>CM030933.1:2969330-2987043 GCA_018136815.1 Isochrysis galbana | reverse complement strand
CGAAAATCGGCGGACCAAGATTTGAGCCCGGGGAGAATCCGAGTCTGCACGCCTTGAGTGACCAAGACCAACATAGAAGACGATATATAACCACGAAGGCACGTACCCATGCCGAAATATTCATGCCAGGAGGCCTGAATACAACAGTATCCAAAGCTCCCACCCAAATATCCAGTATCCAGAGATAGCGGATAAAGGTACCCAGCTTTCTAGGACCAGTCCTAGAAACTAGGACGGACTTTGCTAGGTGAGAACATGAGCATACCATGTTATTTTGTCCCAAACCTTGGCTATTGAGTTACCACATGCATGTCCTCATTAAATGTTCCAAGTGTACCTAGGCACCATTCCCTCAGCAACACCAAGTTTTGTGACGCGTCTGCGGGTCACCTGGTCGGAATTGGAATTGCTGCTTGTCCTAGAAACGGGAGAAATGGCTGATACCACCCAGTGGGGAGCTCTTCTACCCATGGTCCCCAGGAGATGAAATGTTGCTTTGACTGCCCTCTTTGAGACCTTCAGTGACCACCAAGCTTGGTTTTGTCATCTAAGTGTCCAATCCGCTAGCCTACTGCTCCAAAAGGTCTAAAATAAAACTCCTCTTGTGCGAGCGGACGCCCGAGTGCAGCACCGCATGCTGAATAAGGTAGCAAAAGTAAGCAAAGACAAGCTCCGCAGAGTTGGTCATGGGGAGAGCTAAGGTTGAATGGGTTGTGGAGATGGTTTGCTCCAAGTGATGGGATGTCTCATAAGCTCACCATGGGCTACAATGGAGGCATGATCGGCAGAGTCCTAGAAATCCAAGAATTTTCTAGGACGTGGTCCTAGTTTCTAGGACGGAATTTTTTGTCCGATAGAGATAGCTGGTTATTCTGCCAAAATCAGCCCGAATATCCAGTAGATGGTAGATATATCCGGATCGATATTCCATATTTCTGCCAACCCCAACTAGCAAGTAACTACTGCCAAATGCATACAACCAATTAACTAACTACCCCTCAAATGGCTACTTACTAGTGCCCCCCAACGTTGATAGTTAACCCTCGTAGGTGCCTAGTCCGCGAGGCGGACGGTCGGGACGTTGGGACGTTTTTAGTACATATGGGTATATTGGGAACCCCTAAGGGCACTAGGAGGGCCCTAGGGGGCCTCCTGATGTGAAATGGGACCCCTCCCAGGCCTGGGTAGATCTCCCAATCAGAAATTCGTCAATGGTGCTTGGTTTTAGAAGCGCGGGAGAACGTTGCCACGAAAGGTTGGCGCGAGCCGGCAAGGCGGTTCCCGTGGCCCGCAGAAGAAGGCCGTCCGTGTGTCCCCCCAAAAGGGACGAGTGTGTGGCTATGTGGCTATGCTCAGTGTGCTGTGGCGAAACCAAAGCGGCCCCAGTTCAAATGTTTGGCCTGTCGTGCAGGAGTGGAGTGGGAGTGGGCGCTTATTACCACATTCCTTGTTTTTTTGCGTGTCACCGTAGTCGGGGGTTTTTGGCTGTTTTTGGCTGTTTTTACATTTTCGCCGTTTTCGCCGCTCTGAAATGCATTGTAACCTTCTTTACTCAAGTCATGCTGCTTAGGGGGTTCTATCCTGCCTATATGCAGGCCACCCAGCCAAAAATATGACTGCTCCGCCCCCTGCATCACCCGAATGTAGGCACCTAAATTGCGGTTTATAGGCACCTACTAGGGTTAACTACAACTCCTGGCATTGGTTGTCGTGTGAAGCGGCGCGGCAGTGCTGCGCGCCCACGCCGCTAGCCACTAGCCAGCTGCTACAAACTACAAACACGGCGGCCAAACAGGAGGGGGGGTTTGAAACACGGCAAAACACGGCTGTGTTTGGCTTTCGTAGAAACACGGTAAACACGTGTTTCCCAGCTAGGGTACGGGGTACGGGCCCACCTCGGGGGGTGTCCGCGATGGAATGAGGGATGAGGGGGCGCGAGGCCCCCATCGACCCCTACTTATAAAAGTAGGTTGCCCAACGCTCAGCCGTGACAAGCGTACGCCCGCGCACTCCTTCTCTGCATAAACTTCTACGGTCTCTCTCTCTCTCCCCCTCCCTCCCTCTCCCTCCCTCCCTCCCTCCCTCTCTCCTGTCTGGGCGGGAGGGATTGGTTGATAAATCAGGAAGTGGATTTCACAGCATCGTAAGAACCAACCGAGCTGACGCCGATGCTGTGAACAGTCCACCAACGACCCGCTCGAGGAGGGAGAGAAGAGAGAAGAGAGGGAGAGGGAGTAGAAGAAGAGAGGTGTGAGCGGCAAGGGAGCGATAGAAGAGGGGGGAGGAGGAGGAGGAAGGAAGGAAGAAAAAGGAGAGGGGGGGGGAGGAGGAGTGGGAAGAAGAGGAACAAACAACTCTTGTATGAGGCGGCGAGGGGGAGAAGACGGAGAGCCGCCGCAGAGAGAGAGAGAGAGAGAGAGAGAGAGGGAGGGAGAGAGGGAGGGAGAGAGCGTCGGACGCCGTCCTCAGCGCCCGCCGCGCCGCCGCGCCCGCCCGCCATCCTCAACTCTCTCTCTCTCTCTCTCTCTCTCTCTCTCTCTCTCTCTCTCTCTCTCTCTCTCTCTCTCTCTCTCTCTCTCTCTCTCTCTCTCTCTCTCTCTCCTATTCTCTCTCTCTCTCTCTCATCGGAGGACTCTCTCCATCACGTTGGCTTCATCAGCATCGGCCGGCACACACCTTTCACAGATTGGGCGCGACGAACTCTCTTCCCATCTCACTGCCCCCCCTCTCGAACGAGCTGTTTGCTCTCTCTCTCTCTCTCTCTCTCTCTCTCTCTCTCTCTCCTCAGTCTCCCCAATGTTTCCCGTGGACCTCGCTAGAGTCGTGTGTCTCTCTATCATAAACAAAGAAAGGAGAAGGAGCCCCCCCCCTCCCCTTGTGATGGAAGAAAGGGGGCGTGGGAGAGGAGGGGAGGGGGGTGTGGGCGGCGGCGGAGGTGTGGACAGAGAGGAGAGAGAAAGAGAGAGAGAGAGGAGAGAAGAGGGAGAGTAGTAAGATGTACTAGTAGTGAGTGTGTGCGTTGAGCGAGGAGAGATCTTCTTCTTGGCAACGACTCCGCCCTCTCCTCTCTCTCACTTCTCTCTGGACTCCATTTATCAGGGCCGTTCACAGAGAGAGAGGGAGAGAGAGATTGACAGAGAGGAAGAGAGAGGGTTCTATCCCCACCCTCCCCCCGCCCCCTCGCTCCCGCTCGCTCGCTCCGGACGCTTCTCATCAAGGAACTCTCCTCTCCTCCTCCTCCTCCTCCTCCCTCTTCTTCTTCTTCTCTCTCTCCCTCCCTCTCTTTCTCTCTCTCCCTCTTTCCCTCTCTCCCACTCTCTCTCTCTCTCTCCCTCTGCGGCGGCTCTCCTTCTTCTCCCCCTCGCCTCCTCATACAAGAGTTGTTCGTTCCCCTTCTTACCGCTCCTCCCCGCCCTCTCTCTCCTTTCTTCCTTTCCTCCCCTCCTCCTCCTTCCCCTCTCTCCCTTGCCGCTCACCTCCCTTCTTCTTCTTCTCCCTCTCCCTCCTCTCTCTTCTCTCTCTCTCGTCCTTTTCTTCCTCGTACCACTCCTCCAATCAACCCCCTCATCTCACACCCATCCGCCGTCGGCCCCTCTCTCCCTCTCCACACCACCGCCAAAACCCCGCGGCAACGCCCACCCCCACCACTCGCCATCTATTCTCTTAAAACTTCCCTTCTTTTCTCCGAAAGTTGAGGGCGGGGGTCCTTCCGCGTCCTCCTCCTCCTTCCACCTGCTCCGCCCTTGGCCCTCTCTGGCCCAGTCCCATGCGCTCTCCCGCTCTACTCACATCGTTCTCTGCGCTCCTCTGCCTCTGCTCCGGCCGCACGCTCGAGCCGCCAGTCATGCGCATGAGTCAATGGAGCTCCGCCCTCGACGACCTGCCCAGCGACGTCCGCCTCACACAGTACACTACCAGAGCCTTTGGGCTCGAAGACCAGCTGCCTCTTGCCCCATCGGAGCAGCTCTCCTCCTCCACCCATGACCACCTGCCACGCTCGATCCTCGCGGCTACGTCGTACTCTGCCGCCATGATCCTCCTCCTTCAGCCGCTCAAACTCGCCTGCCGCCTCCTCTTTGCACGCCGAGGTAGCGAAACAAGCCAAATCGAGGGTGAGGGACACCCGCTGGCCCGGAGGATGCGTGAGATGAGCGAGTACGATTTGCTCGCCGTCCTCGACGGAGGCGCCGAAAGCCTTGGAATGATTGGTGTGTTGCGCCGTTGAGCACACGGTTCACGTGAGGACGCCTGCTCTATTCTCAGTCAGAGGGACTATTTGCATGTGCGCATCCTTGAGGTGCGAAGGATGAGAAGCCAATCCAGCAACTGCCCTTGCTGTAGCGCCGGGAAAGCACGGCAGGTGTCTCGCTACGCGAGCTTCATCTTCGTCTGTTCCACTCTTGGCGGCTTGTATACCCACCGGAGCTGCGTGTGCATTTGCTCGTCAATGCGCCGCTTTCTGCCTTATTGTCTGTGTTCTCCATAATTTTCCTCGGTCTATTGTACTACTACTACTACTATCTTTTGTGGTCTCTTTCCCTCTTGGAATTCAGCAAGTTTTGAGCCAACCATATGGAGTGAGCTGGCCCGGCCAAAGAAAATCTTGAAAAAACAAGCCGCTACCTGCACGGCGAGAGGCAGAGAGGCAGATTGCTTGTGCTACTACCAACTACCCCCCCTCTCCTTCCACGTCCCATTTTCCCTCCCCCCGTTTCCTTACCTGGAGAGCCGGGGGGGGGGGGGGGGGGGGAGGCCGCGCGCGCTGGTTCGGCCAGGGGCGTGAGATAAAGGGGTTAAGAGTAAGTGATATCCCTGTTCGGATTGCTGTCCCGCCACGCGGGAGCGAAATTTGCAAGCCCGCAGCCGGATGACGCCCGCGAGCAACCCATCATCGGCCGGCCCCTCGAGGAGGAAGCGACCGAGATCGAGATGGGTCTTGACAGAAGACAGAAGGCAGAAGGCGAGGACGTGAAGGGCACCCTTTCAAGGCAAAGTCCTCGCCGGATCCCCTAGCTCTCCTGGGGCGACAAACCACAGCCATCCCGAGCTCGACAGCATGCAAGTCTTTGCTCCTTGTCGCAACATGTAGCAGCGTATCACCATACGCCCCGTAAGATTTGTTATAGTCCTAGTTTTCACTTTGAACGAGTTTAGAACTATCGACAGATCGACAGCAATTTTAAATCATGTATCAATAAAGTAGTAAATAGTGGTCACGCCATATTCCATATTGAAAGAGGTCTTCATCTGACGCGTCTACTGTGAAATTGGGGTGATTATTTTGGAAAGTCTCTTCAAGTCACCCGGAACGGATCCTGTCCACCCTGAATTTCAACCCTTTGGCGACAGACAGTCGTCAGATGTGGGACAGGCCCTAGCAACGATAGATACCACCGCAGGTGCTCCAAGCTTTTCAAGTATATCTGGAATCCCGAAGGTGGTTTCTAGAGTGGGTTGCGAGACAGGTGTCATGTGGCTGGGGAGCCCTCATTAGGGGTAGGCCAGGATATCCAAGAATCTTCGCCCAAATATCCCTCAAAAATATCCAAGAAATATCCAAGCGCCGGCCCAAATATCCCAAAAAATATCTCGATACTATTATTATAAGTGGTCCTCGCACTTGCACCGATTCGTCGCCTGCCACACCCACACTCCCGTAGGCCGCGGGCCCCTCCCTACTTACTCTACCTCTTTGTCTGCCTCCATCTTCCCTCATTCCTACTTTCGATGGCTGCAGGTCCAATGATGCGGCCGCAGCACGCGGTCTTCGTCCTCGGGCAGTGGTGGTACTCGTCGGGATCGTCGCGCGGTTCCCCGTGGTTTGGCTCCCACGCATTTGCGCACGCTGCCCTTGCCTCGCCTACCTTCGTTCGCTGTCGCTCCGAGGCTCTCGCACGCCTGTCGCCATCGGATCGCACCCTCGTCTCTCTGCTCGACACACTCTCTGCGTTCTTCTGACAGTCGCGACTGTCACGCCCCTCCGATATCTATCAACGCCGTCGTTTATCGTTTACGTTTGATCGCGGTACGGGAACGTACGGGAATTCTTTTCCAGTTCCTCCCGCGGTCGCCGAATTTCCCCCCCGCGGCCGCCGAATAGTTCCCCCCGCGGGAAGAGAGGTATGGCTTGCCCCCCCTTTCGACCACGGAGGATGGATCTCCCTCCCCTTTCGCTGCGCTCTGTCAGGAGACCCCCGTACCTCGTCGTTTAGCTCGCGCGTGGTGTGCTCGATGCTATCGTACTATCTCGCCGCCTTTCGCCGTTGGCTGTTCGACTTTTGATATCTTGGAGCACAGGGGACGCCGTGTTGTAAAATTTTTAACAAATTTTTATGGGTCGCGGCGCGGCAAAGGAACGGGACTAGCGCTCACTCAAGACAGGACACCCTGCCGCGGCAAGCGCAAGCACCCTTCCCCCCTTATGCCACCCAGCTCTTCACTAGCTTTCTACCTGCGCTAGCCAGAGCGCCCCTCCCTCCACACTCAGACAGCCCCCCACGCCAGGATCCTGTTCTGGTCTCGCAGGCAAGGGGGCCTAATGGGAGGGAGAGGAGCAACTCCTCAGAGAGGAGCTGTGGGGAAGGAGATGTCTGAGTGGGGGCGCTATACCCTTGCGCTAGGCATGGGCAGCGACGCCGCCTCAAGACATGTCCTCCCTCTTGTCTTGAGTCGAAATTTTTGGTGCTTGAAGCAGAGGGCAAGGGGGTTTGTGCTTCTTGGGTTAGTTGTAGTTGAAAGAGGGAGTGGGAGAGGGAGTGAAGTGTTGGAAGAGGGCCCAAGGCAGGGCACTGAGCTGAAGGTAATTGTGGCCCACAAGAGTGGGGTGAAAACGTGAAGTGTATCAACAAGGGTCTTGAGTTGAAATTTTTGGTGCTTTGAACAGAGGGCGAGGGGGTTCGTTCTGTTTGGGTTGGTTCTAGAGGGAAGGGAGAGTAGGAGAGGGAGTCAAGTGTTGAAGGAGGGCCCAAGGCAGGGCACTGAGTTGTAGGTTCTTGTGGCCCACAGGAGTGGGGTGAAAACGAGAAGTGAGTCAACATGTTGAAAAACAGAGGCACAAGTTGCTCTCCGTAGGAGATTGATGGTTGTGAAGTGCCCTCCCATGTTGGGTGCACTGATGGTAGAGGTTTCCACCATGGGGAGGGCAGCTGAGCTGCCCTCCCACATGAGGTGCTCTTGGGGTGGGAGGGTTTCCCACTGTTGGAGGGGGTCTCAAAGACCCCCTGCATGCTACGCAGAGCCATGGGGGCAACCTGTTCGGTGCCAGTGCTCGCCACCCCGCGCGCTTGCGCGGGCGTGGTTTGGATGGGCTGGACGGGCTCTGAGAGGGCTTTCTGACGAGCCGCCTCGGGCGGCATGGGGCGTCCCAGGTGGGGCGCGGTGGCGAGGGTCGCCTGGGGCTCGGGAGCGGTCGCGGCACGCTCCATAGTTCAAACTATAACAATAGTTTTTCGGGGACGCCGTGTTGTAACTTGGGTGCCGCCACACCGCCCAAACATCCAGGTAAAACTCTCGTAAAAAAAAGAAGAGGATGGGTTGCAGCGTTGAGTCCTGCGGTCTGCCGCGCCGGCCGCCGATTCTACACCTTATCGTCCGGACGGGTGTGGTACTCCTTGTCTCCTCGATCGTCGTGCACTATTCTTATAGTTCGTCGTTCGTCGTTCGTCGTTCGTTCTTCGATTCTCGATTCTCGATTCTCATCGTTCCGCCGCGTTCTTATCGTTCTTCGTTTCTGTCGCATTCATCCCAGATGATGCGATTTCCAGGCTCTTGATTCCAGGTCCTTCGCCGTGCGGCCACACGGTGAAGCTCAGGTACATCTAGGTTGGTAGGGTTCGTCCCTAGCGATCTAGAATTCGAGTTCTTGTTTCGTTCCTTCTAGCCTGTTTGTCAGGTCTAGATTCCAGGTTTCCTCCTTTCGGGTAATCTTGACCCAAAGGAGCCAGGTCGCCTGTCACTCGCTGCGCGCTTGTCTCAGGCTCTCAGGTTACCTTGTGAAGGCTTGTTTAGCTTCTTGCAAGGCTTGTTGTTTCTTGTTGGGTTCCGGTTCTTTCTTGGGACTTGCTAACTTTCGTTGTCGTCCAGGCCTGTTCGTCGTAGGTTTTGTTTAGCCTGGTTAGGGTTTCGTTGTCTTCCAGCGTTTGGCGTTCGTCTTGGCGTTCGGAAATTTCCTCTCACATTCCCTAGGTCCGCTACCCTTGGCTTGTAGGTCCTTGCTTCTTTCTTCTCGGTCAAGGTTTTGGCGAGCGAGTCGGTTGCTCTAGCCGCTCGAGATTTGAGGTTTAATTTGCCATCTCCCCTTGGAGATCGGTGTAGGTTCGCTTCCTAGGTGAGGGAATCTTTCCCCTTGATGCAAGCTACATGCAAGCCTTGGCCCCTTTGGTGTTTCTTCCCCTTGGTTGCTACTCAGGGTTGTTCGTTAGAAGCGTCTAGAAGGTTCACGCTCAACGGCAAGATTTCCTCTGTCGTGAAGACATCTCGTTGCGATCTGTATCCAAAGTGATCGCCGTGGTCGCGCGACATGACGCTCCCCTTCGGACTCTCCGCTACGTGGGAAGTTACAACGGAGACACGCTCCGGCCGTCGCTGCGGAGTCTCTCTCTCTCTCTCGCTCTCTCTCTCCGTCTCTCGCGACGTGTTTGAGTTATCGGTGATTTGGGGTCGCGGTTGCTTGATAATTTGCTTGGTTTGGGTGAATGATTCCGGTGTGTTTGTGAGTCGGTGTATCCTGTTGTTCTCAGGCTCTTTGTCCGTCGTTGTTCGCTGCGTCGCTGCACTCAAGCAGCCTAGGCTCCCTCCCTGAGGGAAGAGTTCTTTGTAGGTCTAACAATCTCCTAAAACCCAACACACTAGGGCCGCTAGGAGCGCCTCGCCGCCCCACAGTCCTTCGTTCGCCGTTCGTTCCCTGTCCATACACCCGAATGGGGTTGCCCGACCCAGTCCAGAATTTCATTCACCCGACTCCCGGTGGGGAGGAGGGGCAAAGCGCCGCGCTAGCCGCCGGTGCCGCTCGCGACGGAGTGGCTCAGAGCCCTCCGGTAGCGCTCGACTCGACAAGCACGAAATCTAAGCTCGCGTCCTCGGCCGCAGAGGAGGAACCTCTCAGGGAACCTTCTCTGCCCGCTGCAGCTTCTGTTCCCGTTGGATGTCCGAGTGATCCCACGGCCTCTGAGGCTGCACCAGTGGCACCCATCACTCCGGCTGCTATCTCCACGACTGGCTCCGATCAGCTCGTGGCGGATGGCGAGTCTTGGTCCGCTGCCCTCGGCACCCACCGGGTGCAATCACAGCGGGCCATGGTGGAGCATGACCCTCTCCCGCATGAAGCCAACTTCAGCGTCGCTGAGTTGGCCCATGAGGTGGAGGAGGGTCCCCTCCCTCTGATTCAATTTGACCCGCCTCCTCACCTTCGAGATGATGAGTCTGAGGTGGGTGAAGCTGAGGTGATCAGCTTCCGAAGCCCCGCCTACCGGGACTATGCCCCGCCGTCATCAAAAGGGGTCCTTGATCAAGAGATCACCCCGATCGAGACGGCCGCGGCGCGTCAGGATGCGGAAATGGCAAGGCTTCAGGCGGAGACCAACACCCTAAAAGGGGCTGTGGAGCGCCTACACTCATCCCTTGCCGCGGCAGAGGCGAGGGAGGGGCTTCTCCGGGATCAAGTTGAAGCAGGGTTCAAAGCCCTGACTCAGCTACTCCAAGCCCGCCAAGAGCCCGCTTCAAGTCCGTCGATGGATCGGACCGAGGCGGCTGCGGATTCTGCTAGGCCGGTTCAGAGGGAACCACCCATGGGCGAGCCTCCTGCTCTAGACCCAAAGGGCCACAGCTCTCCGGCTTCTAGGGTTCCACGGTCGGCGTACCCGACCTCTAAATCGGAATCCCGCCGCCAGGACCAAAGCCCTTACCGGGGCCCGACCCCGATGGTGCCACTTCGCCACCCTCGTGACCCCTGCCTCGCGGTGGGGATGGATGAGCGAGAGGCAGTTGTAAGCGAGTGGAAAAATCTCCTCGCCCTGCCTTCACGCGATCTGGCCGCCCTTTACCGCGACTCCGACGAGCACGAGCTCATCCACACCATTTTGAAGAGCAACCTCTCCCTGGCGGGCAACGTTTGGCATTGCCGAATTTTCATGGAGGAGGACCACTTGCTCAAATGGGTGCGTAGCCGCTTCTCAGCCGAGCAAACCCTTCACCATCAGGTCAGGATGGGCAAAGAGCTTTCGGAGCTCCGCTTCCCAAAGGCCCTCGCCTCCGATAACGTTCAAACCGCGGCGACAGCCTGGAACGAATTTCGGCTAACTCTCATCAAGCCGTTGGAGCGGGCACTAGCGCTCGGCTGCGATCATCGCGAAATATTTACCTCCCTCCTCGCGGCAGCCGGAGCCAATTCCAGCGGCAATTCTCGCATCTTCGCCTTCCTCCTCGATCTAGTGGAGGACCGCGCCCTCGCTCTCAATCCTGTCCTCGCTGCTGACGTCCTTCTTCGCAAATGCGACGGGACCTTCGCAAACGGGGCCGATGGTTTCGCGAAAGACTCGGCGTCGATGGAGTGGGACCGCATGAGGGAGCGCGAGGCTGGCGCTGATCTATGTGAGCTCAGCAAGAATTTGGTTCGCGCCTACATCCGCAAGCTTGGCGATTCCGCGGTTGACTCCACCAACGTGTGGGATCATCCAAACATGGCCCATGAGATCAACCAGAGGTTCGAAGAAATCATCCGGAACGATAAGGTTGATCCTCAGCGCGGCGTCGATAATGCTATTAAATTTGCGGAGGTGCTCGCGGAGACTCGTTTCCGCGTAGAGAACCACGAGCTAGGTCGGTCGGCGCTCTCGTGCGTCAACCTCTGCCAACGGTACCTCAGCCCTTACGAGCAGGCTCGGGTGAAGCGTCATCAATCCCGGCCCTCGACGAAGCAAACCGTGGCTAGCGTACGCACTAAAGCCTCAGGCGAGGCAAAGAACGAGACTTCCTCGTCCCAGAAGACCGCTTCGACCACGGACATGGTTGCCGCCGTGCAGGCGGCCGTCCAAGCTACCGTGGCGGAAGCTCTTCGCGGACAGGGACATTCGCCTGCTTCGAAGCCTGATTATCGGGCTGCTGCACCGCCGGCAAGTTACCACTCCAACTCACCGTTGCCGGCTATACTGACCGATCCACCGGGTCGAAAGGGAGGCTCGTCTCGGCCGCCCAGCCGTCGCTGCGATCCTCCGGCGAACGGCCAAGGGCTACCGCCCGATTTGGGCGTATCCCGGTGGACGCCCGAGCTTTGGAATCGGGCCCGAGCCCGCTTCTGGGCCGTAGCAGGCTATGCCAAGCACCCAAGGGTCTCGGCGGCGCTAGCAAAGTGCCGACCGGCCGATAATTCAATGGAAACTCCACGAACGGACGATATCAATAGGGGAATCACCGAATGGACGAACGAAAACGGCTGTGCCTTCTGCGCTTTCCGACCTCAAGCTCCTCCTGGCACTCCATCCAGCGAAGCCTGGAAATATGGCACGGGAGACGGTGCTCACAACCCCGTCATCTGTCAGCCATATATCCGCTTTCTGTGTGAGGCTGGCTGCGGAGAGTGCGGATCGGACGAGCACATTCATAAGCTTCTTCGCTCGATGGTCCGGGTTAAGCCTCAGTAGGGGTCCGGCGGGGTCCCCGTCCTTCAAACCCTGGCGGAGAACATCGCGGGCGGTGGGCCTGAACGCCACCACCACCATCCCGATCCGATCCCTACGCCGCTTGGGGAGAAGAGCTGTCGACGCGGCGATTCTCCCCCTGTCTCTAGCTCTATTCAGTCCTCGACGGTGGGAGCCGCCTCGCCGGCTGAAGCCCCCGCCGAACGGCTATCTCGGAAGCCGGAGTCGACACTTGACCCGGGCTCCTGGAAACAGGTTTGCCCCGGAGATAGTCGCGACCCGACTCTCCGAAATTCGTGTACGTCTACAAGTTCTTCTATTACTCCGCACGCTATTAGGATGTTAGGGGCCGATTCTCGCTCGCTGCCCCTCTTGGAATCTATTTCTACGGATACTATGCTGTCTTCGGTTTCTTCTAATTCTCCTAGGTCTTTCGACGCATCTTCATCCCTGGATTCATCCCCCGACGGCCCTGCCCAAGGGGGTGGGCTAGGTGGATCCGACGCGTCTTCGGTCTCTTCGTTTCGTAAACAGTCAGTTGTAAAGCCCTCGAGGGCTGTCGACTCGGTATCATCTTCTGCTCTAGGTTCTATGGATAGGTCCGACGTGGCCGCTGCCGCGTCCGAAAACGTTGTTGCTGCTTTACCTGTTTCTGCTCTTTCCCGGCGGGACCCCACTGGAGACCTCTCTCCCAAGGGCCATAGCCGGAGCCGCTCTGCGGACGAATTGTCGTTGTCTACCGTAGGTTCTCGTGCAGTGGAGGCGGAGACTTGTGCCTCCTCCTCACCTCTCTCCCCGGTTCGTTATATTTCTCCGTCATCGTGTTCATTCTCTCGTCTCGAAGTTGCACCTGTTCTCGTTTCTGACCTGGTTCCCGACCCGGAAGGGTCGGCTTCCGGAGTCAATGAAGATGAAGGTTCCAAGGGAGCTGCGGCTTTCCGCGCTCACGCCGTGGCCACCCCAGACTCGGGAGACGCAGGGGCCGTCGATTACGATCTCTCGTCGCGCCCCACACGGACGCCGGCGTCTCCTCTTTCTCTCGGCTCTCCGGAGGATCCCTGTTCCAGGGATCGCCCGCCGGAGCCAACCCCCTTCAGGTCTAGCCCACCGAAACTTCAGGGCGACGACCCCCTCCCCCTGAATTCTACTGCCGAGGCCATCCACCGGATCGCCGTGGTTGGTTGTTCCTCGGCCGCCAAGTCTACTGAAGCTGCCCGCGCCCCTACGCGCGAGCTCCAAATGTTAGCCGCCTCCCGTGCCCGGGCTAGCGGTTCCTCCGTCATCTTGCCCCGCCATCTCGCCGAAGCTGCTCTAGCCTTGCGGCGGCCGCACGCGAGCACTCATTCATCACCCTCTGCCGTACTGCCGACGCATTTTGACGAGCTTTGCGCTGAGTTAGCGGCGATCCACGACGCCGTGACGTTCGACGCGGCCGAGGGGATTCCTCCACCCCGCGTTCTAGTCGTCGGTGAAGCTAGCGGGGTCGTGTCTTCGATGTTCCTACTCGCCGGAGCGCACGTCGCGACGTGCGATCTACGACCGTCGGAGATCGACTACATTCCCCACTTCTGCGGAGATGCTCTTCACATTCAAAACCTCGGTTGGGACCTCGTGGTCGCGCATCCGCCGTGCACGTATTTGTCGGCGGTGAGTTGCCAGTGGCTCGATCGGGAGCCGGGACGACGCCAGGCTCTCGAATCCGCCGCTAGAGTCTTCCTCGCCATGGCAAGCGCCAACGCGCCTTTCGTTGCCGTCGAAAATCCTCGAATGCACGCGGAAGCCTCCGCCTTAGTCGGGGGGTTGCGACCGCGGCAGTTTGTGCAGCCGTGGCAGCACGGCACGGGCCATCAAAAAGCAACTGGCCTGTACCTGACGGCTTCACTCCCGCCCCTGCAGCCTTCGAAGATTGTCGAGGGACGTCTATCCGCGATGGCGGATCTATCGCCGTCGCCCCACCGTGGCGCCCTTCGCAGCCGCACCTATGTGGGCATTGCCGGTGCAATGGCGGCCCAGTGGATGCCGGTCTTGCGCCGTTATGCGCGCGAAGCCAAGGCGTCGCGTTCGCTCGACTTCACGGTGGACTGGGCAATTTCCCAAGCCGCTGCCAGCTTGAGAGAACGCCCTTCGCTTTGCTCGACCGGCTTCGAACTGGCTGAGCCGAGGACGGCTCTGGCTCGCTTCATGGAGGGGGGAGGCGAGGCAGCTTCTAGCTCTCACCTCACGCCTCCCAGCGGTACGCTAGTGTCCGATTCGGTAGTCGTGATCTCAGACGCGGGCCCCGTTGCCGATGCGTCTCGCCTGCTCCATCGGAAGGACTCGGAAACCAACGCATCGCAAGACGGGACCGTGGCGGAAGTGGACTGCTTCACGCCGTGGGAGTGGCCCATAAGGGACCGCTCTACAACGCCAGGCCCTCCAAACACGGTGAAGAAGCGCCGCAGCAAGTGGCAGGTCTTCGATCGTGATGTAATTTCGGGGGTCCATCGGTGGCAGGATGTCACGCCTTCCATCGCCCAAGAAATCGCTGAGCAAGCGGCAGCTGCGGAGCCGTCGGAACCTTCCATCTTGTCTCGACTGGGCTCCCAAGGCATCAATGCACTATCTCCGAGCGCCTCCTTCACGGCTGGCGACGAGGGAGTGGCCGAACTGACCAATTCGTTCGTAGCCGAAAGGCCACTCGAAACCTGGGATGTCGGGCCCGACTCGGGAGAAGATGACACGCCCGAGATGCCAGAACACCGGAGCATGCAGACCCTCGAGACCAAGCCCTCCGACGCCGCCGAAGGAGAGGGTACTCCACGGGCACTGTGTTGCGATGGGGCTGCCGCTAGGGGTCTCAGTGCGGCTGGTTTTTCCGAGTTGTCGAAGCTTCCGAAGACAGACTTGCAGAAGTCCCTGGAGAAGGAATGGTCACGCCAAATGGATCAACCTCGGCATCCGACGGACCGTCGAGGGCTAGGCTATGATGGCGTGCCTAACCCCTCTAGTTCGGCAAAGGCATCCCATACTCTTCAATACCATTCGTGCCGCAGACGGTAGCCGCCGCTATCGAGCGAGTGCCCCACGTCGATGAATCTTCTCCGTCCAGGCCAGCCTCCAATCCAACCACCCCGTCACCCGGAGCCGGAACCTCGCTTCCAGTAGAATCTATCGCGGACACGCCGCCGCCGCTCTACCCTCGTCACTGCCTCTATGTCCGCGATCTCGTGGTCTGCCGTGCCGATGGCGACCGCGCAGCTCAAGGGTTCGTTCTCCCGGACGTTGCTCTCACGGTGAACAGCACCCTGGCTGACACTGGAGCGGGCCATCAGTAATCACCACTGCTCTTCTCGATCGACTACCTGAAGACGCTTGCGTCGAACGCGTATCGGACGCTACCGTCCCCAACCTACATGGGCCGGACGGCCTTCCTCTCATCACTAGGGGCCGGGCTAGCCTCGTCTTCTCCTTGTCCGGTCGCCTCTTCCGTCATTCGTTCGCGGTCATCGAAGGGAACCCGATGCTTCTGCTCGGGAACGATTTTTTGGCCGCTCACTCCGCTACCATTTCTCTCGACGCCGCGAGCTCAGAGGGAAGCCTCCGCCTCCGTCCGGCCTCTGGCGATGCAGAAGACTCTTCAAGAGTCCTTTCCGAATGCGTAGTCAGAGTTTCCACGGCGCCGCCCCCAGTCGCGGACTCCGGCTTCGTCGGAGCTATCTCGATGTCACCCGGTCAGCCGCTGACTGTCGACTTTCTGGAGAGGTCGACGGCAACACGAGAGATCCCGGCCGGATCGGTGGGTGAGGCTGCTGCTGATGCTAGGCAGCCACTCTATACACCTCTCTTTGAGTCTGCCGACGAGTTTGCGGCCAAAGCTCCGGCGTCTACCTCGTCCGAATATCTTCTCTACACGGAGCAAGCGGTGACGATTCCTGCCTTCCACCGCGCAACCATCTGGGTTAGGGTTCCGCTAGCTCTCCGAGATCATTCGGACTGCGCGATGCTGGTCGACCGGCCTACCAAACCGCGAGGCTCTCGATTCGTCCCCTCTCGTAATGCCCACGGTGGTCACGCCCACGGACGATCATCGCATCGCGGTGACGATCGTCCACACCGGGGTCAATGCGCTGACCCTGCCGTCTCTGCATCCGATAGCTTCGCTCCAGGTGCGTTTCAAGTTGCACCGGGGCTGGACTCCGACTGGAAGCGAGGGGGATGGTGACCCTGTCACCGCGCTGAGCGAGGAGCAACGAGCTCTACTCGACTCAGCCACCATCGATCCGGACCGGCTTCTTTCCGACGATCAACGAGAAGAAGTACGCCAACTCTTGGCCCGGCGCATCAAAGCTTTCGCGTTGCACCCGGGGGCTCCAAACCATACGCACGTTCTCGAGGTGGAGTTGCCACTCAACCCCGGCGCTGTTCCTCACCGGCATGCTCCGTCTAGAGTGGGCCGCGCAGGCGAGCTCATCATAGAAGAGGAGGTAGCCAAGATGGAAGCCGCCGGCATTATTCGCAAGTCAAATTCGGCTTGGGCTTCCCGAGTAGTCCTGGTCAGCAAGAAAGATGGCTCCGTTCGATTCTGCGTGGACTACCGCGACACGAACGCCAAGCTACGCGTCGAGGATAGCCCTCTACCCCTCATTGTAGAGGCTATTGATAGGCTAGCGTCCGGCCAAGGGCCGCTCAGTTCTCTCTTTTTATGTACTCTCGATTTAGCCTCTGGTTTTTGGGGCATCCCGATCAAAGAATCGCACAAACATATCACCGCTTTCACTACCCACCGCGGCAAATACGAGTTCAACTTTCTACCGTTCGGCATCCAATCAGGTCCCTCCTACATGTGCCGCTTGATGGACATCGTTCTCGGTGCGCTAGCGTGGGAGATCTGCATGCCTTACCTCGATGATGTGGGCATCTGGTCAACGGGCGTGGGTCCTTCCGAAGAGGCCAGGGCACAGGCTTCGTTCGAGCAAATGCTTCACCGGCTAGACCTAGTTCTCGAGCGGCTAGAGTGGGCCGGCCTGACCTGCAAGATGTCCAAGTGTGTCTTCTTTGCCACCTCTACGGAGTACCTCGGTCACGTTGTCTCGAGGGAAGGTCTCAAGATGGACCGAAGAAGGTCGCAGCTGTCGCCGTTATCGACCCGTCATCCATCAACTCCTTGGAAGCGGTTCGATCTTTCCTCGGCCTTTGCTCCTACTACCGTCGATTCATTCGCCAATTCGCCGCTAAGGCTGCTCCTCTCACTGCTCTCACGCGGAAGGGCTGCGACGTGGCAAAGGAGTCCCAGTCCGAGGAGTGTCGCCGAGCTATCCAAGAGCTCAAGACAGCGATCACTTCGGAGCCCGTCTTGACTCCACCCAGGGATGATCGGCCCTTCATCGTCAAGACCGATGGGGCTAGCAAGTTGGGCATCGCCGGCATCCTCTCGCAGCTAGGAGACGATAACCGTGAACGAGTCGTTGGGTACTACGCTCGCAGTCTCACCTCGGCCGAACGCCATTGGACGGTGACCGAGATTGAACTCTTGGCCGCCCTGGAATCAATCCGAAATTGGCGACCCTACCTTTGGGGGCGTCGGTTCAAGTTAGTCGTTGACCACTCTGCGCTGCGATGGCTGCATACCATGAAGGATCAAGTAGCCGGTGGGCCAGCCTCTCGGCTGACTCGGTGGGCTCTCAAGTTGGCTGAGTACCGGTTCGATGTCGAACATAAACCAGGAGCTGTTCATCAGGATGCTGACGGGCTGTCTCGGCTAGCATCCCTGGAGCCGGAACACGAAGACGAACCACTCGCCGGCCCAGCGTCGTTAGCGGTACGTGAGCCTGGCTCAGAGTCTCTAGCCGAGCATGAACGGTCTCATCCGGTGGCTGCCATCACGCGCTCCGTAGCTACGGCGCGAGGGCTTCAAGCCTTGGACCGATCTCGTCGTCGAGCCTCCGATTCCGGGCCCGCCATCCAGTCCAGTTATTTGGCTCCGGGTACGCCGACTTCCGAAGAGATGAGAGCGGCCCTGGCGGAAGATCCGTTCGTAGAGCCACTCCTAGGCTCAGGAGAGACGGCCAACCACGAGCCATCAGGCCAAGGGTCGCCTCCGC
>CM030933.1:2835661-2969230 GCA_018136815.1 Isochrysis galbana | reverse complement strand
TCGGCCGCCCAGCCGTCGCTGCGATCCTCCGGCGAACGGCCAAGGGCTACCGCCCGATTTGGGCGTATCCCGGTGGACGCCCGAGCTTTGGAATCGGGCCCGAGCCCGCTTCTGGGCCGTAGCAGGCTATGCCAAGCACCCAAGGGTCTCGGCGGCGCTAGCAAAGTGCCGACCGGCCGATAATTCAATGGAAACTCCACGAACGGACGATATCAATAGGGGAATCACCGAATGGACGAACGAAAACGGCTGTGCCTTCTGCGCTTTCCGACCTCAAGCTCCTCCTGGCACTCCATCCAGCGAAGCCTGGAAATATGGCACGGGAGACGGTGCTCACAACCCCGTCATCTGTCAGCCATATATCCGCTTTCTGTGTGAGGCTGGCTGCGGAGAGTGCGGATCGGACGAGCACATTCATAAGCTTCTTCGCTCGATGGTCCGGGTTAAGCCTCAGTAGGGGTCCGGCGGGGTCCCCGTCCTTCAAACCCTGGCGGAGAACATCGCGGGCGGTGGGCCTGAACGCCACCACCACCATCCCGATCCGATCCCTACGCCGCTTGGGGAGAAGAGCTGTCGACGCGGCGATTCTCCCCCTGTCTCTAGCTCTATTCAGTCCTCGACGGTGGGAGCCGCCTCGCCGGCTGAAGCCCCGCCGAACGGCTATCTCGGAAGCCGGAGTCGACACTTGACCCGGGCTCCTGGAAACAGGTTTGCCCCGGAGATAGTCGCGACCCGACTCTCCGAAATTCGTGTACGTCTACAAGTTCTTCTATTACTCCGCACGCTATTAGGATGTTAGGGGCCGATTCTCGCTCGCTGCCCCTCTTGGAATCTATTTCTACGGATACTATGCTGTCTTCGGTTTCTTCTAATTCTCCTAGGTCTTTCGACGCATCTTCATCCCTGGATTCATCCCCCGACGGCCCTGCCCAAGGGGGTGGGCTAGGTGGATCCGACGCGTCTTCGGTCTCTTCGTTTCGTAAACAGTCAGTTGTAAAGCCCTCGAGGGCTGTCGACTCGGTATCATCTTCTGCTCTAGGTTCTATGGATAGGTCCGACGTGGCCGCTGCCGCGTCCGAAAACGTTGTTGCTGCTTTACCTGTTTCTGCTCTTTCCCGGCGGGACCCCACTGGAGACCTCTCTCCCAAGGGCCATAGCCGGAGCCGCTCTGCGGACGAATTGTCGTTGTCTACCGTAGGTTCTCGTGCAGTGGAGGCGGAGACTTGTGCCTCCTCCTCACCTCTCTCCCCGGTTCGTTATATTTCTCCGTCATCGTGTTCATTCTCTCGTCTCGAAGTTGCACCTGTTCTCGTTTCTGACCTGGTTCCCGACCCGGAAGGGTCGGCTTCCGGAGTCAATGAAGATGAAGGTTCCAAGGGAGCTGCGGCTTTCCGCGCTCACGCCGTGGCCACCCCAGACTCGGGAGACGCAGGGGCCGTCGATTACGATCTCTCGTCGCGCCCCACACGGACGCCGGCGTCTCCTCTTTCTCTCGGCTCTCCGGAGGATCCCTGTTCCAGGGATCGCCCGCCGGAGCCAACCCCCTTCAGGTCTAGCCCACCGAAACTTCAGGGCGACGACCCCCTCCCCCTGAATTCTACTGCCGAGGCCATCCACCGGATCGCCGTGGTTGGTTGTTCCTCGGCCGCCAAGTCTACTGAAGCTGCCCGCGCCCCTACGCGCGAGCTCCAAATGTTAGCCGCCTCCCGTGCCCGGGCTAGCGGTTCCTCCGTCATCTTGCCCCGCCATCTCGCCGAAGCTGCTCTAGCCTTGCGGCGGCCGCACGCGAGCACTCATTCATCACCCTCTGCCGTACTGCCGACGCATTTTGACGAGCTTTGCGCTGAGTTAGCGGCGATCCACGACGCCGTGACGTTCGACGCGGCCGAGGGGATTCCTCCACCCCGCGTTCTAGTCGTCGGTGAAGCTAGCGGGGTCGTGTCTTCGATGTTCCTACTCGCCGGAGCGCACGTCGCGACGTGCGATCTACGACCGTCGGAGATCGACTACATTCCCCACTTCTGCGGAGATGCTCTTCACATTCAAAACCTCGGTTGGGACCTCGTGGTCGCGCATCCGCCGTGCACGTATTTGTCGGCGGTGAGTTGCCAGTGGCTCGATCGGGAGCCGGGACGACGCCAGGCTCTCGAATCCGCCGCTAGAGTCTTCCTCGCCATGGCAAGCGCCAACGCGCCTTTCGTTGCCGTCGAAAATCCTCGAATGCACGCGGAAGCCTCCGCCTTAGTCGGGGGGTTGCGACCGCGGCAGTTTGTGCAGCCGTGGCAGCACGGCACGGGCCATCAAAAAGCAACTGGCCTGTACCTGACGGCTTCACTCCCGCCCCTGCAGCCTTCGAAGATTGTCGAGGGACGTCTATCCGCGATGGCGGATCTATCGCCGTCGCCCCACCGTGGCGCCCTTCGCAGCCGCACCTATGTGGGCATTGCCGGTGCAATGGCGGCCCAGTGGATGCCGGTCTTGCGCCGTTATGCGCGCGAAGCCAAGGCGTCGCGTTCGCTCGACTTCACGGTGGACTGGGCAATTTCCCAAGCCGCTGCCAGCTTGAGAGAACGCCCTTCGCTTTGCTCGACCGGCTTCGAACTGGCTGAGCCGAGGACGGCTCTGGCTCGCTTCATGGAGGGGGGAGGCGAGGCAGCTTCTAGCTCTCACCTCACGCCTCCCAGCGGTACGCTAGTGTCCGATTCGGTAGTCGTGATCTCAGACGCGGGCCCCGTTGCCGATGCGTCTCGCCTGCTCCATCGGAAGGACTCGGAAACCAACGCATCGCAAGACGGGACCGTGGCGGAAGTGGACTGCTTCACGCCGTGGGAGTGGCCCATAAGGGACCGCTCTACAACGCCAGGCCCTCCAAACACGGTGAAGAAGCGCCGCAGCAAGTGGCAGGTCTTCGATCGTGATGTAATTTCGGGGGTCCATCGGTGGCAGGATGTCACGCCTTCCATCGCCCAAGAAATCGCTGAGCAAGCGGCAGCTGCGGAGCCGTCGGAACCTTCCATCTTGTCTCGACTGGGCTCCCAAGGCATCAATGCACTATCTCCGAGCGCCTCCTTCACGGCTGGCGACGAGGGAGTGGCCGAACTGACCAATTCGTTCGTAGCCGAAAGGCCACTCGAAACCTGGGATGTCGGGCCCGACTCGGGAGAAGATGACACGCCCGAGATGCCAGAACACCGGAGCATGCAGACCCTCGAGACCAAGCCCTCCGACGCCGCCGAAGGAGAGGGTACTCCACGGGCACTGTGTTGCGATGGGGCTGCCGCTAGGGGTCTCAGTGCGGCTGGTTTTTCCGAGTTGTCGAAGCTTCCGAAGACAGACTTGCAGAAGTCCCTGGAGAAGGAATGGTCACGCCAAATGGATCAACCTCGGCATCCGACGGACCGTCGAGGGCTAGGCTATGATGGCGTGCCTAACCCCTCTAGTTCGGCAAAGGCATCCCCATACTCTTCAATACCATTCGTGCCGCAGACGGTAGCCGCCGCTATCGAGCGAGTGCCCCACGTCGATGAATCTTCTCCGTCCAGGCCAGCCTCCAATCCAACCACCCCGTCACCCGGAGCCGGAACCTCGCTTCCAGTAGAATCTATCGCGGACACGCCGCCGCCGCTCTACCCTCGTCACTGCCTCTATGTCCGCGATCTCGTGGTCTGCCGTGCCGATGGCGACCGCGCAGCTCAAGGGTTCGTTCTCCCGGACGTTGCTCTCACGGTGAACAGCACCCTGGCTGACACTGGAGCGGGCCCATCAGTAATCACCACTGCTCTTCTCGATCGACTACCTGAAGACGCTTGCGTCGAACGCGTATCGGACGCTACCGTCCCCAACCTACATGGGCCGGACGGCCTTCCTCTCATCACTAGGGGCCGGGCTAGCCTCGTCTTCTCCTTGTCCGGTCGCCTCTTCCGTCATTCGTTCGCGGTCATCGAAGGGAACCCGATGCTTCTGCTCGGGAACGATTTTTTGGCCGCTCACTCCGCTACCATTTCTCTCGACGCCGCGAGCTCAGAGGGAAGCCTCCGCCTCCGTCCGGCCTCTGGCGATGCAGAAGACTCTTCAAGAGTCCTTTCCGAATGCGTAGTCAGAGTTTCCACGGCGCCGCCCCCAGTCGCGGACTCCGGCTTCGTCGGAGCTATCTCGATGTCACCCGGTCAGCCGCTGACTGTCGACTTTCTGGAGAGGTCGACGGCAACACGAGAGATCCCGGCCGGATCGGTGGGTGAGGCTGCTGCTGATGCTAGGCAGCCACTCTATACACCTCTCTTTGAGTCTGCCGACGAGTTTGCGGCCAAAGCTCCGGCGTCTACCTCGTCCGAATATCTTCTCTACACGGAGCAAGCGGTGACGATTCCTGCCTTCCACCGCGCAACCATCTGGGTTAGGGTTCCGCTAGCTCTCCGAGATCATTCGGACTGCGCGATGCTGGTCGACCGCCTACCAAACCGCGAGGCTCTCGATTCGTCCCCTCTCGTAATGCCCACGGTGGTCACGCCCACGGACGATCATCGCATCGCGGTGACGATCGTCCACACCGGGGTCAATGCGCTGACCCTGCCGTCTCTGCATCCGATAGCTTCGCTCCAGGTGCGTTTCAAGTTGCACCGGGGCTGGACTCCGACTGGAAGCGAGGGGGATGGTGACCCTGTCACCGCGCTGAGCGAGGAGCAACGAGCTCTACTCGACTCAGCCACCATCGATCCGGACCGGCTTCTTTCCGACGATCAACGAGAAGAAGTACGCCAACTCTTGGCCCGGCGCATCAAAGCTTTCGCGTTGCACCCGGGGGCTCCAAACCATACGCACGTTCTCGAGGTGGAGTTGCCACTCAACCCCGGCGCTGTTCCTCACCGGCATGCTCCGTCTAGAGTGGGCCGCGCAGGCGAGCTCATCATAGAAGAGGAGGTAGCCAAGATGGAAGCCGCCGGCATTATTCGCAAGTCAAATTCGGCTTGGGCTTCCCGAGTAGTCCTGGTCAGCAAGAAAGATGGCTCCGTTCGATTCTGCGTGGACTACCGCGACACGAACGCCAAGCTACGCGTCGAGGATAGCCCTCTACCCCTCATTGTAGAGGCTATTGATAGGCTAGCGTCCGGCCAAGGGCCGCTCAGTTCTCTCTTTTTATGTACTCTCGATTTAGCCTCTGGTTTTTGGGGCATCCCGATCAAAGAATCGCACAAACATATCACCGCTTTCACTACCCACCGCGGCAAATACGAGTTCAACTTTCTACCGTTCGGCATCCAATCAGGTCCCTCCTACATGTGCCGCTTGATGGACATCGTTCTCGGTGCGCTAGCGTGGGAGATCTGCATGCCTTACCTCGATGATGTGGGCATCTGGTCAACGGGCGTGGGTCCTTCCGAAGAGGCCAGGGCACAGGCTTCGTTCGAGCAAATGCTTCACCGGCTAGACCTAGTTCTCGAGCGGCTAGAGTGGGCCGGCCTGACCTGCAAGATGTCCAAGTGTGTCTTCTTTGCCACCTCTACGGAGTACCTCGGTCACGTTGTCTCGAGGGAAGGTCTCAAGATGGACCCGAAGAAGGTCGCAGCTGTCGCCGTTATCGACCCGTCATCCATCAACTCCTTGGAAGCGGTTCGATCTTTCCTCGGCCTTTGCTCCTACTACCGTCGATTCATTCGCCAATTCGCCGCTAAGGCTGCTCCTCTCACTGCTCTCACGCGGAAGGGCTGCGACGTGGCAAAGGAGTCCCAGTCCGAGGAGTGTCGCCGAGCTATCCAAGAGCTCAAGACAGCGATCACTTCGGAGCCCGTCTTGACTCCACCCAGGGATGATCGGCCCTTCATCGTCAAGACCGATGGGGCTAGCAAGTTGGGCATCGCCGGCATCCTCTCGCAGCTAGGAGACGATAACCGTGAACGAGTCGTTGGGTACTACGCTCGCAGTCTCACCTCGGCCGAACGCCATTGGACGGTGACCGAGATTGAACTCTTGGCCGCCCTGGAATCAATCCGAAATTGGCGACCCTACCTTTGGGGGCGTCGGTTCAAGTTAGTCGTTGACCACTCTGCGCTGCGATGGCTGCATACCATGAAGGATCAAGTAGCCGGTGGGCCAGCCTCTCGGCTGACTCGGTGGGCTCTCAAGTTGGCTGAGTACCGGTTCGATGTCGAACATAAACCAGGAGCTGTTCATCAGGATGCTGACGGGCTGTCTCGGCTAGCATCCCTGGAGCCGGAACACGAAGACGAACCACTCGCCGGCCCAGCGTCGTTAGCGGTACGTGAGCCTGGCTCAGAGTCTCTAGCCGAGCATGAACGGTCTCATCCGGTGGCTGCCATCACGCGCTCCGTAGCTACGGCGCGAGGGCTTCAAGCCTTGGACCGATCTCGTCGTCGAGCCTCCGATTCCGGGCCCGCCATCCAGTCCAGTTATTTGGCTCCGGGTACGCCGACTTCCGAAGAGATGAGAGCGGCCCTGGCGGAAGATCCGTTCGTAGAGCCACTCCTAGGCTCAGGAGAGACGGCCAACCACGAGCCATCAGGCCAAGGGTCGCCTCCGCCGGCCGCCGCCTCAGGCCCCATTGCCGAAGATGATTCGTGTTCCAGTTCTGTCGCTCCCGTTCCCGCTCAGCCATCCAAGATGTTTCGCCGTTTCGTCGTTCACGATGGGCTCGTCTACTATCGCACCGTCCTTGACTCCATCGACCCGGACTCGCTAGTGCTCTATGTTCCGCCCTTGTTGCGGTCTCGCTACCTCTTTGCCTACCACGATCGCTCCGGTCACCTTGGAGTTTCTCGAATGTCTGGTCTTCTTCGTACTCGGGTATACTGGCCTGGCATGTCTTCCGACGTTGCGTCCTACGTCCGAGAATGCCACGAGTGCACCCTCGCCAAGCCGCTACCTAGGGCTCTAGCGTCGCCCTCCGGTCTCTCTGTGGGTACCTACCCCTTTGATGTGGTCTACTGCGACGTGCTCTCGCTGGCTCCCACTCACAACTTCGTGCCTGGAGTCTCGGGTTACGACAAGCTGGTCGTCTTCATCGACTCGCTCACTCGATGGATTGAGGCTGAGCCGTCGAATGGGGATCCCTCGTCGGAGATGGCCTTGGACATGTTCATCCGCTTGATTGTGACGCGTTATGGAGTCCCTAGGCAGCTTCGAACCGACGCCGGTTCGAATCTATGTTCGGTTCTTGTTTCGCGTATTCTGGAGCTCACCGGGACTGATTTGTCGAGTACAGAGCCGTACCGACATGAAGGTGTAGGCTTCGTCGAACGCGCTCAGCAAACGCTCATCCGTTTGATGCGCGCCTCGAACGAGGGTGGCAGCCATTGGGTCGACCATTTGCCGTTCCTACTCCTCTCGTTGAGGGCTTCTTCCGGTCGTGTCACCTCTCGGTCTCCAGCGTCTTTGATCTTTGGGCGTGAGCTGCGTCTGCCCGCTCAACTCTCTGATCCGAAGTCTGTTTCGCCAACTGCTCTCGAGGCGGCGTCCGCCGACGTTCGCTCGTACGCATCCAGGCTCAATGCGAGCCTCCGCCTCTCTTGGTCCAGCGCTCTCGAGGCTACCCTAGCCGCTCAGGCTGAGTCGGTCCGTGACGCTACGATCAAGTCTCAAAGACCAGCTCGTTTCGAACCTGGGGATCGCGTCTGCATGCGATTACCAGGCCATGCCAACAAGTTGCAATTCATCTACTCGGGTCCCTACCGCGTCGTAGAGGCTCTGTCCGACACTAGGTACCGACTCCGTGATCTGGAGAACCGGTTAGTCAAGGAGGAGGTGCATATCTCGAACCTCCGGCCGTATCATACTTTCGTTGATGAAGAGCCGCTGGCTGACGACGAGTACATCGTTGAAAAGTTGCTCGATCGTCGTAGCCATGGCGATTCTATCGAGTACCTCGTGAAGTGGCGTGGCTATGCTCTTCGAGAAGCCACCTGGGAGCCTCGTTCCGAGTTGCTCCGTCGTTGTTCTGATTTGCTTGATGATTATGATCGCTCCGTCGAGGAGACTTGTCCAGAAGATGTTGAGTCCCCGGAAGCAACTTCTTCGTCAGCCAGGGATACTCCTCTTCCTCCCGTTCTCGATGCGCCGTCTTCGCGCACTCGATCCAGGCTCCATCCTCGTTGATCCCATGTCTTGGGTAAGGGACCCGTCCCTCTAGGCTAGCCCCACGCCTCGGCTAGGGCTCCGAGTCCAAATTTCTGTCAGAGCGAATCATGGAGGTGCTGAACGCGTGCTGCCTGCGCTCTACACCCGGCGCAACACCCGAGCAAAGCTCCTGTAAAAGGGAGAAGTGGGTGGGGCAGTGCGTACGAAAGAGGCCGCCGCGTTAAGCCGCCGATTTCGTGCTCGCTTTGGATCCAAAGGGTGTTCTTGTCTCCACGTTTCGCTCGCTATGTTTCGTTGCTTCTTGTTCCGATTCTGACCTCTGGTCAGCTCAGGTTCCAAGTTCCAGGTCTCTGTTTCCAGGTTCACCGCTCGACATCGGGAGACGTCTCGATCTTAGTCGGGGGGTGTCGCATTCATCCCAGATGATGCGATTTCCAGGCTCTTGATTCCAGGTCCTTCGCCGTGCGGCCACACGGTGAAGCTCAGGTACATCTAGGTTGGTAGGGTTCGTCCCTAGCGATCTAGAATTCGAGTTCTTGTTTCGTTCCTTCTAGCCTGTTTGTCAGGTCTAGATTCCAGGTTTCCTCCTTTCGGGTAATCTTGACCCAAAGGAGCCAGGTCGCCTGTCACTCGCTGCGCGCTTGTCTCAGGCTCTCAGGTTACCTTGTGAAGGCTTGTTTAGCTTCTTGCAAGGCTTGTTGTTTCTTGTTGGGTTCCGGTTCTTTCTTGGGACTTGCTAACTTTCGTTGTCGTCCAGGCCTGTTCGTCGTAGGTTTTGTTTAGCCTGGTTAGGGTTTCGTTGTCTTCCAGCGTTTGGCGTTCGTCTTGGCGTTCGGAAATTTCCTCTCACATTCCCTAGGTCCGCTACCCTTGGCTTGTAGGTCCTTGCTTCTTTCTTCTCGGTCAAGGTTTTGGCGAGCGAGTCGGTTGCTCTAGCCGCTCGAGATTTGAGGTTTAATTTGCCATCTCCCCTTGGAGATCGGTGTAGGTTCGCTTCCTAGGTGAGGGAATCTTTCCCCTTGATGCAAGCTACATGCAAGCCTTGGCCCCTTTGGTGTTTCTTCCCCTTGGTTGCTACTCAGGGTTGTTCGTTAGAAGCGTCTAGAAGGTTCACGCTCAACGGCAAGATTTCCTCTGTCGTGAAGACATCTCGTTGCGATCTGTATCCAAAGTGATCGCCGTGGTCGCGCGACATGACGCTCCCCTTCGGACTCTCCGCTACGTGGGAAGTTACAACGGAGACACGCTCCGGCCGTCGCTGCGGAGTCTCTCTCTCTCTCTCGCTCTCTCTCTCCGTCTCTCGCGACGTGTTTGAGTTATCGGTGATTTGGGGTCGCGGTTGCTTGATAATTTGCTTGGTTTGGGTGAATGATTCCGGTGTGTTTGTGAGTCGGTGTATCCTGTTGTTCTCAGGCTCTTTGTCCGTCGTTGTTCGCTGCGTCGCTGCACTCAAGCAGCCTAGGCTCCCTCCCTGAGGGAAGAGTTCTTTGTAGGTCTAACAATCTCTTAAAACCCAACACACTAGGGCCGCTAGGAGCGCCTCGCCGCCCCACAGTCCTTCGTTCGCCGTTCGTTCCCTGTCCATACACCCGAATGGGGTTGCCCGACCCAGTCCAGAATTTCATTCACCCGACTCCCGGTGGGGAGGAGGGGCAAAGCGCCGCGCTAGCCGCCGGTGCCGCTCGCGACGGAGTGGCTCAGAGCCCTCCGGTAGCGCTCGACTCGACAGTTTCTCGCTCTCGCTCTCGATTCTCGATTCTCGTCGTTCCGCGTTCTTCGTTTCTCGCTCTCGACTCTCGATTCTCGTCGTTCCGCGTTCTCATCGGTCCTCGATTGTTCGTACCTTCTCGGTGCGTCGCTCATCACGTCTTCCGTCTTGGTTCGGCGTTGGGCGCGCGGCTCTCCATCCATTCGGATTTATTGTTTCATTCGCTCTTAGACCAAAAGCGTTCAATTATCCCCATCCCTGCTAACACCTTTCGTTGTCACCTGGAGGTTACTTGACTCAACTGGACACTTCACATGTTGAAACCCACACGTGGTCTGACTCCATTCACTCGACTTGGGGGCAGGGTCGATATCTCGTTGAAATTCACGATCCACGTCTCACACCAAAGAGCACTGATGAGTTACACCAAAGAGCACCGCCCTCTGAAGTCGTCTCCTCCGCCGCGCCTGCCGCCGGCATGCCTCCTTCCTCATTGCCCTCAGGCCCTATGGGCCATCCCAATTCGTCACAGCGCCCCGGGTGCCGGGCGCCGGGGGCCGCGGGCGGGCGGGCGGGGGGGGGGGGGGGGCGGGGGCAAATTTCGCTTCGCGGAAGCCCATATTTCGGTCAAATTTCGGGGCTTCGTTAGTCCCCCAAATTTCGTAAAAGAATTCGCGAAACTCTGGCCGGGCCCAAACCGCGTAGTCGCCTGCCGAAGTGCCGAACACACCGGCCTAGGGCACCGACGTGCCGGCGTCCGCGGCGGCGCTCGAAGCAAATTTCGAACGAAATGACCGCCAAAAATTGGGTCAGGGCAAGCAAAAATTCGAAACGAAATTTGGGTGGGTCCGAAACGAAATTCTGGCCGGAGCCAACGTGAGAACGTGAGTGTGAGGCGGTGCTGAGGAGGCTGTGGGCGGCGCGGCCGGGCGGTGGATCGCGCCCGGCGATGTGTTGGGGCCGTATGGGGAGGCTCCGCACCTGATCGCGGCATCTGACCAGGTTGGTGCGCCGCCGCACCACCGGCAGGCTCTGGAGCAAGCCGGCAGCGACGACCGCCACCTTCAATGTCGGTTTTCACTTGAACAAAAAAAGAAAACTCCCCGTGAGTGGTGGGCACACACCCCTACATCGCGCACAGTGTATGCGCACGCACGGCGCCCCCGCGGGGGGGGGGGGGGGGGGGGGGGGGGGGATGCGCGCCGTGCCCATGCACGGCGTGCACATTGGTGATTGCAAGTCATCATAACATCTGATGAGACATTCTTCATTCTTTGGAAGTCTTTTCCTCCTATTGGGTGTAATTTCTAAGTTTCCGATGAGATTGTCCTCGACGTGGTGGGCGCGCAGTGTCCGCGCCGTGATCGGTGTCGGTGGGGTTGGGTTTTGGTCCTCAAAATCTATAAACCGGAAGACAAAAAAACTGACGAGTAAACCGAGATTCTTCATCAAGACGCCCCTCTCCTTTCTTTTGGAAATCTTCCACTTGGAGTGGGATTCCCCAAGCGCGAGGCTGATGGGCTAGTCGTGCTCGACAGAGACGCCTTCCGACGAGGCAAAGAGTTCCTACGAGAAAGCGGCTGCCAGCGATACGATGACGTCGTGCGAGGGTCATGCCTCCGCTGCACGGCTCTACCGCGAGGCGACGAATGAGGGCCTCGCGCCCGTGCTGCGCCGTCATCGCCTCAACATGGCCATCCAAGCCTGGAACAAATGCAACGTCGACATCACCGGCACCATCGATGCCAACTTGGCTAGGGCACACGCTCGTTTAGTTATGCTCAAGGCTCCGGCAGCCGGTGGCAGAATCGGCGAGGAGTTCATGCTTGCCATCTCTGAGCGCAGATTTCACTGCAAAAGGAGCTTAGAACACTTTGAGGCTGCCTTCAAGTTTGGCAAATCGAACGCAAAGTTCTTTGACGCGTACGCATCGTCCTTCGTGCTGCTTGTGACCCTGCAGAGCGAGAGCCCCCTATCCGAGCAACTCAAACTCGAATCAGCTGCCCTGGCCCTGCCACTGCCACTACAGCCAGACGGCATGTTCCACGTCGCCGACGCTGTGTGGAAAGCCGGCATCAAGGCCCTCGAGAGCGGAGAATGGTGGCCAGCCTTGAAGGCCTTCTGCGAAGCAGAGCGGCCGATCATTCGCGCGACAGAGCTGTGTCAAAAGTCGCCGGCATTACGATCATCTTTTGATCTAAAGCTACAAGAATTGTATGATTCGAATACCTTGCATATGATAATCGCGGAGGGGCGCCAGGCGATCGCTGCGGGAGACAGTCTCATAAATGCCGCCGTTGCAGATTCGGAACAAATCGATATGGAGGGTGTTTGGTCGGGTCTCGACAAATATTCGGAGGCAGCTGTCCTCGGGCATGGTCGTGACATTGAGACTGAAGCGATCGCCATTGCAAGACGTGGCAAGGTATATGCGAAGGTGTTTCGCAATGAGTCTCTCGCTCGGCCGCTGCTAGTCCATGCAACCTCGCTTGCGGCAAGCCTTGCGCCACGTAGTTTTCACGGAGTCTACTGGTATGAAGCGTGCACAAAGCAGCTCAAAAAGTACCAAGACGCGTCAGCCGCGGCGGATGAGCGCGCCAAGGAGCGGGAGCGACAAGCAATTCTCAAGTCACAAGAGGCGACGCGGAAGAAATTGAAGCCGGAGCTCGATGATCTTAATCGAGTTGCGAAAGACTTGAAGGTATTCGCGTTGCTAAAGCACATATGCGAAAAGTACCCGCCGCGTGTCGACCCGGCGAAGGCGGAAGCACTGGTAAAGAATGCGACTTCCGACACGATCAAGAAGGTATTGGTTCAGATGCAGACTCACTACCATCCCGACACCAATCCCGAGAGCAAGTATGGCTGCGAATGGCATGTGCTATGCTGCGAAATCGCGAAGCATCTTAACGGCAAGTACAACTGCTTGAAAGCCATTTAAAGGTCGACAGTCTCTAAAATGCAGAAGTCATATGGTTCTCAACATCGAATTCCTTGATTCATTTGCTCTGCTTTTGTTCCTCTTCTGTCGGTTCGCTATCGCGGATTTCATGGTTTGGCCTTTCGGTTTCAAGTCCGAGTTATTGAGTCGAAGCTTGAAATCAGTGTTGTTGGGGGGTTGCCGCACGTTGGCCTACTGAGGATACTGGGTAACACTGGGAAGGTGGGGGGGGGGGGGGGGGGACGGATTCTTACGGGGACTTGGACTTGGCCTTTATCATTGTATTTCGGGAAGACGTTTGTTGTGCTACGCCGTGTGCCCTCATTTGCAACTATGCATTGGCATTATATTATAGTTATCGCCCAACCAACTAAGTGTATACTTGTTGCGATGGAGCGCAACGGCGCGACTCTCGTCCCCACCGGCCCCCCGCCGAGGGCGGCCCCCCAATCCCCAGTCGCTGGCGAAGCGACCGCGTCCGCCGTTTGTGAGACCAGCAGCAAGTGCAAGTGCGTGCGACCCCGGTCGCGCCACGCGGCCCGTGGGCCTGACCACCGACCACACCTCACACAGCAGTATGTGCAGATTGACACGCACCTTCTGATGGGCACTATTCCCGGCTTGGATGCACAAGAGAGGCACAAGCTCCACAAACTATTCATGGCTAGACCTAGACGGGAATACTTCCATGTCCCAGTCATGATAGCCGCATATTGTTTGGAGTCTGGAGCCTGAGGCTTCTGTGCCGTCGCATAGTTTTCGTCAAATGATTAGAAGGAACTGAGGATGTGCTTTTGGCAGATGGCAACGCAGGAGCACCCTTACCCCTTACCCGGACATATTGGTTGAGTATTCGGACTTCCAAGAGGCTTGCATAAGTGGCTTCCATGATCATATAATGATGAAGTGGCAGTCCTCCAACCAATCGCGCTTGAGTGATGGATTCGTACAAATAAATGGGCGATTATTTATTAAGCGTCATTCATGGCCTCATCTTCAGTGGGCTGCTTGCCGTTTGCATGCGCTTTCGTGTTATGCTTCGGGATGTGAGCGGTCGTGGTCTGTGCAAGACAGGATCCACTCAAAGAAGCGCAATAGGCTGGGTGCCATCCATGGTGGAGAGGCTTGTGAGCTTGTGAGGTGCCACACAAATCGTGTGCTTGAGGATTTGCTGAAAGATTGGGAGGCACATGTGCTGCCTTGGGGCCTAGAGATGAAAGTGGAGGAGCCCGATGACGAGTGATATGTTGTTATATGTCGTAACCGTACACTACCTTATAATCATTATAACATTACAATACCATTACAATACTAACCAGATACTGACTGAACCTGATTCCTGATTGATATCAGGAAAATATCACGCTGACATCAGGCTTAAGGCCGGCGCGACCTCACGACCTGATACCTGACGCCCCCCCCCCCTAAAAACCTTTTATAGAGGTGTAGGGCCAGGTAAATACTTTTACAATTTTTTCTGCAAGTTTGGGTGGCTACTCGAGCTCGTCAGAAATTTGGGCCCTCTCTACAAGTGGGCTGCAAGTTTGGGGGCGCGGCGCCCTCTCTCTAACAGTAAAACCCCTTATCTAAGACTAAAACCCCAAAATCACCTCTCTACGCGGTATAATACCCGTATGGTCACGTTCCCAGCCGACTTTTTCAAAAAAAATGACGGTCATACGTTTACATACATAAACAGGACGTTTTTATCACACAAACTGGGGTCGTCATGAGACCCGCGACAAAAAAGCCCGCGGCGGACGCGCCATGGCGGGCCGAGGTGAGCCATGCCCGCCGCGCAGTCGTTATCCGCATGCGAGTAGCATGTTGTGCGTGGGTACCACAACTTATTGATCTAGATGCAAGCCTCTGTTGCGAGCGGCGCCTTGAGCAAATGCTGAGCATTGAGCAATCGCCCGCTCATGCTACTGCTGTTTTCTTTTTCTAGTCTTTGTTTTGAGGTTAGTAGTTTTTGGCGGAGCGGATGAGCGCACCACGTCCTGCGCTTTTGCCGAAGTGGCGGCCACTTCGCGCCTACTTTGGAGCGCATTGGTGGGTAGGGCGCGCATTTGTGCGGAGTGCGGACGCAACTCATTCAGTTTTCATCGCCGGGCCGCGCAGTGCCGCAAAGCGGATTTGAAGTAGCTCATCTTGATGAGCATCACTGAAGGTGAGAGCGAATACTATCCTTGAACCACATACATTGGGCAAGACTATCGTCGGGCCTCAAATTTCATTCAGAGGAGTGCTTGAACTTGAGAAGTCGTCAGCAGCACTTGCACTCACGCATTTTGCGCATGGCGCTCATGGCAATGAGGGTGTGTGTACCTAAAAGAAAACTCCTTGGCCACTGCCAAAAAAATCGCCGCATTGCGGACCTTCGTACTCGTGACCACGAAAGAATCAACTCGCGAAACTTTGTAGTTGCTTTGTTGTCATCATGAAGAATCTCTCCTTGCTTTCTCTTGGAGTTTTGGGTGCAATTTTGAAAAGTCGATTTTTCCCGTCCCCACCCCTAACAGTTAGCCCAACAAGGGAGCAATGACAATGACAAATGATACGCCACCCTAAGATCGTGCCAACCTTCGTTCGCCTCTTGGCTGCAACCACAGGCGCACCAGAGGTGGAGCCGTTACGACGCTCCCTTGCGTTCGCCCGCTTCTCAGCCCTCATGGCACGGGAATTGGCTCGAGCTATTTCAGCCAATTTGGCTGCTTCTTCCCTGCGCTGCTGGCATAACTCTTGTTGCCGCTCAATTGACGCAACAGTGCCTTCATAGCTCATAGCCTGCCTGGCTTGCCTCCTCATCGTCACTGCTGTCGCCCTCCCCCCCCCTCCTCCTCCTCGCTACTGTCGTCACTCGCCTCGTCCTCGTCCTTCCTCCTCCCCAGCCTCCCCCTCATCGGAGCTACTGTCAAGAAACACCCGTTGATATCTGCGTGGTGGTGCCGGTGCTGAGGCTGAAGCTCGCTTCTTGTCAGCGCGTTTTGAGGTCGTGGTACAGGTGCACCCCGCTTAGCTCGGACCCCCCGCCCCCCGCACGCCCCGGGCCCCTAAGTAGAGCACGAGGGGAGTTGCCGCAAGGCAGGAAGTGAGGGAGTGGAAAGGGAAAGGGCGTGGCTTCGTGAGTTCGTGAGTGTCTTCCAGTGCCACGTGTGAGGCGAGAATATTAAAAGTTTTTTATTTTTACCCGCAAATCTGGCCGTTCGCTTTCAATGGCTGTGCCCACAATGCCTCTCGGCATCGCTTTGTCACGGTCGGTTGATCCTCTACACCTCCATTGCACAACTCCACAACCACCGGAAGTACATGTGAGCGCTCCTCGCAGGTTAATTAAGTTGACCATCGGGCGGCGATAATTGTCGTAGTCGGCCAATGTGCTCCTTGAACTGCACTGTGCCTTCACCCCACGAGTGTGCCATTGATTTGCGCACGTGCGCACGTACCACACTACCCATACCGGGTTGTCGCCGGGTTCCATGTCAGCCTCCGGAGCCTCCACGTGCTTGCCCAAGCCAACGCACAGCTCTCCCTGACTATGATCCAGCTCGATACTACCGTAGTGTCCCCACCCTCAGGAGTTTTGTTTTCGCGTGCGATACACAGGCGCTGGCGCCGGCCGGCGGCCGGCCTCGCGGCGACCCAAATATCCCTCAAATTCAAATATCAAATATCCAGAGATATGTTTTTCCCGGAAATGCACCCAAATATCCAAAAAAATATGTGGGATATCCTGGCCTGGGCCTACTCCTACCCCAAGAGGAGGGCATACACGATACACGTGTGAACGTGAAGCAAAGGGGGGCGAGTAGCAGGCCCAGCCGTTCATCACCAACAGCTGGTGGCCAATAGTCTAGTAGAGCTCTAGAGTAGTATAACTGAAAGGAAGAAGAGAGAGGGAGAGGGAGGGAGGCGGGCGAAACCGCTCTCTCTCTCTCTCTCTCTCTCTCTCTCTCTCTCTCTCTCTCTCTCTCTCTCTCTCTCTCTCTCTCTCCTCTCTCTCTCTCTCTCTCTCTCTCTCTCTCTCTCTCTCTCTCTCTCTCTCTCTCTCTCTCTCTCTCTCTCTCTCTCTCTCTCTCTCTCTCTCTCTCTCTCTCTCTCTCTCTCTCTCTCTCTAAACCCCCCCCCCCCCCCTCCCTTCCACAATATTGCAACGCACAAAGAAAAGGCCGGGAAAAGTGATGAGGAAAGAGGAGAGACTAGAGCAGAGCATACTACTAGTCTCAGGATTCGCAGAGAGAGCAGTTTCAGTGCGACGAGACACAATCTAATAGGATGCACAAAATTATTTGAATATAAGAGAGAAAATAAGAGAGAAGCAGCTGCTCTCTCAACAACAGGGGACGAAAAAAATCAACCCAGCGGCAGTGGTTAGAAGCACAAAGAGAGTGCGAGGAGGGCCTACCGGTTTATCAAGTATCAGCCTTATTTACCTTATAATCTGCGGGTGGTCCCTGAGACGTCGCGGGTGTGAGCGGGATGCCTCGCCCCTCGAGCAGCCTGCAGGATGGCGGTGGTCTTCTGCACGCGTGGGGCGTCAACCGCTCTCTTGGGGCCTTCCTGCTACCTGAGGGTGGGCTACTTCACTCTGTCGGCCGATCCCTCGTCCGCAGGAGCTTCTCTGCCGACTCAGCTCTCTCTTTTCTTCACACTCTCTCTTCTCACGAGAGATTCTCCTCTCTAGCTCTCTCTCCAGATGGGAAATACGCGGCGCTGGCCTCACAGCCCTCTCCCTCCGCCTTTTCGCCGATGACGGCTGACGCGGCATCGCCCCAGCAGCCAGGAAGCCTTCCGCTAGACTCCCTCTTTGCCACTAACACACGCCTCCACGTTCCGCACCACCAAGTTCTCATTGTAAGCCTGGCCACCCAGCGGGTTCTCGCCACGCTGCGAAGCGAGATGCGCACGAACGAGTTCGTGCACCTTGCATTCTCTAATGACGGCAAATACCTCCTCGGCTGCGCCAGGGGAGGCAGCGGAAGTGAGCCGCCCTGCATGACGCAGGCAGTCACGGCGACTAGCAGCGCTGAGACGGCCGCTACGGCCGGGAGAGCAGGCGGCGAGGAGGTGACCGCCACGGAGGCGGGTAAGGGCGAGGGTCGGTGCGTAATATTCGTGTGGTCATGGGAGGACGGCCGGCTTCTGGGCACGCTGCCCCTCAAGGAGACGCCGACGGCTGTCGCGTTCAAGCCGAATGACCCAATGATTGTGTCCGTCTCACCAACGCTGCGCATGTACCGCCTCACCGACAGTGGCCTTTTCAAGATGCTGGACTACGGCGCCCTCCGCCGGCATGCAACGCTAGACACCGTTTCTCACGCATGGATCTCGCCTTCGCAAGTAGTCTTCGTAACCGCCTCCGGAATGGTCGCCCTCGTCGCGGATCACCACCTGAGGCAGGAGCTGCAACTTGAGGAAGGCCGATGGCCCACCTGCATCGCTCCGTCGCCGCTGATCAAGCGGCTGGGCGAGGACGACAAGCCGGTGGAAGGGGCCCTCGCCTTGCTTGTCGGCTGCTCTGACGGCGCCGTCATCATGATCCGCCACGGCCCGGCGGGGCATCTCGCGCTTGGGCGCACCGTCTTGCCCGCCTCTGCCGAGGGACATGGCCCCGTGAGAGGACTGCACATCGGGGCCGAGCGTGATGTCGCCCTTGTGCTCTGCAACGCTATGTGCTCCTTCTGTCTTGTCGGCGCCAAGTCGAAGCACGGCGTGCCCGCCCGTCCCGAAGACCTGGCATACGAGCCCGTCCTGAGCTTTGGGCACGAGGGGCCCGTCCTCTCCGTCTCAGCGGCCGTCTCGCGGCCACTGCTCTTCTCCGTGGGAATCGATCGCACGCTGCGGAGCTACGAGGTGGAGACCTGGATATCGACCATCCTCATGGAGTTCACGCAAGATATGTCACCCACGCACGTAACAGCGCACCCGTCAGGTTTACATCTGCTCGTCGGCTTCCAGGCTTCCGGTCGCGTAATCTCATACCACATCTCATGGACTGGAGTCGTTGAGTGGCAAAAGCTAACCACACCCAGCCTGCGCGACGTCAAGTACTCAACAGGGGGCGCCTTCTTCGCCATCGCTTGCGGTAATGAGGTGGGCGTGCACTCCTCATACACTTTGGCGCGTCTCGGGGTGGTGTGTACACATGGCTCACCCATCAGGTCGATCCGATGGGCGCTCGACGATTCCACTCTCGCGGCGGGTGCCTCGGATGGGATGTTTTATGTGTGGAAGGTGCAGGGCTTGCAGCGCTGCTTCGAGCACCGGCTCAGGGTCAAGCTGGGCGAGAAGAAGGTGGCCGTCAGCTCCATCGCACTCCTAGACGAAGGCGGGCCACTGTCGCTGCCGCCAGAGGCGCCGGCGGCGGCAGCGGCACCAGCTGAACTTGTCGACGCGGCAGGCAATGTGGTGAAGCGTAATAGCTTGCCCAGGCGCAGTCTACCGCGCAAGTCGCTCATTGAAGAGAAACTGAGGGCGGCAATGCAGATGCAAAACAGCGCACCCACCCTGACTGCGGTCATAGTGGGCAGCGACGGCGCTGTGTCGACAGCAGACCATGGCGACGTGACGGTGGTTGAAGGCGTACAGCACACAGTGAGCAGAGTGGAGCCACTCTTCACCGTCCGAGGGGGCGCCGTGTTTGCGACCACGGATGGGCGAATCCAGCTGCGCCGCGGGGCCAAGTTCGAGGTCAGCACCGACACTGTAGTGCACCTCTCCGGTATCAACGACTTCGTTGTCAGCCCCGGCGATAGGTATGTCGTGACGGCTGGCGAGGACGGGAGCGTCTTCGTAGTAGAGGGCCCCCATGCACGCGAGCCCGAGACAACGCCCCATATGATCGTGCTGTGCGAGACACGCGACGTGCTCCAGGCGACAGAGCTTGCGCTCTTCGAGGCGCAGATTTTTCGGGATCGGCAGGAGGCCAACCACAAGATAGAGAAGCAGAAGCTGGAGGAGGACCTCCGAGCCGAGCTCAGCAAAGTCTCTTTCGAGTACGAAGAGAAGCTGAAGAAGGTGGAGGGCCGTTTGTTGGCCAACATGGCCGACCACGACATGCTCATGGGATTGGCGCGGACCGAGGCCGCCGATAGCATTCAAGCACTCGAACTCAAGCTCGAACACGAGACGTCGCACTTGGAGTCGATGTACAAGCGCGAGATCGCCGCGCACGAGGGCGCTATGGCTGAGTTGGAAAAGACAAAGGAGGACCGCCGCTTGCAGCTCGAGGCTGCCGCGGAGGAGAAGCGGCAGCTGGAAGCGCGCGCAGCACAACGTGAGAAGGAGCATTGGAGTGAGGTATCCCGCGTCAAGAAGGAGCTGTTGGGACGACTGAAAGAGGCCGAGAGTACAGCTGACACCGATCGCTTGTTTGAGGAGGAGGAGCACAACACCCAGTTGGAGCGGGTGGTGGGCGAAACACGCATGCGCGTAGACGCGGCGGAGACGGAAATGATTGAGCAGCGCATGGCCGCCTTTATGGCGCGCAAGAAGGCCGAGGAAATGCACGACAAGAGCGCCAAGGCGGAGGCGACGATCTCCAACAAGGATGCCGAATTAGCTGGCCTGCGTGAGAAGATTAGCGAGCTGAAAACTAGGGTGAAGCAGTTAGAGAATGAGCGCACTGAGCTCGACCACGTGCTAGGAGAGCGTGAGAAGCGCTGCGTGGTCCTTCGCGAAGGACAACAGCGACTGGAGGCGACCGTGGGCGTACTACAATTTCGTATCAAGGAACTTGAGGACGGCCGAGCGCCCCTCGAAGCTGAGCTCGAGCAAGCCAAGTCGCGGATCGCGTCGCTTGAACGCGCGTTGTCTGACGAAGGCCGGACGAGGCGCGCGTGCCAAGAGACCAATCGCTTTCTTACACTTCAGAGGCAGCAACAGATAGCGGCATCCAAGGCGGCGGAGATGCGTGCCACCGACTCTGAGACGTTCGTGCGCTCAACCTATCACGAGTTATTCAAGATGATCGCGTCGGCCGATCGATCATGGGAGGCTTTGCAGCAAATCCTTGACGGGCGGAAGGAGGCAGCCTTCCGCCAAGGTCTGCGGGAAATCGGCGATGCGGCGGTAAAAGGCCGGGAGGGCTCGTGTGAACATCCAGATGGGGAGGGACTCAACGTGCGGGCCGAGCTGACCCGACAGCGCGATCACGCCATCACACAGAAGGACAAGATCGAGCGCAGGCTTCAGCAACTAAGCAGCGGTGCGGAGAGAGCGATCGCAATCGAGCACTCACAAGCCAACCAACTCTTACAAACGAACTTCACCCTAAAGAAGCAGACAAAACTTATGGAGCAGAAGCTTCGGCAGGCGGAGGCGGAGATCGAAACGCTGCGGAAACGGGAGGCGAGGACGCCCGACAACAGGCATCCCCCTCATCCTGCAGTTCTATTGTCCAACGGTGGCGCGGGCTCTCGTCTCGCTTACTCGTACTCGGAAAGCAAGCCACTCGTGGGCGGTGACACGCCTAGCAGATCGCGGCCGCTAACTGCATCCGCCAGTACAGGCCGGATTGACATGCGCAGCCTGACTCGCATGGCGTTGAGCGATGACGGGTACGATATCAACGCCATCGGCAACGCTGAGCTACAGGCGCTCGAGAACCAAAAGCTTAGAGAGAACTTGCTATTCTTTGCCTCAAGCCCCATGCGGCGCAAGGGGAATAAGGGGGCCGGCATGATGAGCTCGAGCATGCCCTTGCCGCCCGTCTAAATAGCCTCGCGTTCGCCCTGAGGCCGCCGCCCATCCTACCTTGTCCCCATCCTTCCTGTACCTGCTTTCCATTCCTCTCTTCCGCCGAGCGTGCGTGCCCATTGAAATATTGAATGCGCGGCAGGTATCCGCGATTGCTCCTTGCACTACCTTCGCCACTAAACTTGGCCTTCAGCTTGTTGCCTTGCCTTGCGAGATTTTCTGCTATCCGCTTGCAGCGCTCTTTGCACCGACTTCCAATTTGCGGGAACTTGTCCTGCGGTTGAATCGTGCTCATTCATGCCCACTTTCTCGCTTGAAACGTACTATTTGAATGCTGCTTGCCTACTTCCTTTACCTTCACAAGAAGCAACTAGTGCCATTGTGATAATTAGAGCTACTTTGAACACATGCGCGTGCTCATCGATTGCAAGGCTTGTAGCTCGTTGCACGATAAATAAATTTCTTAATACACAGCAAAACTTTCTACACCCCCACTCTCCCGGCCCTTTCCCCCCCGCCATCAGGCGACTCCCCCCGTGCACTACTAGGGGGATAGGGGGAAAGGGCTTAGATATGGTCGGTGGCCTGCGCCCCCCCCTCCCCCCCCCGGTGATCCGTTCCCCCCTTCCTCCTATGCCTACCGGGCTGGGGGCGTCCTCAGTCCCGACTTCTCCTGTAAACAGGTGCCGCGGGACTTACATATTTTTCGGTGGTCGGAGCCCTCGCTCCGCCCACCCCCTTCTCCGCGCTCTCTCTCCCCTCTCCTGCAGGCACAGGACAGGCCTGCAGCTGCCTCTGGCGACCCCTGGAGGCTTGGAGGCCAACTCAGGGGCCAGAGGCAGGCTGGGGCTGGGCCCTGGTCTCCCCTGCCTCTCCCTCGCTGGCGCTCCTGGGCCTTAAGGGCCCCCACTCTGCACCTGTCTGCCTGTCGAACGACAGGAGGGAGGGGGGGATGGAGCGATGGGCTGGCCACGACAGGCCAAGACGCGCGAGGCAGGCGAGCCTGCCACTGAGAGAGTGGGTCAACAGGGCAGTGGGCTATGGGTGGTTCCTCCCCCATGAGAGGCTGCAACCTCAGGTTTGGTTATTTTTTTTACAAATGCCCCCGTGAAATGTATATGAAAAATTAAGAACAATACCCCCTCCTTCTCCCCCCTGCCCTTGCCCCCCCCAGGCGAGAAGCGCTCAATCACCATCACACACAGCATGGAAAAGCGTTCAATCACCATCAGCCTACACGTGGAAAAGCGTTCAATCGTTATCACCTCCACAGCATGGAAAAGCCTTCAATCGCCCCCCACGTATGGGACAGGGTCCGAGCCTTCTCGAAACGCTACCCGGTGCATTTGGTATCTGGCGGGGCCCGCCATCTGGATGGATCGTCGAAAACGCGCACGCAGCGCGCCCGGCATCAATTCGAAGTTGGACTCTGCGGGCCTCACTCGGAGACGTCGGAAGGGCTTCACGGATGGTTGATTCCGACGAGATTTCGGCGCGCGGCCTGCACGATTGGCGTGGCTGTAAGGGTGGCTCCGTTGCATTTGGTATCTCTCAGGGCCTACCGTCTGGATGGATCGTCGAAAACGCGCACGCGGCGCGCCCGGCATCAACTCGAAGTTGGGCTCTCCGGGCCTCACTCGGAGACGTCCGACGTCGAATGGGCTCCGCGGATTCTTGATTTCGACGAGGTTTCGGGGCGCGGCCTGTCCGATTGGCGTGACCATCCGGGTGGGACCTGAGTATTTGGTATGTGGTGGGGTCCCCCATCCGGATGGGTCGTCGAAAACGGGCACGCAGCGCGCCCGCCATCGGTTCGAAGTTGGGCTCTCCGGGGCTCCCTGGGCGACGGCTCAACGTCGGCGGATGGCTGATTTCGACGAGGTTTCGGGGCGCGGCCTGTCAGATTGGCGTGACCATCCGGGTGGGATGTCGAGTCGAGCGGAGCCGGAGGGCTCTGAGCCACTCCGTCGCGAGCAGCACCGGCGGCTAGCGCGGCGCTTTGGCCCTCCTCCCCACCGGGAGTCGGGTGAATGAAATTCTGGACTGGGTCGGGCAACCCCATTTGGGTGTCTGGAGGGGAACGAACGGCGAACGAAGGGCTGTGGGGCGGCGAGGCGCTCCTAGCGGCCCTAGTGTGTTGGGTTTTAAGAGATTGTTAGACCTACAAAGAACTCTTCCCTCAGGGAGGGAGCCTAGGCTGCTTGAGTGCAGCGACGCAGCGAACAACGACGGACAACGGAGCCGAGAACAACAGGATACACCGACTCACGAACACACCGGAATCATTCACCCAAACCAAGCAAATTATCAAGCAACCGCGACCCCAAATCACCGATAACTCAAACACGTCGCGAGAGACGGAGAGAGAGAGCGAGAGAGAGAGAGACTCCGCAGCGACGGCCGGAGCGTGTCTCCGTTGTAACTTCCCACGTAGCGGAGAGTCCGAAGGGGAGCGTCATGTCGCGCGACCACGGCGATCACTTTGGATACAGATCGCAACGAGATGTCTTCACGACCGAAAAAATCTTGCCGTTGAGCGTGAACCTTCTAGACGCTTCTAACGAACAACCCTGAGTAGCAACCAAGGGGAAGAAACACCAAAGGGGCCAAGGCTTGCATGTAACTTGCATCAAGGGGAAAGATTCCCTCACCTAGGAAGCGAACCTACACCGGTCTCCAAGGGGAGATGGCAAATTAAACCTCAAATCTCGAGCGGATAGAGCAACCGACTCGCTCGCCAAAACCTTGACCGAGAAGAAAGAAGCAAGGACCTACAAGCCAAGGGTAGCGGACCTAGGGAATATGAGAGGAAGTTTCCGAACGCCAACGCCAAACGCCGGAAGGCAACGAAACCCTAACCAAGCCAAGCGGAACCTACGAAGAACAGGCCTGGACGACAACGACAACGAAAGTGAAAGTGAGCAAGTCCCAAGCAAGAACCGGAACTCAACAAGAAACAACAAGCCTTGCAAGAAGCTAAACAAGCCTTCACAAGGTAACTCGAGAGCCTGAGACAAGCGCGCAGCGAGTGACAGGCGACCTGGCTCCTTTGGGTCAAGATTACCCGAAAGGAGGAAACCTGGAATCTAGACCTGACAGACAGGCTAGAAGGAACGAAACGAGAACTCGAATTCTAGATCGCTAGGGACGAACCCTACCAACCTAGAAGTACCTGAGCTTCACCGTGTGGCCGCACGGCGAAGGACCTGGAAATAAGAGCCTGGAAATCGCATCATCTAGGATGAATGCGACATGGGACCTGCGTATTTGGTATGTGGTGGGGTCCCCAATCCGGATGGATCGTCGAAAACGGGCACGCAGCGCGCCCGGTCTCGACTTGAAGTTGAGCTTTTCAAGCTTTGCGATTTTAGCGCCTTCTGTCTTTTTTTGATTACATTTTGTTGTGGGGGCCCAAGGGGGGGATCCGGGTCCTAATGGACCTCGGATATATGCTAGTTGGGTATATTGGGAACTTTCTACCGTGAAAAATCCTCAAATTTCCTCAATTCTGCGACGGTCATTTTTCCACCCCTTATAAAAAAACACTGTTTGACCGCCCTACCAATGGGGCGTAGTGGCGAGCGGGGGGGCTGAAGATTAGGAGCGGTCGCGGCACGCTCCATTGTTCACAAACTATAATAATAGTTGTTGTGGGGAGATAGTAAGAAATACAATATTTCCTCTATCGTTTCGTGAGACGGCTAGGCGATAGCCATTGATCACCTTTTTAGAAAACCTAGCATGGATCCTCCACTTCCCGTTGCTACACCTAAGCCACGCAACACACTAAACTCAAATTTCACCCACACGTTTACTGGCTCGAGTGTGCCTGCGAGCCTCATCAAAGAGATCTTCGCAGGGGCGCCGCTGCCTAAATGCTAGACCATCAGAGACCAATCTTGCTCGGCCAGTAATATGGAGCTGCGGTGCTGAAGCTCGCCGAGTGGAAGGCCGTTGCAATGAGTGGGGGAAAGTCATTCCTTGCGGTGAAGATCGAGAAGCTTCAATGTTGTGGAAGCTTGCATCCCGCATCTCGATCGCTTCAGGGGCAGATAGAGATCGGCTTCGGCGGTCCCGCTGCAACATTCCGTTGATGCTAGCAGGAGCCCGGACGTCGTCGAAACTTTCTTGTGCCCGCCGTACGTTTGTGTTGTCAACATCCAAGACCATTGTGAAAAGAGTACTCTGCAATCGAGCTATCGCCGAGGCTCTTTCACGAGCCTGCTCCCGTCTCAGCAGCATGAGTTGCCAATCTGCTTCCTTTCTTTTCAGCCAAAGCTTACTCCTCGCTATTGTGCCTGTACCACCCTGGCGGAATGCTGACCCCGGGCCCATGGTGTGCACTTGATCGGGCGTTGCGTCATGTTTGAACATCTTTACCACACCTGCGTCCGTTGCCTCAGCCAAGTAACGGCCTTCGGCATCAAACACTCTATGCCGTTGTCTCAACACAGCGCGCACTCTTTGTATGGTACACTGGTTTTGCATGCCATCCTGCTCTCGCGGTCCTGCATGGTGATTGTGGAGGCAGCGCAGCACGCTGCCTTGCTGCGGATATGGCTCTTGCATCACGCGGGCGGTCGCCTTACGTAGGCCCGTGGGCCATCCCATCCTCACTAGCGCGCGCCCGCGTTCGTGCTTGAGCTCCACGACGCCTGGTTCGCCCGCTCTCGCTTTACAGCAGTTTCGCGCCACCACGCCCCGCAACAACGACGACACGGACCAGTCGGACGATCCGTCACCAAACTTGACGAAGTATAATTACTACTACTTATTTGAAATAAGTAGAAGTAATTACTTATTTGTAGATAAGAGGATAAACCGGATTGTCTGCTGTAGTACTGTAGGTAGTAGCTGTGCAGCTAATAGAGCTAATACCTAAAGACGGCTCATGGGTCAATTGCCTATCGAAATCCAACGCCCGACCCGAATCAGCCTTAGCTCCAAAGCGCACGTGTACGTGTACGCGTGTAAGTGTGCCGAAGTTGAATCTGGCGGCGCCTGGCATTATTTATTATTTTTAGTAACTCATTTAGACTTAGACTCGTACTTATAAACAATAGGAGTAAGAGCATGATTTGGATTCGTTCGACGCGTGAAGGCTTGCGGCAAGTTTGCAAATTTTCGTCCCTTGATCTCGACCCTTTTCCCTGTTTACAGCCTGTTTTTGGTTTTTGGGCGGCGTGTAAGTGTACTTGTGGCTGGTAGAAAAAGCTTACATAGATTATATGAAAATTGTCAACTGAGGACGGGCCGCACAATACACAAGTTTCGAAAACAATCATCAAAGCCGCTCATACTCTGTACTAAATCCACACGCACAGCGCTTTGTCCACATGTCTGTTTCTTCACAATATTCCTCATCAGGCAAGAAGACGTGGGTGTGCTTAGGCGCGCTTTGGACAACGAGCGGTGCAGAGCTACCTCCCGCCCGCAAATCACCACGGCCTTTTCGTAGCTTGAGCGCCTTGCTGCCATGTCCACCGCAGCGCGCTAAGATTTGTTCTTCAGGAGTCCCTAATTTCAGCTTCCGCTTGGCCTCTGCGCGTCTCAACCGCTCCTCTGATCTTCTCTCTTTCTCAATTAATAGTTCCTCGCTCGATCCCCATGTGGCAATGGCGAGCTCCTCCACTTGTGTGCGTAGATATAATCGCATGTCGCCATATCGCGAATCATTCGGATTTGGAAGCCGAATACTACCCAGGCCGCCACGAGAGTCATCGAGCTGACGGTCAGTCAACAAATATTCGTCCTTTGCTTTGGATTTGGTCATAACTTGGTACTTGCCGCCCGCACCGCGGTTGGCGCGCTGACACTCGAAGCAGACGTGTAAGCCAAAAGCCTCGAAGAATTTGGCCTGTGACTTTCCATGGCCGCACTCCATGCAAGTGCTGGACTGAAACGACCCGTCTTCCGGGGCTTCGAATCTGATGAGAGCATGAGACTCTTCAAAACGCACGAGATCTCCTCTTGCAGAGGGGCTTGTGCCCACTGTGTGATCAACTACAGGCACGCTACCCATATCAGGCGGTGAGGGCTGGAGTAGTGGGCGGGCGCCCCGGCGCTGAAGCTCTGCAATTGCATCTTGGGCTGAGAGCTCGCGCTCCTCTTGCGCCTCCAACTCCGCGAGGGCGGCCTCTCCCTCCTCGTCGATCTCGTCCATCTGGAGCACGGGTGCAATCTGAAGAAGCACAGATGCGTCTGCTCTGCCGCAATGGGCCGCCCTTCGCTCGCTGTGCCGCGGAGAGGCGCGGGCCCAAAAAAAGAACACGAGAAAGCAACTGTCTCCCACCACCCTAGTTGTTGAATATAAATAGGAGTACGTGTATTCATGATGAGCCCCGGAAATGAGACTGAATACGTATTCAAGATTGGAGATCCCCCCTCACGTATTCAAGATTCGAGACCCCCCCCCCTCCCGCCACCGCCGCGCAGAGCGTAGAGCGCCTTTTCTTTCGGGCCGTGTGCAACTCGCGAAATAAAATTTAATTAGTAATAAGTAATATGCAGGGCGGTCAAACAGCAAACAGGGCTTTTTAAGTACTAATATTGGGGGGGCGACATTTTTGACCGTGAGCGGAAAGCCCCGGCGAAAGCGGCTCGGAGGGTCTCCCCGCCTTTTCAGAATCCTCGTCCGAAAAGTGTTGTATTCAGGCCTTTTGGCATGAATAGTTCGCGGCACGAGTACGAGCCTTCTTCGCTATATACCGTCTTCTATGTTCGCCGTGGTCGCGCAAGGCGTGCAGATTCGGATTCTCCCTGGGCTCAAGTCCTGGTTCGCCGATTTTCGTCTCGAAATTCGAGGGTTGGAGTTTTATTTTTACTGTTACGGTAATTGTTCACGCGTTTAAGGTAAGAAATGCATGTAACAGAACTGGACCCCTCTGCATCCCCTTCCCCCCCCTTCTGCATTTCACCCCCCCTCTGCAGCCCCCCCCCCCCCCTCCGCAGATTTCCCCCCCTCCGCAGTTTCCCCCCCTCCGCAGATTTCCCCCTTCCCTCCGTCGTTCCCCCCCCTCCGCAGATTTCTTCCCCCCCCCTCCGCCGTTCCCCCCCCCTCCGCGCGCCGAGACGGCGGCTCTCTTCCGCGTCCGCGCGTTGAGACGCCGCGTTCTCTCTCCTTCCCCCCCCGCGCGGAGGTCCTTCAGCGTCCTTCAACGGTGTCCCTCAGCGGTGTCCTCCAGCGGTGTCCGCGCAGCGCGTCTTTCAGCGGTGTCTTCCAGCGCTGTCCCACAGCGCTCGGCAACGGTCGTCGTTCCCTCGGAACTCGAGGTCCCCACCTCGAGACTCGAGTTCTCACCGCGAGTGCGCGCGGGGGGAGACTCGAGTCTCGAGACTCGAGTTCTCACCGCGAGTTCGCGCGGGGGGAAACTCGAGTTCCACCCCCGAAAGTTCCACGCACTTAGCCGTATGTATTGCGACGGAGCCCATCTTCGAATTCATAGAAGGACTCCTGGGGATCGTCCTTAGGCCGGGCTCTGAAGTAGCCCAACGTCTCTTTTGCTACCAAGTGGACAGGCCTCACCCCTCCTCGGGATACTTGGGTATCCTGGCGTGGAGGTATATCCTCACGGATTTCTACAACATCCAGTACGGTAACGCGGACGGTAGGTCCGTTAGATCGATCCTTAGGGCAATTCTTACAAGGTACCACCTATTAGCAACGGCGAAGGTCGGTTTCTTTCAAAGGCTGAAGAAACAACGAAATAACATGGGGCTGCACGCCCCGAGTAACAAACATATTCGGAAAATGATAAGCCCTCTTTATATGGTGGACAAAGACTTTAACCTAGAAGTATCGGATGACCTCTTGCAGGCGGCAAGAGGCCTAGATATACGAAACATCACTTGAGATGGGTGAACCGCTATGGAAAGAATTTGAAGGAAAACGCTGAAGATCTTATGAGACACAAGGGAGAAATGAACTAGCCAAGCCCGAGCGAAAGATAAAGCCACAATCTCCCGCCCCCTCCACTCCAACTCCTGGCCGAGGCAGTGCGCGCGGCCTCCCCGGAACCGGCTCTCCACTAAAGAGGGAACTGGGGAAGGGGGAGGGGGTTGTTAGGGGTTAAGGTTGGGTAGAAGGGAGGTCCACAAGCACACTGCCCCACGCCGCACGTGTAGCGGTGATTTTTAAGAAGATTTTTTTTTACCTCTTCTGGGAAACAGCAATGATTGGGGACAAGGGTTTCGCCTTTGGCGATGGGGGAGCGTTAGAGTTTTTCTTGATGTGCGAGTATAACCTTAGTGCTGTGGTCCGTAGCCTTCATCGGCAACGGAGCCCCTACCCCGCGATGGGGGTGTGCGCGGTTGGCGCATGGCTCGTCCGGTGCATGCGGCTAGGGATGCTAGCCAACAAGATGCTCTACAAGACTACGATTCCAAACGGGCACCTGGTACCTGGCCTTGCCTAAATCAAGGCCAACAAGATGGGGTCCCGATACAACCATATGCGCTAGAAATGGCTTCATCGTCCACCCGGCACCTGGTGGATTCGGCATACACGAGAGGGTTTATTAACTTCCCCAACTCAGCGAGTTGTCCCCCCACAATAATAACCTCCTGGCCTGTTCCCCCCACGACCACACCCCGAGATCCCGATAGATCCGTCGCGCTGCCCCCCCCCCCCCCCCCCCCCCTCCATTTCGCTCACTCCCTCCTTCCCTCCTCTCCTCTCCTCTCACGCCGAGTCTCGTGAGGACTTTTCCGAGGCAATGGACGACCCGGCCACGTGTGCTTTCCCGAGAATGCGACGGCGCGAGGCCGAGGGTTCAGCTTTGGAGAGCACACCCAGACCCTCGTCTGACGAGAGGAGTGCGCTATCATCTCTCCCGCTTTCTGACCGGGTAGATGGCAGCCGGGGGGCAAGCGAGGATGGAGAGAGAACATGTGAGCCACCAAGGAAGCGGAAGCGCAGAGCTCGCTGCATTTTTGAGCCCGTGAAGCAGCCGCCTCAGGCGTGGGTCAGAGCAGCTATTGATGCTGGTACCACATCCTCCCTGCCATCCGAGATCACCGTCGAAGAGGCCAGGGAGGCGTGGCTAGCAGCTGAGAGTGGCCCAAAGCCGATGAACTTTAGCCAAGGTGGGCACGTTTCCCGCAGGCGCGCGCAACGGCGACGGCATCAGCAAGCCGCGGTCAGCCACATGGTATCACTCTCTATTATCAAAGCTCCCGTTCGGCTGCCTATCAAGCGCGGGATGCGTGCCGCGGATAAATCTGCTTATTTGTCAAATGTAGAAGCGCTTCCTTTCCCTGGGCATAGAAGAGATTTCGGACCATTTGCAACACCGCAGGAACATGATGTTATCGATTGTGTGAGTGAATTCAGCGGGATCGGGGCGCTAGAGCATGGGCTACAAGCTGGCTTCGAGGAGGCAGGTCTCACCCTCCAGGTTCTCCAGGCTTCCGAGCGAGACGACTGTAGCTCGGGACGCCATAACGCATCCATACTACGAAAACGCTTAGGCTGCGAAGTGCTCTCTCCAGATGAGCGACGCGCGCAACCCTATCCTAAGAGCGTTCGGTTGGTTGAAGTCACTACACTTTGTTGCAATCATTCGAAGTTGAATCCAAACCGACGGCCTGAAGTCACTGAAGAACTTCTAGCTCCCGTGGCAGATCGTCTCAGGGCGGCCAAGGGCGTCGAAATTGTTATCTTCGAGAATGTTCCTGAATTTCTTCAAATCATTGAGGACCAGGGGCGTAGCTCATACACGTATTGGGTCGATCTGCTTGAGGAGAAATGCGGCTTCACTGACCATGCATACTGCTTGATGCCTACTTGGGTGTGCGGCGATCTCCACTCACGCACGCGTCTTCTGTCCGTGCATTCAAGAGGTGGGAACTTTTGTCCCGTCGCAGCTATCGTGCGCCACCTAGTTTCCTTAGGTGAGCAGATTGACTGTGGAGATGCTGGCGACGTTGAGTCCCGAAGTGCGTGCACGCCAAAGGCTGAGGTTTTTGCCTTCTCGGCTGGATTAAGTGAGACGCGGGCTACAACAAAGGGAGGCGTCCGACCGAATTATCATCGGCTCCCGGCCTACAATGCCTGCTTGAATGTGATTGTTTTTTGCCAGGGTCGATATTGGAGAGTTTCACCATGGCTGGCGAGCAAAGCATCCGCGCTTCCCGATGCGTGGCAGGAGAAGGAGCGGAGGCCGTCATTGACGAGTAAGATGAACGTGGAGATGAGCGCGTTGGCCAATATGGTTAGCCCTCTTCAGGCACGAGAGCTTGGCTACGCCATCGCCATGGAATGGCAGAGTAAAGCGAATCAATCAGACGAGCAGGCATCGTGGATGGCATCAGCAACGACCTTGCCGTGGCAATACAACGGTCAGAATCCGGACGAATACCCGAGAGCGCTCATCCACGCCGGACAAAAAGCGGCGCACATTTGCTTTAAAAGCAGGGGCCAAAAGTGGAAACGCCTCGCAGATGGGTACGAATGGCTCGTTAGAAAAAATACCATCAACTTGGCCGAACTTTGCAACATAGCGGTAAAGAAGGGCAAAATGAAGATTTGTAGCAACGTCACAGATCTCCAAAGGGTGGTTGAAGACGATTCGCTTTCTACCTATGCGCGGGCGTGCGCTGAGAAGCAGTTGAGAGCAATGCTTAGAGCCTCTCTTGCGCGCGCTGATGCGGGACCGCGGAGGGACCGCAATGCACGGATAACATGCTTGTGGGTACAGTGCGATGAATGCTTCTTTTGGCGTAGACTACCTGCGGCCACCGCTTGTCCCGAGGTCGACGAGCTCTTTCGATGTTGCGATCTTCCGCCGCCCCGAAATAAGTGTTTTATATCTGATCAATTGGAGGCCAATGAGGTTGAGACCAGCCGTGATGAGCTAACATTTTGTGAGCATTCAGACTCCGTGCTACGAGCTATTGCCTTGAAGGTTCCTGCTATCTCCGCCAAGGGCTTGCTGCGCGAGATCTGTGCCTCTGACGAGCTGGCATTCGACTATTGGCTCAAGTCTCGGCGAAGTGACCACTTGATGGATCGGGTGAACGCGCTCCAGACTGCAACGAACATCGCCGTATCTGCCAGCGTTGAGAAGAGTTCTGCTGACGGCTACACCCAGCGTACTCAACTGGCCCTAGGAGATCGTTGTGTTTTCGTTGCCAACACGTCAGACGCCAAGTTCGATGCTGCTGTTGATGCTTTGATGGCAACCGAGTGTGATGCAGCTGTGCACGCATTGCTCGAAATGATTCGCATCTGAAGATAACTGAGGTGATTTGAGCTGAGGTAAGCATACTTGATTGTGTGTGCACGACATGCAAGAGGTGAAAACGGTTCATCACAAAGTTGAATGAGTCGGTTGTCATTCATGCTTATGTTTTTCAGCAAAATATTGCAACTTGCATTCGATTGCGGAGAAAGGAAAACGCCGCAAAACTTCACCACATACAAAAACTATCATTGAAACGATAGGGTCATGGAGCGCGCCACGCTCCCCTCCTCCTCTCCAGCCCACCCCGCCGCGCCGGCCAACCAGATGATAAATAATGCAAAATTAGCCGTGCGAAAACACAAGATAGATCCATTCTACTTTCAACCCACCCCCCATAAAGTTTCGGTGCACGCCTATCGTGGTTACACGTTTGTAGGATTTTCTTGTTCAATAGTTTCGAAATCGACGAATACAGTTCTAATTGCTAAGTGTGTACACGTCCATGAAATATGAGCCAAAGTATTTCTAGTCCAGTGTGTTCAAAGTCATTAGCGGTTAAAAAGTTCTGTCCTTAAATTAAGGATGGTGTCCTTGAAAATCCATGAAATCTAAGGACTCTGGCCTTCAATGCCTTTGATGTGGCTTAGAGTAAGCTTTTGGGACATCCCATCCCCTGAAGCAAATCATCTTTACCTCCCATTCAACCTAAGCTCTCCCCATGACCAACTCTGCAGAGCTTGTCTTCGTTGAGTTTTGCTGCCACATTCAGCCTGCGGTGCTGCACTCGGACGATCTGCTCACGCGGGAGGAGTTTTCTTTGAGCCCTTTTGAGCCGTATGTTGACAAATTGGACCGTTGGATGGCAAAATCACGCTTGGTCGTCACTTAAGGTCTCAAAGAGGGCAATCAAAGCAACGTTTCGTCTCCTGGGGACCATGGGTGGAAGAGGAAGAGCTTCCCAATGGGGGTATCAGCCACTTCTTTCATTTCAAGGGCAAACTGTGATTTGACCCGACGCCCCGTGAAGTATGTCACAAAACTTGGTATTGCTGAGGGAATGGTAACCTCGGAACTATGCATGAGGTAACCAACAAGCCAAGGTTTAGGCAAAACAAGCACTTTGTGCTCGCGCTCTCACCTAGCGAAGTTTGTCCTTACTTCAAGGACTCGTCCTTAGAACCTACTTTTATAAGTGGGGGTCAATGGGGGCCTCGCGGCCCCCCCTCTCCATCGCGGACACCCCCCGGGTTTGGCCCGTACAATCAACCTCAGCCCCTGCCTTCTGGCAGGGGCAGGGGCTGGGCATTCAACAATCTGTCCCAGACCCTTCGTGGGCGCGGGCCGCGAGCCGCACTCCCAAGCCCGCATGGGCCTGCTCTCGTACTGACCCCCCCCCTCCCCCCCCCCCCCCCCACACTCACTTCAAGTTACTCAGGCGCAGGCTTCCTGCCCCTTACGCTTGTTGCGATGTTGCGATTGTATCGCAGCATGACAGACGCCGCATTTGGTTTGCAAGGGAAGTGGCCCGAACAGAGGGGAACATGCAAGCAAGCAAGGAAAACACACGCTGACATGAATGAAGCAGAATTGGGAGAAAGGCTCAAGGCAATCCACGTAGGGAACTTGGCGGTGTGATTTGATGCCCACCACGGTCACTCACGCGCGCGCGCGCAAGAAGAGCGGCTGAGGCACGCTCTGGCTCACCTCCTGGCATCATGTTGTGCTTGTGCTGGTCGCTGCCGCGCGGGGGCCCGGTGTCCTCGAGTAAGGGGGAGGAGCGCGCGGGGGGGGGGGGGGGGGGGCTCTGGCTCGCCCAAATATGCGGAAATATGTAAAAATAGCTCGCTCACAAAAACTGGCCCAAATATGTTCCTAAATAATTACATATTTTGGCCGGGCCCTACCGGGCAGCCCTCGGCAGGGGGCCCGAAAGAGAAAGAGAGGGGCCCTGTTGGGGGTGGTTGGGTTGTTTGGTCGGGTCTTGGTCTCGTACTCACGCACGAGGCCAGCGCCGCGACAGTGTAGGGGCCCAGCCCGAAGGCTTTCCCTATGGGAGGTGTTCTGTCGTTGCCCCAGCCCATTGTGGGGCTGGCCACATGTGGCTAGAGGGAGGAGCTGGTCTGTGTGGCCATGGTCCATTGGCAAGTCCGTAAGTTTTGTCAATTTTTTTTCGAAATTTGGGTAGTCGAGTAAAATCAAAAATTTTGACCAAAATTTAGGTGGTTTCGCCTCGAAAAAAGAAATTGGGCCGCGCGCGGTGCGCGGTGCGCGGGGGGGCGGCGGGGGGCGGCCGCGGAGGGCGCATGCATGGCCCGCCCTCGACGCATCCAGGTGGTAGGTCGTCGCATCGGCTAAGAACTTGTTTGGGTCGCGTCGTGCGTGGGTTGGGTGTGTGGTGTGTGGTCGCAGTTGGGGACGGAGGGGGCGTGGCAGACAAGGGAAGGGGGGGGGGGGGGGGGGCAAGGGGAGGGGGAGGGGGGAGGTCTGGGTCTGGAGGTCTCGCCCCCCCGGGGCTGGGTGGGGGGGCAAGGCCTCTCTTATAAGGTTACCGCGCGTGATAGTGATAAAGTTACGAGTTATGAAGACTCCTAAAACTATTAAATTTTGATCGAAATTTAGGTGCCCGACCCTCAAATTTTGACAACAAAATTTGGGGGGTTTAGAAACAAAACTTACGGACTTGCCAAATGGTCCATGGTGGCCATGGTGGCCTTGTTGGTGTGGGGCTTGCTGGTGGTGGCACGGGCCGTGGCGCGTGCTCACCTGGTCAGCCTTGGGTGTGGCTCTCGCGCGCTTCGACGGCGCGTCGTCGGGTGTGGCCCGTTCAGCCAGCGCGGCGGGGGTGACGGCAAGGGAGGAGGGGAGCGGCGCGCGCTCCATGACCCTATCTTTTGAAAGATAGTTGAGAAAAAAGGAATGATGGGGGGCAGGGAACTAGGTTGAGGGAGGGAAGTTAAGGGCGGTGTTAGCTAGTGACGGGAGGACCTGAGACCAGTAGGTGTGTAGCCCAGAATCTTTAGATGTTTTTTAAGGAGTAACATAAGACATGAGCACTCTGCCTGACGCCGTACAAGTAACGATTAGTTCGTTAAGAATTTTTACATGGATTCGTCACAACGGCAACGGGAACTACAAATCGGCATATCAATATCGATATCGACATCGCATGTCCGATATCATATCGCATATCGCATATCGCATAGGCTACACCCTTCACCCTTCATACTTCATACTTCATACTTCATACTTCAGAAGGTCATGGGGCAAGACTGAAGACTCTCTCATGGGCGATGACCGCGCTCGCCAAATCGACCTCCCCCTACATCGACTTACTCAGGAAAACAGCTAAATCTTCTCAGTCCGCCCCGGAGGAAGGAGGCCTGGAGGACGACCCCGATGCCCACCCATAGAATAACTGAAAATATAAAAAACACGTTGTGAGCGCATTTGGTACATGCGGCCATTTCACCCTGGGTCACCGCTTCCCATCCGAACAGCGCAGTTAAGCAGGGTCGAGCCTAGGTAGTACTGCGGTGGGGGACCACGCGGGAAGGCTAGGTGCTGCATGTTTTTTCTCTTTTTTTGCTGCCTATTATCTGCTCATGCCAGGTCATTTGTGTGAGATGGTTGTGTTTGACCCACCATTATTTTTAAGGGTCTGTGCAAAACCGTCTTACACAAAGAATCGGTCGGGTGTGCAGTGTACTCTCATATTAGATTGCTCATGTTCGTGGTTCGATCATGCTTGCTGCATGGTGCATGGACCGGGGGGTGCGCATTGCGCATTGCACTCTTGGATAGCTCATGCATCCGAATTGCATGCAGGACACTGCCGCCGTGATCTTTGAGATTCCCAACGATGCTCCTGTCGTCCTCGGTGTCACATAAACTCGCAAGTCCAAGGCCCCAATTCTTCCTAGTTCACCTTCATGAACATGAGATGCCAAGCATCCGTACCTGTCATCACATGTTTTTGGTGAGTTCGTCAGATGCGCAGAAATTGCCAATCGCGGGGGTGAGCCATCAATTCTACCGCGGGGGGATCTCATGCGTGCGCCTGGAACCCCCCCTCCCCCCCACCCCCCGCGCGCTCGGACAGACTGCTCTGACAGACTGCTATTCTATGGGATGGGGATGGGTGCTCGCGCGTGGGGGAGGTTTGAAGGGTGTTGCGCGCCTTAAAGACCAATAATTGTTGGGCTAGATCTAGCGCGCGCTACGAATTTGAGATTGTTGCCCATTGTGAGAGTTTGCCTTTGTTATTGTCTTCGATGAAGATGGGAGTGCGCCGTTCCAATGAGCTCAGGTGTTTTGGTTTTGTTTTTCTTCCCTTTCCTTGTGCCGCCCTCCGGGGGGCGAGCACTCAGGCCATTGAGAACTGGATCCACTCGAAAAAGCGCGTCTGCCTTGGGCTAATTGCATTGGGCAGCGAACGGATGCAACAGCTAGTGGTTGGGGCTAAGTGGTTGGACGGACAACATCAACATCATATGTGTTTCCTTTTGAATCGACCAAGCTTGGGTTGTGGCAACTAGCATCACTTGTGATGTACGTCAGTGATGTAGCGGAGTTGTGGTTGTGGGACTGGCAAGACGAACAAAGGCGAAAAGAGGAAGGTTGGGTGGGAGTCTGGCAGGGTGTCAAAAGTTGGAGTAGGGCGACAGACGTCGACGCAGAGGATGTGTTATCGGGACAATGAGCGTGAATACCCGAAGCCAAAGCCATCATCGCTGAATAGTATCGGTTCAAGTTGTTGGACAATATCGGCTAGATCAGTCGTATATTCCTGCATGCGCTCTTCAATCCCATCGCCTTTCCTCGCCGTATTGATGTGCGGCAATGATCGCAGCGGGAAGTTGGCGGTTCCAAGCAATGCCAGGAAATCGGCGTTAAGCGTCTCCGTGCGCAAAACATAATCAGGGCGGCAAGGGAGTCCACACATGCGCCGAATATGCGCGCTTTGTGAGAGGGGCTCCGGCCCCACTGCGGCTATGTAGCGGATGAATAGGTCGAAGGTAGCGAGCACGTGGGTGGAATTGCGGGCCTCAAGGTACATTGCCGTGGCCGAGCACTTCTTCCCAAGGCACACCTTCGCGTATGCATAGTCGGACAGCCAGTAATCGTACGGATTTCGCACAGTCATCACCATGGCCGCTCGCGGTGTTGTTCCGCACCTCGAACTGCAATAGCGTACAAAATGAAAAGGGGCATGGCCCATGTTGGTCCAGCGACCGTCCAACTCCCAGTCTGTGGTTGCGCACTCGATGCTGCTCCCGCCAGTTTTGGGGACATGAAGGAAGATGTAGTGCGGACTCAGACAGGCATGCGGGCAGCAATCAGGATGAGGTTTGACGCCGCACCAGTGCTCCACGCAAAAATGTTTGCTTCGCGCCGGTGTGGACGTTCCGAGCTGAGGAAGATCCAGTGGATGCACCACGTAACCAGCGAGCGCCGCGCCACCATGTTTGCCATCGGGTGTGATTTCCACTGATGGGGCCACATCGACGCACTTGCAGACCGCAGCTTTTGTTAACTGCACCAGATCGATGTTGCGGCCCAGTAGGTCACGCAGCCAGAGGATGAACTCGGCGGCCACTGGCAGTGAGCTATTGTGAGTGTAGATGACCCCGAGCAGGTCATCCGCACCGTACCGCACGGAGATCATGCTCGTAAAATTTGCGCGGGAGATCGGCAAAGTCAAGGGCCCTGGCGTGGCGGTGCCATTCAGAACAGCAGCGCTGTCGGGGCTAACCAGCACACCCAGGAGGTCTACATGTGGAAAGAGCCCTCTACGGAGGAGTGTTGCGTTGCGTGCGTTCCCCAATGACGAGACCAGGGCGGCCATGCGGGGTGCGAGCGTCGTGCAAGTCCAGTTGGTGTCAGAGAAGAGAGAGCAAGAGGGTACGGGAGGCAAGGCCACCGAGAAGAGGCCGAGCTCGCTGTCGAGCGCGGCGCAGCTGCTACAGCGAGCGCTGGTGGAGGGAGGCAGAAGCTTAATGGTTCCACCTCTATCGCCCCCACTGGCGAGCGAGGGCGCCGTCTCCATGGCGGGAGCGGGGAGACTGCCGCCAGCAGAGGCGAGAGAGAAGGAGGTAAGGGGAGGGAGAAGGGGAGAGGGAGAGAAAGTGTAGGTAGACGGGAAGACAGAGAGATGGGAGGAGTAGAAGGAGAGTGGGAGGGAGGAGAGAACCACAGGGAGAAGAGAGACAGAGAGAGAGCGAGGAGGGAGGAAGGGAGGAGAAAGAGAGGGAGATGGGAGGCCTAGTTGCTTGTGGCGCGGGGGGAGAAGGCGAGGGGAGACAAGAGACCCCGCGCCGAGAGAGATATTTTTAGGACTAGAGTGCGGCGGTGGGCGCATCAGCCCTCTTCTCAGTCCCACATGGTAATCACGTAAACACGGGTTTACCGTGTTTGTACAGAGGCCAAACACAGCCCCTTTGCAACGTGTTTCAAACGCCCTCCCTGGCAGCATCATGCCGTGTTTGTGAGGTTCCCAAAAACAGGCCGTATTATTTGCTGTGTTTGGAGGCCCCCCCTGCCGTGTTTCACATCTGTCAAAAAAATTCTTCTTAAAAATTCCCGCTACATGTGCGGCGTGAGGCAGTGTGCTAGTGAACCTCCCTACGACCCAACCCTAACCCCTGTCAACCCCCTTCCCCTTCCCCAGTTCCCTCTTTGGCGGAGAAACTATGTCGCATCCGCGATCGACTTCCGACCTTATGCGTCTTCGTGCTCAATCTCGTTCTTTTTTGCCGCGGAGTTTTACTCGTAACTTGTAGAACTCTTCACTCGTAATTCGCCCTTCGCTCCTATTGCCGTCGCGCCCCTTTGTGGCCTGTCTCGCCCCTGTGTCGCTCCTTTGCACCTTGGGCCTTGCTCTCTCTTTGGTCCCTCCTTGCTGTCGTTCCCCCCCGCGCCTGCTCTCGCTCTCGTCGTAGGTGCTCGTTGCTGCGGACTTTTCCCCCGCGCGAAGCCTACCCTCTCGCCCTTTCGGTTTACGCACGTAGATTCCCTCCTTCTCCTTACTTTCTACCTTGCTCTCGCGTACCTGCGGAAGTCTTCTCCGAATTTTAGTTTCTCGAGGACAAGGCGGTAGAATTCCCAGTTGACTCTGTCGAAGGCTTTCTCCCAGTCCAGCGCTAAGAGCAGTCCGGGTTCGCCCGTCTCGTCTAGGTATGCTTGCGTAAGCTGCAGGAGGTGTGTGGCTTCGCCTATCAGGCGTTTCGGGACGAAGCCTAGTTGATCCTTCGATATTATGTTTCCGATGACCGCTTTCAGTCTATTCGTAAGTATTTTAGCTAGAATCTTATAGTCACTCTGGAGAAGCGTGATGGGTCTGTAATTTCTAGGGTCCCGTGTGTCGCCTTTTTTGTACAAGAGAATTATGTCCCCTTCCCTCATGGATACTCCCAGATATCCCTGATTTAGAGCTAGGTTCAGGACTCTTAGGAAGTCGTGTTTCACCAGGTCTACGAAGCTTTTATAGAACTCCGCCGGCAGTGCGTCGGGTCCCGCGCTCTTGCCGCTGCCTATCTGCCCTATGGCGTCTTGGAGTTCCTCCATCGTGATTTTGCCTTCTATCGCCTTGCTGTCGTATGCGTTCATCGGGTTCGCTTCAAGTGCCGCCTCCAACTCGAGGTCCCTCACATTGTCCCGTTCTTGGTATAGCCATACGTAGTATTTCCTTAGTTCTCTGCGTATCTCCGCGTCTTCTGCGGTCGTGTGTCTCGTGGCTTTGTCTGGAGTGTTCCAGTCCTTTGTGATGTACAGTTCCGGGATCGCGCTGTTCGAGGCTCGGGATTGGAACTTTCGGAAGAATTCTTTCGTCATTCTTTCTTCGTGTTTGAGCGAGTCGAAGCTTTCTTTATTCGTTGGCCTAGATGTTTTGCGGATTGTGTCGATTTCGTTGTTGAGTTCGCGCATCCTATCGAGTGTTCTGGCGTTGGGCTCTCCGTCGTTCAGTTCGATCCCAAGCAGGGCGAGTTCGTCGAGTGCTCTGGCTATCTTTTGGTGTTCCTTACCCTGTCTTGTTGCCCATAGAAGGTACGTTGCCACCGCCCTTTTGGCGCTGCCCCAGGCGTCGTCGACGTTTTCTTCCGGGGTCTCCGGGTTGATGTGGCTTTTCCATAGATGTGTCACCACCCTTCGGGTGTCTTCTGCGGCGAAGAGTTCGCTGTCAACGCGTATATCGTACGTGCGTCCCGTTTTGTATCCGACCATCTCGAACGTGCCTATGACCGGTAGGTGGTCCGAGGCGCCTTTTCCCGTAAAGAGTGTCGGGTGTGGGCCTATCGTTTGCCAGTTGATGTTGGAGCACATGGCGGGTGTGTATATTCTATCGATCCGTGTGTGAACGGTTCCCGAGAGACGTGTGAAGCCTCCCGGTTTGTTTCCGTTTACTAGATTGTATGCGTCTATTAGTCCCATCTCGTTCATGGCGCGTCTGAACCGGATACCGTGGGTGTTTCCGTATCCTTCTTGGTTTGCTTGTTTTTTCGTGTCGGTGTCCACGTTTTCGACACAGTTAAAGTCCCCCCCCAAAAGCCCAAAAGGGTGTCGTATTCGTTCCCCACGGGGCATGCCCTCAGCTCTTCTATTTGAGTGGCTCTTGGGTTAGGCATAGCGCTTAAATATATAGATATTATTTCCAATTCTTTAGAGTCTATTACGCATCTAGCTCGGAGGCATCTCCCTTCTATTAGCGTCTCAGCTGTATCTGGTAACAGTTTAACTCTTGGGGAGGAGTCGCGTATCGCTATGCCTACCCCACTCGCCGGGTCGGATGTGTTAGCCGGTGCTTGCACCATTTGCCAACCTAGAGCCTTGGCGGTCATGCATGCTCGGAGGTGTCTACCGTCCGCGTAGGCGTGGAGCTCTTGGAGGAGTAGGATGTCTACCCTCGCTTTCCGTGCCTGGGTGAGCACCGATCCTAGGGTGCCGTGTCCGGCGCCATTCATGTTGTATGAGACGATGGTGATCGGTCCTTCACTTGGGTATCCGAGAGTGGGGTTGAACGTAAGTGCGTATGTGATTAGCTCGTTGGCAAGGCGCAGGAGGCAAGTTAGTTGCGCGTACTTATGAAGGTAGCGACATTCGGCGCCTAGGGCGCAAAATCCGCCTTTTGGTTGCTTCCCTGGGGGTCCGGCGCTCGCGCGCGGGAATGCGCAGATGATTGTGCATATGCCGTTTTTCCACGCGCCCGGATACTCGTGGGAGCGGTTGCACGCCTTGCCCGTGATGTTCATCGGGCACTTCGCATTTGGGAAGCGTTTGCAAAGCTCCGGTGTGTCCGGGTTCATGGCCTCCTGGATGGTCCTTTTCGGAGGTGCTGTACGCTTACGTTCTTCACGCTCGAGGCGTGCGGCTTTTTCTTCCGCGCATACACAGATGCGCAACGGGGGGTGGAAGGCCATGGCGTATCCCTTGTTGTAGCCTTTGCAGCCCTTGGGCCCCGCGTGGATACTCAGGTCCTTGATGTCGCCGCCAAGCTCGCGGCAGTTACGTACCGCGTACTCGATTGGGTACGGGGCACCATTGATCGTGAGAAGGATTTTGCGCGGGAAGTCGAACGAGTTGAACGAACCTTGCTTCGGGGTCACGTACAGGTGGTATACTTCTTTCTTACCTTGGGTCACGAGGATCCCTTCCTTGGTAACGATCTTCGTCCGCTCTTGGTTTCCTTGGATGAAGTAGAAGCCGTGGTTTTCGACCGCCTTGGCGAGTGTGCTGATGTTGATGTGGCTTTTCAGCTCGAACTTGTAGTTGCGTACCACTAGATGCGCCGAGACGTCCCTAAAGGCGCCGGCTACCGCCTTGTCCGATGCTCGGGGGAGGCTCTTAGTCTTCTCGTCGAGCGTTTGGTATTTGACCGCTATCGGGCACGGGATGCCCGCCTTGCGGAAATCCGCTACGTCCTTGTATTTCTCGCGAAATTGATTGGCGCAGTCCGCTGTTACGAGGATTTCCCACGGCCCGGAGGCGCTCTTGGACAAGAAGTCAGGCTCGAGGTCAACGCCCTCTAGCTTGTTGAGATGCGCGACGATAGCCCCGAGGGTCTCTTCGTCCTTGGCTTTGTGGCCCTTTTCGTAGGCCGTGAAGGAAATGATGATCTTCTGGTCAATGGGAAACTCTGCCTCCTCCTCGGGCATGGGCTCGAGGTCTTCGTCGAGGAGGGCCACCTGAGTGGCCGGGGTGAGGAGTGTGGTTAGTCCCATGTGTGGTCTAGTCTCGTTAGCGTCCATGAGAATTGTTGGGTCCGAGTCGGTGTCGCCCTTTTTCAAGGGTTGTGTGTGTTGGGTGTTTTGTGTTGGCTCTTGTTTGTGCTGGTGTTTGTTGTGCTGGGCCTCTTTGGCCAGTGTTGTGTCCGTCGACTGTGCGTCTGTGACGCGTCTGGCCTCCGGCCCGTCCGCTACGTTGGGGAGCTTCCCCTTCGTTCCCTCTCCTGTGCTGTCCTTGGCCCCTCTCCAGTGGGTCCACATCTGTTCCATGTTGGGCCCCATGTTTTGGTGCGTACTGCCCCCCTTGGGGTTCTGAATGTATTGGTGCCGGGCCGGCACCTCACGCCGGAGCGCGAGGGCGGTACCGCGGCTGTGTAGGGTCCAGGCCCGGAGGCCTTCCCTGATGGAGCGTCCCACTGGGGTGATGTGTCTGGTGTGGCTGTGGGATGTGGCTTGTGTGTGCTGCATGCTGACACCCAGCATGCTGGTCGTGCTCTCTTCGTTCTCGGTGGTGCGCGGGCGCGGCCCGCCGGCTCCTGTGCCCACCTGACTGGGGGGGTCGTCCTGGCGCGGTCGCTTCGGCGACAGCGGCGTGTCCGTGTGCTCTTCGTCCATCATGGCGAGGGCAGCGGCAGCGAGAGCGGGCGGCGGCGCGCGCTCCATGACCCTATCGTTTTAACGATAGTTGACCAACATTGAATGAAGTGTAGTGATTGATAGAAGCGTGGAGCCGTCGTAGACGTAGAGATAGACATAAATAAGAACGAAGATTGATGATTTACCATCGCGGTTATAACGGTAGAGCGGAAAATAGCGAAATAGCCTGTAGAGGCTCGCGAATGCGACATCCTCGGTGGAATGCGTGACACCGGAAGGCGACATTGCCATACACGGCGCCCCTGGGGGTTGCAAAGGATACGATAAGCCGTGGGCCATCTCATATCTACGCAAAAATCAAGTTAGTTTCCGCCAATGCACATGCGAGCAAGACAAAGCGAAAGCGGAGCAACGCAAACGCCAACGCGAAGTAGAAGTAAGCAACGCCATGGACTACAGGGCCCTTATGGGCCTTGGAGCGGCGGCACCTTGCCGTCGATTCATGGCGGGCGAATGCAAGAACAATCGCATGAAAGGGCGGCAAATCGTCCAATGCTCTTCCAGCCACGACATCCCCGGATGTTGGGAAAAGGACCCCCCAAGCTCATGCGCAGCGACCCCCTGAATGTGCAGAGGCTGAGATCACACAGCTGAAGCAAAGGGTGGAGGAGCTGGAGGCCATCGTGCGCCGGCTCGAGACCGACAAAAAGCACTGGTGGCCGCCGCCGGCCGGCGTCCCGCTCGCCGTCGCGTCGGTGCCCCGAGGGCGCCACTTCTCGCACCCCCATCACACGCCGCTCGGCCGCTCGGGATCGTCGCCTTCGTCCTCGCTCTGTTGCAGCCGCCGTGCGCGGCAGGCCCGGCGCCCGCACCACACGCCGAGCCGTGTGGCGGGTCGCGCACAAGGGGACGGGCTACGCCGTGCTCGGCGTGGGCGTCTACCAAGCCCAAGCCCTCTCGGGACGCGCCCTCATGCCGAGCCAAGGCGACGCCGTTCTCGTCGCGTACGTGGTGCTGCTGGGCCTCTCCTTCGGGGTGCTCGCGGGGGGGCTCATGGTAGGGTGAGACTCCCCGCGGAAGGGGAAGAATCCGGAGGGAAAGGAGACCACAAATGAAGGCAAGCCGCCTATCATGGAGTACATATCTCATTCCGCCCTCTCCTCTCCTCGATAGAATATAGTAGTACTAGTACTACTGTTCTAGACTCTCTAGCTCCCCCCGTTCACAGAGACGTGCAGAGAGACCGCCCCCCCACCCCCACCCCACCCCACCCACCCCCCACTTCCCCCGCACCCCCACCCCCATCGTCCTCGCCTCCGATATACTTATAATGCCCTATCTACTTTCCTTCTCCCCCCCCCCTCCCCCACTCCTCTACTTACTATGCCCTATCTACTTTCCTTCTCTCCCCCCCCCCCCCCCCCCCCACTCCTCTCTCCGCGCGTACGGCCGCGCTCCCGCCACACTGCGCTCTCCTCTCCCCTCCTCTTCCCCCTCCCCCCTCCCCCCCTTCCCGGGCGCGCCTCCGCCACCGCCGCCCTCAATGCGCCGCCGCTGCCTCCGCTCTGCCGACCTGGGAATTTGCCCGCTCTGCCGGAAGGTGGTGGAGTACGGCGTCAGCTGCGCGAGCTGCGCCGGCTGGTTCCATGCCACCGAGGCCTGCTGTGGGGACGCGCTTGCAGACGCCTTCCTCCGCTCGGGGAGAGAGGCGTGGCAGTGTCTCAACTGCGCTCCCAGGGCCGAGGCTTCTTCGCAATCCTCCGGTGCCGCTGGCCGATCAGCGGAAGCGGCGGTGCCGGCCGCGCTTGTTGCAGACCTGGCGGCCTGGCGGCGCGCCTTCCGCCTCCTCGTCGACGCCTGTGGCGGATGCGGCCGCCAAATCCAACCGATGAGGCGACATCTACGCTGCAAGCAGTGCGAGCTTGCCTTCCACGCCACCAGAGCTTGCACCGGCCTCAAGCACGACGCAATCGAAGTAGCGAGCTCGAGCAAGGCTGAATGGCGCTGTCCGAGCTGTATGATTGTGGAGACAGGCTGCACCGTACCAGGCGCCGAGATCAGCAGTGACGTCGCTGCTGGCAAGGAGACGCGGCCCATCCCGATCATCAATGAGGTTGATGAGGAGCCGCTCAACATCCACCTACCCGGCCGCTCCGCAATCACGGAGTTTGAATACCTACCACAAGTAGCATGGCGGCACGCGCGAGTGGTGCAGCAGCGCAAACGTATCCCGCTCGCCGACTGGGGCGGCCGATGTATCGCCCAAGAAGCTTGCTCATGGCTTCCCGCTAACGACCTGTCCGGCGGCAAGCCCGTTCGGCGCGAGGACGACAAGTCCGGCGGGCCCGCATACAATGCACAGCGCTTCTTGCTCTATGCCCGGGATTGCATATTCGAATGCAACGACACCTCAGGCTGTGACAGCACCTGCTTCAACCGCGTCGTTGGCCGGGGCATCCACCTTCCACTGCAGGTGTGAGAAGCTGAAGCTAGCGTGCCACTCATCATGCCGAGCACACCGTCTCGAAGTGCCGTAGGAATATGATTTGTCACTTATTGTGTGGGCTCACTCACTCTCGAGTGTGCTTCCGCACGCCCCCCTCTCTAGGTTTTCAAGACCGTAGGGCGAGGCTGGGGCGTGCGCTCGCGCGAGCCCATCAAGGCTGGGACCTTTGTATGCGAGTACACAGGAGTGATGCTACGCGACGAGGTGCGTTCCGAAATCAGCTGCAGCCATGGCCCACAGCAAGTGGAACGAGATGGTCTAGCATTTTCACCACTACCAGGCCTTGCATCAGCGCTAGCTCGCCGCCGAGTTCGAGCATTCGCATCGCACTGACCACGCTTGCAAGTTTGCCTGGAATGGCTCCTCTTTCTCCTGACCGCTTTCTCTCTGAATGCCGTTGCAGGACGCAGAGGCGGCGGGCCTGGAAGTGGATGACTCATATTTATTCAACCTGGACGGTGAGGAGAAGGGTCAGGTGCGAGCCAAAACGAGACGCACTCGCCCACGGTCTTGTTTGCGTCATCTAACGTATTGCAAGGTCAAGGCCCTTGCCTGACCAATGCCACACCGCACCCTGCGATTCGGGTTCCGCCTTCAGGTGTCCAAGAGAAGAAAAACTTCACACGAAGGAGCCTCCACGAGCAAAGTGGACCTCAAGACGCAAGAAAATCCTGAGCTCTGCGTCGACGCATCGCGCACAGGTTTGGAAGGGCTGAGTTGCGCTTAGTCCTTGTGCAGGCTTTGCGTCTGCCCGGGGGCCAATCTGGGGTAGCACAAATGTAATTTGACATCCCGATGGGTCACGTTCCAGCCACACCGCCCATTCAAATCACCTTGTTGCGCAGGCTCCGTGGCACGTTTTGTCAACCATTGCTGTGACCCGAATCTCTTCGTGCAATCCGTTTTTGTTGAGTACTCACGACACGTCCACCGTATCGCACTTTTTGCCGCGCGAGACATTCTGGCGTACGAGGAGCTCACATACGACTATGGCTATGTCGTCGGCTCCGTGAAGGACAAGACGCTCGCTTGCCTCTGTGGCGCCGCTAATTGCCGTGGCGCGCTCGTCTAGAATACTTAATGCCGATATAACCGGATTTGGCTGAGAGACGTTTCTTGCATGCGTATTTTTTACTCTTGGTCTCGCGTATTCAGAGTACAACGCGCGTTCCGCAAAAAGAACGTCTTTTGGGCATTTCTTGAAGCTTCCCCGAATAGGCATCTACGACCATCTACGGCCACAGTCGACTACGAACCAACGGCGATGAATACTAAGCTGCGATGCCGTGTACGCGCCACGGTCCATATCCATATACTTATGCATGTGCCATTGTGAACCGTGTGATGGGTAGACTGTAGCGGCTATTGCTATATTTTTGGTGAACTGACAGGCTATTCGCATACCCGAACACAACGACGCCCGATAGCCTCAAAGCTCTTTACCTCATAGCGTGGAGGTACATAATAGGCGACTTCTACAGAGTAGAATTTGACAACTACACCTTTCACCAAGTACCGGTAATCGAAAAGACTCTCAGCAGATTCACGATCCTCGCCAGAGGCCTCGTGCCCCCAGACAGGCCCTCGACCGCACGCACAAACAAGGCCTCCCAAGGGAGGAAACCTAAACTCAAGTCCCCGCGTGAACTATGCGCCCCCGTTTTCACAATCAACGACAAAGACACACTATCGCTGGGCACAAACCTATCCGCGGTAGCGCAAGCGCTCCGCATAGCGGAGAGACTCGCATAACAGCGCACAAACCCAACCCGCGGCCCTCCTGCATACCAGACCCTCGTCCTCGGCCACACCGTGAACCAACCGTCTACCTCACTGACACACGATACAATATAATAACAACCGATAGCCCGATGGCGCAGGAGGAAGAGGAGGACAACCTATCGGGGATCGGAACACGCCGTCTGCTGCAGGAAACCCCACACACCCAGCCCCTAGGTAGCGCACGAGGGACGGGCCGCAAGGCAGGTGGAGGGGGGGGAGAGGAGCGGACGTGGCTGCACAGTAAGGGTGCGAGGTCGCGCGCGCGGCGAGAATATTAAGAAGTTTTTTTTTTGGTGAACTTACCTAGGCTTCCTGCAAATAAAAAAACACATCATGTATCATGTGGCGTGGGCTGGATGAAGCTGTAGGTGTGGTAGGACTGGGTGTGAGTGGGGGTTGGTATGCAACATGGTATGTATGGCTCACTTGGAGCATTGAGGGCGGGCAATGGGGAAGCGAGGGAGCACACGGGGACGTGCCTGAGACCATGGGCGCACTCTCGGCTGACATGGAGCCATGGATGTCGAGTCGAGCGTAGCCGGAGGCCGGAGGTGGCTTTGAGCCACTCCGTCGCGCGACCGGCACCGGCGGCTTGCGCGGCGCTTTGGCCCTCCTCCCCGCCGGGAGTCGGGTGAATTTAATTTTGGATTGGGTCGGGAAACTCCACATTTGGGTGTTTGGACTGGGGACGAACGGCGAAGGAAGGGCGGTGGGGCGGCGAGGCGCTGCCATAGCGCCGCCCTAGTGTGTTGGGATGTAAGAGATGGAAAAACAACATTTCCCTCAGAGAGGGAGCCTAGGCTGCTAGAGTGCAGCGGCGCAGCGAACAACGACGGACAACGATCCTGAGAACAACAGAATACACCGACTCACGGACACACCAGAAACCAATGCCAAAACATCAAGTAACAAGTAACCGAGTAACCGAGCCCCCAAAGCGCCGATAATCCGAACACGTCGCGAGAGATGGAGAGAGAGAGAGAGAGAGCGAGAGAGAGGCTCCGCAGCGATAGCCGGAGCGTGTCTCCCCTATCCCTATGCGAATACGAATACGCCTCCAGTCGTCGACGAAGCGGAGGCAGGACAAAGGCAAAGGCTGCAGCAACTCTCACCGAAGCCAGTTTGAAGACAGATCTCATTTTACGGCGAAAATGACTTTACGTCCTGCGGCTTTCTAATTGGGCGCGATGTTACAACAACGTCAACGCTGGTACAACTAGCGCCCGAGCAAGTGAGGATATGCCCGTAGCAACCTCGTTTTCTTTTACAGTGAAACGCCTAGACCTCACCCTACCATGCCTTTCGCCCACCAAGTGGCTGCAGTGCAATGCAGCGCTAAGCGTTAATGCTGCAGGCATGCGCACGTATGTGCGTGTGCGCATTCTTGCTCCGGCCAGCGCTGGCCTGCAAGAAATAAGGGCTGGTGCCAGAGCTTCTTGAGGCAATCAACAAAAAGTGTGTCGGCACGCAAAAACCGAGCCATCAACGTGTCCACTGTGCGGCGCCCACTTTGGGCATGAGCTTCACAGTCACGTCGCCGTAGAGGTTTGTAATGCATGCTAGCTTGTACGTCTCCGGATTCTCCCGAAGTGTCGACGCCTCATCCAGCGAACGCCGTGTGCAACCTTCGATACCCTCAACCACATCTACGATGCAGGTACCGCACAGCTGCTTGCCGTTGCAGTTCGTCCATCGCGTGACTGACTGGTAGACATTGATCCCGCGGGAGATGAGCTCATCTCGTAGGTTGCAGCCGTAAGGCAGCTGGAACTTCTGCGCGAGGGGTTGTCCCGGGGCAGGATTGTGAGGGAAGGATGAAGCAGGAGCACTCATATTGCATACTCCATCTATCGTGCATAAGTGGTGCATCGTGCTACCAAAGTGCACTCGGGCGCACCTCGTCGGGCTGGTCCTTGCGCTGCAGTGTAAGCGTTATTGTGGTCGGGCCTTGCTCGACCGCGCACAGCGCTTGGAGCGCCTCGCGTGAGCCTCGAAAAAAGAGCATTTCGACCTCTTTGCCCTCTGCGGCCGCAATCCGTTCCATCGCAGATGCGACGGGCTGTCCGATGACCGACTCGCCCTCGATGGCAAGCAATTGATCGCCCACCTTCACCTCTGCCTGTCGCTCTGCCGCGCCGCCCGGCGTGAGGCTCAGCACGTAAGGCCAACAGAGAGAGAGGTCACACCCAAAGTCAATTCCCGTCACCTTGTCGAGGCTCACGATGAGCAAGCGCGGGTCGTCGCGCGAGAGTTGGAGGGTGGGCTGCTCAGAGAGGACTGGTCGTGCCCGCCCAGCCCCCGCACGCGCCGCAGACCCTGTCCATGAGCCCCACGAAAGCGAGGAAAGCGCGAGCAGCAGTGGTGCCGACGCCGACGCCATCGGCGCGCGCCCAGAGGAGGGAAAAAACAATTCCCTGATTTTCCAAACCTCTCTAAAGTACAAAAAAAATCTTCTTAAAAATTCCCGCTACATGTGCGGCGTGAGGCAGCGTGCTAGTGAACCTCCCTACTACCCAACCCTAACCCCTATCAACCCCCTTCCCCTTCCCCGGTTCCCTCTTTAGCGGAGAAGCCGGTTCCGGGGAGGCCGTGCGCGCTGCTTCGGCCAGGAGTCGGAGAGAAGGGGGCGGGAGACTGTGGCTTCTCTTGTGTTTTTACTTTGGTCGGGATACCTTCCTTGGGGTCCGCGTGATCCCGCTTTGATCTCCGCCAAGTTTCCTGCTAGTAGAATTGTTATCCGTCCTAAGTGATGTTTCGTATATCCAATTCTCTCGCCGCCTGCGAGCCTGCGAGAGGTCCTCCGACGTTTCGAGATTGAAGTCTTTATCCACCGTGTAAAGAGGGCTTATCATCTTCTTTATATGTTTATTGCTCGGGGCGCGTAGCCCCATCTTCTCCCGTTGCCTCTTAAGCCTTTGGAAGAAGCCGGTTTTCGCCGTTACTAATAGGTGGTATCTAGTTAGAATTGCCCTAAGGATCGATCTAGCGGACCTACCATCCGCGTTGCCATATTGAATGTTGTAGAAGTCCGTAAGGATATACCTCCACGCCAAGATACCCAAGTATCCCGAGGAGGGGTGAGGCCTGTCCACTTGGTAGCAAAAGAGACGTTGGGCTACTTCTGAGCCCGGCCTAAGATTAATCCCTATAAGACTCTCTATGAATTCGAAGACGGGCTCCGTCACGATGCATACGGCTAAGTGCGTGGAGCATTCGGGGGCTATTCCGCAGAAACGGCATGTCGGATCGTCCGCGAATCTGTTCGCCGTGGCTATTCTCCTATATAGAATGTGTTTGAAGTGCATGTACGAGTCCCTCGGGGTCAGAAAGTTGTACTTGTACAGCTGCGATATTTGCTTCCATTTTCCTGAGAGACATGTCGCTTGGGGTAGGCGGATATTTCGATCAAAATCCGCCCAAATATGCATCAGAAATATGTGCAATATATGCGAATTGGTGGCCCAAATATGTACAATATTTCGAACATCGAATTTATATGTCAACATCCCCCATCGCGCTTGTTGCGATTGTAACGCAACATCACAGACGTTTCCACTTGGTCTGCCAGGGATGTGGATCGAAGAGATCCAAACATGCACGCAAGTAATGAAAACACTCGTTCACATGATGCCGAATTGGGGGTTAAGCACATGGCGATCCTTGCTGCTTCAGCCCAAGTTGGAAAGCGGGTATGATTTGATGCCCACCATGAGAGCACCTGCGTAGCAAAAGCTTGGGGATCTGCTACATCGACTTGAACTCCTTGACATGCATTCAGGTAGCTGGGCATCTCCTGTAGAAGCAAAGCATCCACATGCGGAATGCAACCAAAGCAAGGCAAAGAAGCAAGCCGTTGCACCCACAGTGCATCCACCTTGCCATGAGCGAACGCTGGGTTAAAGGCACGGAGAAGACCAGTGATCCGGTGCTGCTCCTTGCACCCGTATGTCGCTGCACAATTGTCCGTTAGTCGAGCCTCCAAATATGTGAAGGCTCCGTTCACTTGAGCAAGAAGGGGTTGCCACTCAGGCAAGGCGCGGACGTCAACAGCAGCGCGAATTTCCCGCTCAGTATTCACCACCAGAGTTGAGCCGTCGGGGTACCCGATCGTCCACGAATTGTGCCCGAGCGCAAGAATCTTACCTTCAAACCAAGTGTGATGAGGTGCCTCATAGTACTCCATGGTAGCCATTCCAATTGTGATGCGGGCCTTAGCCCGTAGAATGGCCGATGCGTTGGGCAAATGTGCGGCCTCAGTGCCGAGCATCCTGCCGCGCAGACGTAGATCCTCGAGCGCATCATGGATCAACAAAATTTCGAGCCCATCGCCTTCCATCTTGTAGGTGGTGGTGCATAGCACCTCCATATCCATGGCCAATGCCAACTCAAGCTGCAGTTGATCTTCCTTGGTGGAAAGGACGGCATGCAAGGCTTGCGTTGTCGCCCCTCCCACGTTGTCTTCTATCAATTTGTTGACGAATGCGTGGAGTTCCCCAAAGTTAACAGCTAGGTCTTTCATCACCTCCCACCGAGACCACCACCTGGTCTTGGAGAACCCCTTCATGCCACATCCCATCATATTCTTCCACATCAAGCGAGGGGTGTGAGAGTGGGAAACAAGCTGGAGCCATGGAGTGAGAAATTCTTCCACGATGGGTAGAACAAGGTGCTCACCGGTGTGCTGCAACGTGTGCGAAGCACAAAGAATGTCGACAGCGTTCACGCACAAAGTAAGTAGCTGTCGACAAGCCACACCGTTCGTAGAACAACTGTCTCTAGAGATTCCTACCACATTGTCCAAGTCCAAATTGAGCTGCCTAGAGAGAATGTGGTTGATGAGGCGGTACAACCCTTTGCCGTCCATATGCTTTGCAGTTGTCACAAGGGCAAGCAATCGAGTGCAAACGCCACTGAAGCTTGCAGGTACAAACCTTGCACACAAGTTAATTGCCTCGCCCAAACGAGTCGTCCCGTCGAATGTGATGGAGAAGCGCGCGCCATTAAGCTCTCCTTGCACTAAGCCCACCTCCCGCGCCCGGATCTTCGGGATGAACGACTTGAGGTGCGAGCTGTCAGTCAGAGGGTGGCCCGCAAGTTCAAAGACGGGCCGCAACTCATCGATCTTGGTGAGAGGGATGCCACTATACAGAAACGAGTCGACGACTGTCCACCTGAAGACGAGAGCCTCCGTCGGCGTGCCAGTCCCAGACTCATTGGGATTGGCATCGAAGTAGTCGTTGATGAAGCACGCGATGTCGGCGTCCTTCTCGTTGCACGCAGCCACCGCCTTCACGGCCTTCTTGTGCTTGTCCGATCCGATGTGGCAAAAGAAATTGGCGTGCAGCGCGGAGATGCCGTGCTTGCAGGCGCGGCAGAACAACTTACCATTTTCAATCTCCAAGCACTCATCTGGGTTCTTGCGCAAGCGCTCTGCCGCCTTCGCCGCCGTTGGCTCCTTTGTCTTCCGCCCCCCCTGACGCTTTGTAGATCGCTTGCCAGAGGGGGGGGGCTTGTTAGTCTTCACCTTGCGCGCGCGCTCGTGCTCGGCGAGCTGTGGGGCAGCCTGCCCAACCACCGCCTCCACCTCCTCACACATCTCCTCGCTGTCATTGTCTTCGCACATCTGAGGGCGAGCGTGCAAGCAACGAACGTCATGTGAGTGCGAGTGCGAGTGCGCGTTCGTTCGCACAAACATGTGTGCCTACATCTATATACAAACGTGCGAGCCTGTCTTACCTGTAGGCTGCTGGTCATCACCCACGCCTTCTTCCTCTTCTGCGCGATGGACGAGTAGTACTCGATCTCCATCTTCGACCTGCCGTGCAGCGTGCCTTCGCCAGTGGCGGTGATCACGCTGGTGCCGAGCGAGTCGTGCACGACTTGCATGCCGGCAACCAGCGTGCCGCGCACGCCGGCCGCGACTGCAGGTTCGTGGCGGTGCTCGCGCTCGTCGCCGCCGTCCTCCTCCTCGTCGTCCGTGCTGCCCTCATCCGTGCTGTCCTTGTCGTCCTCGAGCTCGTCGCAGTCCGTGAAGACCTCCTCGACCTCCAACCGCAGGCGTCTACCGCTGCTGCTGCTGCGCGCAAAGCGGCGGCGTTTGCCTACAGACGCAAGGCGAGCGAGGGTTGAATGCGCGAGGCAGGCTACATGCGCGTGAGGGCAAGGACAGCCGGCTGCAAGCCTCACCACCCATCGGAGTGCTCCGCCGCGCCTCACGCCAAGCGCTGCGGCTGCAAGCAAAGCATGAGGGATATATTCACTGAAAAACTCATTTAAGGTATGATATCGCGGGTGCTCTCTCTCTCCTTCGGCGCTCCCCCCCCCTCCCCTGACCCCTGACCTCGTCCCCCCCCTCCCCCCTCGCCCCCCCCCCCCCCCGCGCCAACTCGCTTGGCGCCAAGGCCATTGGTTTCGCGCCAAGCGGCACAGCGCTCATTGCCGCCCAAATATGCATAAAATATGTATCGATAGCTCCCAGGGGGGTGCCCCAGGGGTTCCGCCCGTCCTCCGCAAACGAGCCGAGCGAGCGCGCGCGTCTCCAGTGCATCGATGCGCTGCTGCGCGCGGGCGCCCGCGCCACGCCGCGCGAGGTGACTGGAGCAGGAGGAGGAACGAGTCGTGCGAGCAGCGCTTCCGCTCGGCGTCCAGTCGACAGGTGGCCGTGTCGAGGGAGTCGAACGAAGCCAGCGAGCAGGTGCACGAGAGGAGAGGACGGAGGACCGTACGGATGCGCGCCGAGTCGCCACCATCGTGAGGAAGACGAGGCCGAGGAGAGAGCTGGAGGGTGAGCGAGGAGGGAGGAGGGAGACAGGCAGTAGGAGCCTTCTCACTCTGGTAGGCCGATGAGAGGGGGAGGGGAAGAGGGGGGAACCCCCCGGGGGGCGGGAGAGAGAGAGAGAGAGATCAGAAGACCAGACCAGCTGTTTACGTTAATATTCTCGTCATATACGGTAATAATCAACCGGTCCCAGGGGGGTGCCCCAGGGGTTCCGCCCGTCCTCCGCGCCCAGAGTTCCCCCGCGGAAAGAGTGAACGCACCATAGTTGTTGCGTCAGCTCGCGAGCTCGCAGGGTTTTGGAGCTTACACTGATATCAGTAACTTGTATCAGCTTGCAAGCGGCAACAACAAAACTGACGTCCTAAAAACAAAACTGCCGGCGCCGCGCCGCCGCTAATGCCTTGCCACTCTCGCGAGGGGACTACAGCCACAGAGTGCGAGCGATGCGCGATGGGAGTATGCGAGTGCAATTGAACCTCCACCTCACTCTCACTCTCCAGAAGTGGAAGGATCTGCAAAGTAATCCACTGGGGCAAGAATCCTCAAAAAATGGGGCGTTGATGATAATCTGACAGAGCCCAGCCCACTCCCTGCTACAGATCCAAAAAAAGACGCTCGTCCAGATAAGACCCTCATCGGATACCAAAAAATTCCACGTGGCATCGAACCGTAGACTCCTAGCCAGCTTCTCTAGCATCGTCTCCGCTGAGCCACCACGACCGGTATTCCGCGCAAGTGAAGAAAAAAGAGTGATTAGCTCTTCTAGGCGGCCCCGCCCTCCTGCATTATTCTGTCATGAGTTCTTTCTCCCAGTTTCTGGAGGGTAGCCGAGCGGAGCGGAGCGCAGTGGCTTCGCTCGCAGGGGTATGCAGAGCTCTGCGGCCTGCGGCCTGCGGCCGTACGTACTGGTACTAGTACTACTACAACTAAAAGTAAAATAAAGTAAAATATCGCTATGCGCTATGCCGAAGTCGTTTTAATTCTATCTGTTAGCTGAGAGGTGATATCAGTGATCTGCCTCAATTGAGCTCTTACTGATATCAGAAAGCTGATATTAGTACTGATACAACAACTATGGAACGCACGGCGTGCACCTTCCTGGAAGTTGCTATGCGCACGCACGGCGCCCCCGCGGGGGGCGCCGGTGCACATCGCGCCGTGCCCACGCACGGCGTGCACATTGTGATTGCAAGTCATCACAGGTGCTGCGTAACGAAACATCTCTTATATGGCCAGTTTACGTAGTTGTGGGCCTCAGGGGGTACACAGAGGGAACGAGTTGACATGCGCACGCACGGCGTATCCGCGGGGGGACCGATGCACATCGCGCCGTGCCCATGCACGGCGTGCACCCAGGTGCTCTGCCTTAGCGGAAGAAGCTTGACGGCGTCTCTATGATAATTTTAAACCGATCTAATTTTAAACGACTACAATACAACTGTGGACATTGATCGCTCAATTCGACTGATGTCCCACAATTGACGGAACGACACCTCCATACTGTAGGTTACCCTCTAGTAGACCGTATAAACTTTAGTTCGCATCTAGGTTTGAGAGCGCTGTTCCTTCTCCTCGCTCTGCCCAGCTTGCCTAGTTCCTAATCTTAGTTTTGTCCTCCTCCCCCGCCCCCCCGCCCGATCTCTTCCGCAATACTGCTGTGGCCCTTTCCTCCTCCTGCGTTTTATTGTTTCCACGTTCTTTAAGTGATCCCAGCGTCAGTCTAAAGGAGACCCGACCCTCTCTAGACAGTGCCGGCACTGCTCACACTCTCGTACAGACGATTGATCTCCTTCCCCTAGCGAACACCAAAACAAATATATATTCTCGTTGTCTATCCTCTCTCTCTCTCTCTCTCTCTCTCTCTCTCTCTCTCTCTCTCTCACCCCCAGCGGGGAGAAGGGGGGGGCGGGGGAGGGGGGCGCCGCGCCGCGCCGCGCCGCAGAGCCAGCAGGGGGAAGGGAGGGGGGGCTTCCTCTCCTCTCTCTCTCTCTCTCTCTCCTCTCTCTCTCTCTCTCTCTCCTTCTCTCTCTCCCCCTCTCCTCTTCTCTCGATGCTCACCAAGTTCGAGACCAAATCAAACCGGGTGAAGGGTCTCGCCTTCCACCCTAGCCGACCATGGGTCCTCGCCTCGCTCCACAACGGCGTAGTTCAGCTGTGGGACTACCGGATGGGAACTCTCATCGAGAGGTTCGACGAGCACGACGGCCCAGTGCGGGGAGTGTGCTTCCACGGCTCTCAGCCGCTGTTCGTGACGGGTGGAGATGACTACAAGATCAAGGTCTGGAACTACAAGCTCAGGCGATGCCTCTTCTCGCTGCTGGGGCACCTGGACTACATCAGGACAGTGCAGTTCCACCCAGTGCACCCCTGGATCATCTCTGCCTCTGATGACCAGACGATCAGGATCTGGAACTGGCAGCAGCGATCATGCGTCTCGGTGCTGACTGGGCACAACCACTACGTTATGTGCGCTCAGTTCCATCCCAAGGATGACCTTGTCCTCTCCGCCTCGCTCGATCAGACGGTACGCGTGTGGGACATCTCTGGGCTCCGCAAGAAGACGCTCCCTGAGATAGTCACGCCAGAGGAGCGCAGCGCGCTCAACCAGCCGCCGCTCGACCCGGCGGCGCCGCCCGGCTCGCTAGCAAGCAAGCTTGGCAAGTCAATCCCCAATATGAAGGTTGAGGACCTCTTCGGCGGCAATGACGCTACCGTTAAGTATGTGCTTGAGGGGCATGATCGCGGGGTGAACTGGGCGTCGTTCCACTCGACGCTGCCACTCATTGTCTCCGGTGCAGATGACCGGCAAGTCAAGCTGTGGCGGATGAACGAGACGAAGGCGTGGGAGGTGGACACCCTGCGCGGTCATATCAACAATGTCTCTTGTGCGCTCTTCCATCCCAAACAGGAGCTGATCATCTCCAACTCCGAAGACAAGTCCATCCGCGTGTGGGACATGTCGAAGCGGCAGGGCGTGCAGACGTTCCGGCGCGAGCATGATCGCTTCTGGATCTTGGCGGTGCACCAGGAGTCCAACCTTCTGGCCGCGGGTCATGATGGGGGCATGATTGTCTTCAAACTCGAGCGCGAGCGCCCCGCCTTCACGCCGATTCAGGGCGGCGTCCTCTTTGTCAAGGACCGGTATGTGCGTACGTATGACTACCAGTCCGGCAAAGACATGGCGCTGATGTCGATCCGGCGCTCTGGCAACTCGGGCGGCTCGTCCGTCGCACGTTCGGTTCATTTCAACGAGCCCGAGTCTATGCTGCTTGTCTGCCTCGACACGGATGGCGGCTCATACGAGCTATATTCGGTGCCACGCGACGGCCGCTCATCAGAGCAGTCGCAGGAGTGCAAGCGCGGCTCTGGGACCTCAGCCGTCTTCATCGCGCGCCAGCGCTTCGCTGTGCTCGACAAGAATCGGCAGATTCTCATCAAAAATTTCCAGAACGAGGTCACCAAGAAGTGCGCGCCCCCGTATCCCACCACTGACTGCATGTTCCCCGTCGGCACCGGCATGCTCCTACTACGCTCGGAGGAGCGCATCTCGCTCTATGATGTGCAGCAACGTAAGGCAGTTACCGAGCTCGGTACGCCTGCTGTCAAATATGTCGTCTGGTCACCTGACAACTCGCACGTTGCGCTGCTCTCCAAACACGGAGTCGTCATTGCTAACAAAAGGCTTGAACAGCTTTGCATGGTCCACGAGACTATCCGCATCAAGTCGGGCGCATGGGACGGAAACGAAGTTTTTGTCTACTCAACACTCAACCACATCAAGTACTGCCTCGTCAACGGCGATAACGGCATTATCCGCACGCTCGATGTGCCTGTCTACATCTCGCGCGTCTCAGGCGGCACTATTCACTGCCTTGACCGTGAGGGCAAGGTGCGCAAGATGCTTGTCGACGTGACCGAGTGCCAGTTCAAGCTCTCGCTGCACAAGAAGGAATTTGAGCGCGTGATCCGTATTATCAAGCAATCCAAGCTGTCTGGGCATGCGATCATCGCTTACCTGCAAAAGAAGGGTTTCCCGCAGGTGGCTCTCCACTTCGTTTCGGACGAGCAGACTCGCTTCAATCTAGCTGTTGAGTGCGGCAACATCGACATCGCGCTGCAGGCTGCGCAAGCGCTCGACAACAAGGAGAATTGGCACCGTTTGGGCGCCGAGGCGCTCAAGCACGGCAACCATCAGGTGGTTGAGATGGCCTACCAGCGCACTAAGGATATGGAAAAACTTTCATTCCTTTACCTCATCACGGGCAACACCGAGAAGTTAAAGAAAATGCTCAAGATCGCCGAAATGCGCAGCGACGTCATGGCGCGCTTCCACAACGCACTTTACCTTGGCGATGTGGGTGAGCGCATCCGACTCCTCATCGAGGCAGGCCACCTGCCTCTCGCCTACATCACGGCCGTTACCTACGGCCTCGCTGAGCAGGCCGAGGCGCTTGGCGCCCAGCTGACTGCCGCCGGCCTCCCGCTACCCGAGCCGCTTACCACGGAGCCCAAAATGCTCTACCCAGCGCTCCCCATCACACGCGACTCCAACTGGCCTCTTCTCACCATTTCCAAGGGCACGTTTGAGCGCTCGCTTGGCGGCAGTGGTGGCGGCGGTGGAGAGGCCGACTCGGGCTTCGGCGCCGCTGCCGTCGACATAGATGATATCGACGCCGGCGGCGGCTGGGGCGACGACGACGACCTCGATCTCGATGGCGGCGGCGCCGGTGGCCGTACCGATGCCGATGATGCTCTCGTGGGCGACGTGGGCGAGGGTGATGGCTGGGGCACCGAAGAGCTTGACCTCGGCGATTTGGGTCCGGCCATGAGCGGGCCGGCTGCGCCAAGTGCGGGAGGGTACTATGTCGCGCCTACTGCGGGCATGCCCCTGACGGCGAGGTGGTCGCGCGAGTCGCGGCTGGCGACTGACCATGTAGCGGCCGGCTCGTTCGAGTCGGCCATGCAGATTCTTCAGCGCCAGTACGGTCTTGCTCGTTTTGAGCCGTTGCGAGCTGCCTTCCTCGCTCTTGCTGCCTCGTCGCACTCAGTGCTCGCTCCGGCGCCATCACTTCCCGTCCTTGTCGCACCCTTGACGCGCCCCGGAGGCTGGCCGAACAGTTGCATATCGCTGCCGTCGCTCGTCGAGCGGCTCAAGACCGCCTACGCGTTGGTCACCTCGGGGAAGTTCAGCGAGGCGCATGAGGCCTTCAAGGCCATCACCGTCTCCATCGCGCTCGCGCTCGTCAACTCGCGACAGCAGGTGGCAGAGCTTAAGGAGCTCATCGGGATCTGCCGCGAGTACATCACAGGTCTACGCCTCGAGCTTCTGCGAAAGACCCTCGGTGCCGACGATAAGAAGCGCGTGTGCGAGCTCGCCGCCTACTTCACTCACTGCAATCTTCAGCCGGCGCACCTGATGCTCGCGCTCCGTTCGGCCATGACGCTGACGTTTAAGGCCAAACTGAAGCGCACCGCCGCATCGTTCGCCCGGCGACTGCTTGAGCTCAACCCGAAGCCCGAGTTTGCCCAGACGGTACGTTGCACGACGGTCCATACCCGAGCTGAGGTGGCGATGGAAGTCACTACCGCTTGCTCGAGGTTTCGCCCAGTCACCATATGCCTCGCCCCTTCTCGCAGGCTCGTAAGGTTATCCAGAATTGCGAGACCGACCTCAACGACGAGATTCAGATCGCTTACGACGAGCGTAATCCGTTTGTCATCTGCAATAAATCTTTCGGCCCAATATACCGTGGCTCGGAGCTCACCCATTGCTCGTACTGCAAAGCCGCATACTTGCCGCAGTTCAAAGGCATGGTTTGCGAGGGATGCACTATGGGGCTTGTTGGGGGTGAAGGCACCGGACCGTGTGAAACGGATGCGGACGGCAAATTCTTGTCCTAAGTGCCGTAGTACCACAGGTTCGCTACTAGCGTGCTCTATCGCAACGCCCGCTGTGCGTCCCACGGTTTGTTCGATAAGACGGAGAATTCACAAACTGGGCTAGCGCTGTGGGCCATCGATGACTCGTAAGATTGTGAGAGACTATGGATCCAGCCTTCTGGAAGGGGGTGATGGACTGATGCGCGTCGATCAACCGTATTGCCTTCATCTTTAGACGCAAGGATGCGCTTTTTTGTCTCTTGTGCGGTTGCTGGGGTTGCGCAATATTGCAACCTTACTCACTGCCTCTTAAGCAATCTTTTGGTCGCGTTTCTCACGCTTTGTGCGACTCGCGGCAGTGCGCTGTAGTCTCCGTGCCGGACAGAGGCGATGGACGTGGGAGAAAGAATCGAGCTTTTCGGTTGTATGGTACGGCGGTCAAACAGGGGCTTTTTAAATAAAATAGTAGCGTATGATATAACTGAGCATTAGTAAGGCGAGAAGCGCTCACTCACCATCACCCACAGATGGAAAAGCGATCAATCACCATCAGCCTTCCCATGGAAAAGCGTTCAATCGCCAATACCCCAAAGATGGAAAAGCGTTAAATCGTTCAATCACCATCAGCCTCCACATGGAAAAGCGTTCAATCGGCATCACCTCCACGTATGGAAAAGCGTTCCATCACCATCACCCCACGCCCGGAGATTCAATGACTGATAGACGTTTTCGCACGCACCCTAAATGCTCGAGATGGAGGTCCCTCGGTTCCGGATTACAGATTACAGCACCGTACATGGCACCTTCCTCAAACGGAGCAGGGTGGGCGTGTCTTTGAGACAGCATACATACAGAGCACCCAAACGTTAAGTAACCACCGCCGCGGTGACATAACGTCATGCACGAAACGCTATGCGGACTAAAGTCCAGGTGTTCTGCGCAATTGTATTGGAAAGTGGCGTCTGGGGAGTCCTTGTTTGGGAGTTGCTTGTTTTATTTAGGGCGGTCAAACAGGGCTTTTAACTTCTAAGGGTGAAAATTCACTAAATCAAGATTGAGGTTTTATCGCGAGATCTTAGGATATTGTCGCATCCGCGATCGACTTCTGACCTTGCGTCTTTGTGCTCAATCGATCTTGTTTGCCGCGGAGTTTTACTGGTAACTTGTAGAACTCGTCACCCGTAACTCGCCCCTCGCTCACCGTCTTTTCGGACGAGGATTCTGAAAAGGCGGGGAGACCCTCCGAGCCGCTTTCGCCGGGGCTTTCCGCTCACGGTCGAAAATGTCGACCCCCACCCATATTAGTACTTAAAAAGCCGTGTTTGACCGCCCTACTTGTTTGGGAGTTGATAGAAGATATAAATGTCAGGGCCCTGACTAAAGCGTTCCTCGCGATGAGGAAAACAAAGACACAAAAGTCCACGTTGAGGTGGGAAAAGAGGTTACCGGTCCTCTCGGGAAAGTGGAAACAAGTATCGCAATTATACAAATACAACTTTCTAACACCAAGGGAGGACTCTTATATCTTATATGCACTTCAAACACGTCCTACATAGGAGGACTCAAACTCCTAGGACTAGAGGTGGAGGTGGGGACGAAAATCGACTTTTCACAATTGCACCCAAAAGTCAATGTGAATGCATGGAGAGGTGTTTCATGCTATCATAAGAGCTTTTGCAAAGTTTCAGAAGCCAATTGTTTCATGGTGGCGAGTACCAGAGTAGAGAGTAGACAATGCGGTGTTTTTTTCGCAGTGGCCAGGGAATTCTTTTTTAGTAGATTTTGGCCCCGCCTATCTAGAGCAATGACGCGCGAGGTCACTCATACTCAGATGACGCGAAAAAGCCAAGCACAACATGGGTGATTAGAGCGCTAGCGCCAGCGCCCTAAATGCACTCAGCGCACGCTTTTTCATACGAAGATCGTTACACGCTTTTCGCTCCCTCCGTCAATGAGCACAGAGACAAGAGTCGAGGCTCTTCTCAAAGTCAAAGTTCTTTCACAAGGCTAACTCCTTGCCATTTGCTCCACACGCTTGGCGGACTGCGCCACGGCTGGGTTGTCTCTAGTGGAGGCAACGAGCTCGAGCATTTCGCGCACTGCACGCGCGTACGATGAGCCCTGCTCCCCATCCCAGATTGGCGAGCACCATTGCGTGCACAGGCAAAGTGCGCCGCCCACCGTGAGGCACGAGACCGAAATGGACGGAGCAGAGACCGATTGTGAGATACCAAAGTAGATCGCCTCGAGCTTGAGGCCGTCATAAACCTCGTCGTGGGCAAATACACCCGCATTAGACGTGCCGCACGAATAGGCACGCCCAAGCGTCGTCCGGTCCTGGGGGTAACAGTGTGAGGTAAGCTCAACTCTACAAGCGAAGCATATTGGCATTTGTCTTGGCAATGGATAGCACTCGCCTCTGCGCACGCTCAAACATGTTCAAACCTTTAAGCCGGGGCGTCATCACGACTGAGAGCGCGGGGTTGAGCTGGCTACGCACCTGTGCCCCCAACTCGACGACCCGATTCATGTTCATGAACTCCCACCCGGCGCCGAACAGCAGTAGTGATTCCCGAGCCCAGCCATTTGCCAACCATGCCTTGGTTTGCGACGCACATTGACGCGCTGTCTCCCAGAAGACGGGCGAGTCGCCTGTTTGGAGAAGCGCATCACATACCGCAGCAGCCGAGTTGTAGGGCAAGTCGATGAGGATATCGAGCGACCCGGTGCCTGCCACTACCGAGCCGTTCGACCAGTCGCCATCTGTTTCTCGATTGTGGCCGCAGAAACCGTTCTTCTCGGGGCCACCGAGACTTCGCATATTTAGGGCCTGCGTCCGGCAAGCCAATGACAAATTCAAGTCGAGGGGTCACTAGCCCCAATGCAGGGGTGAGGGCGTCACAGCTGACATGGCGCTTTTCAGGTGGACGATCTAGGAGTGTGTGGCAAGGCGGTTGCGAGACCGCACGCGCGGTGCCAATGGGGCTCGGTCTCCGTTTTGCTGCAGCGTGCGCCCGCCGCCAGTCACCGCAAGGCCCCGACTTTCAGCACCTGCAAGAGCTTGTATCTCCGAGTTAATGCCTTTGTCTCAGCCTCAACACGGTCGGACTCGGCGCCAAGCACGTCAGTGGCACAGAGCATTGCAGCCGCATTGAGGGCGGCCGAGATTGTGACACCATGATCGCGACAAACGGCTCGGAGAGCTGCGGTAGTCTCCCCGGAGACGCTCTCGAAGGCGGCGAGAGTCGTGCGTTGAGTCGAGCTATACTCCTCACCCAGTTTGTCAGCGGGAGGAGTCCACCGTGGCAGCACGATGGCGCCGGAAGCCCCGCACTGTTCGATGATGCGACCCAGGGGGAGGTAAGAAATCAGCTAAGATTATGCAGCTGCCTTGAATACATGAAGCCCGTGTGTGCTGCTTAGCGGCGTGACAGCAGGAAAATGAGAGCTCGGAATCGAGCGCTACAGCTGAGGGTCACTTGCCTGGAATGCAGAGTAGGACAATGAGGACGGCCGGGCGAGCTTGAGGAAGATATTGCGCACACGTGCCTTTGGCTCCTCTCCCTGTAGTGCGAGCTGGCTGGGGCCAACGATCGCCGCCTCGACCGAGGGCGGCAGAGGGAGCTCGGTCGGTTCGACTGCTTCAGCGCCCTTGCGCGCACGGCCAATGTGAGACAGAACATCGGCCAGCACCTGAAGGAAGCTCACCGGAAACGTGAGATGTGCAAAGAGTGTGAACGCACGGGGGAGTCGGACTATAACAACAGACCATGCTCGTCTGAGCTTCGGGACACCTTCCGCTCGTTCCGCGAGCGGGAAAGGTTGGAGCACTTGCCCTCCTGTATGTGTGAGACGTTCACTTTTATCCACACGCTCCGCTACCCGTGCATATCAGTTGGGATATGCTGAGGGCCGTGGCAGACCTGATTGTGCGAAAGCTGGTCGGAAATTGCATGATTCGCAGCCCAGAGCAGAGCGCTCCCCTTGCCGCCCTTGGCAGGCGGGATTAATCGAAGAGACCACAGAGGCCCATCGCCACAAGGATCGAAGCTCAACTCATCAAGCGCCCTGCTGAACCGAAACTTGAGGTCAGCAGATACGTCCGAGCTGGGATCGTCCACGGTCAGCCCGCGGCGGGCAAGCTCTGCCGCCGCCAGCATCGACGGCTCGAAGCGTGGCGGGTCGGAGTCCGGCTCCGGCCGGAAGAGCTCCGGCTTGCCCTCGATCGCCTTCTGCAGGTAATTGTCATGGAGGGCAAAAGGCTTTTCGTCTGGTACGTAGTGCTTACCGCGACCAACGACGATTGCGCGAAGCAGAGGATGGCGTCGAACGGTCCATTCCAGCGCGTCGAGCAGTTCAGCCTCCGTTGGTGTCGGCCCGGAGAGTATTGAGCCACTGACGTGTGCAGTGGTCAGCGATCCCGACCAGCTGCGGCGCGAGTTAAGCAGCTTCTCCATATTACCCAGCGGCCGACCCCAGCCAGAGGAGGGGAGCGAGGCGACCAGTGCGCTGGTGCGCCGGCTGCTGCTGCCCCGGGCCGTGCGGCCGGGCGCGAGCGCCGCGCCGGCGAGCGAGAGCAGCACAAGGGGAACCATCGCCGCCAGTCCGCGGCCTCGCTCGCTCCCTCACTTAGCTAAATTAAAGGTGGTTCTAAATTCTAAATCTGCAGCACTCAGCACTCACCTCAAGACTCAAGACCGCGTTCCGTCGAAAATCGAATATGGGACGGACTCGATATATTGTATGAGCCATCGAATGTCCATAGTTTTCTTTTACATACACACGGGTCTCTAATTTTAAATGTTCAAAACTAGACCTGTGTGGAGTACGAGGAGTAACATTATTTACCCATAGGCAAATGGATTGAGTATTGAGTGATGTATTTGTATTTCAAAATAGTTTTCGGTCTTCGGTCCCTACATGCTACATGTGAAAGACAGTCACAGTCAGTTGGGAGTTGGGGTTTGAAAGACTGTATTATACATATGTCTTCGGCCTTCGTAGAACAACCTACTTTTATAAGTGCGGGTCAATGGGGGCCTCGCGCCCCCCTCTCTCCATCGCGGACACCCCCCGGGGTGGGCCCGTACATTCAACCCCAGCCCCTGCCCTCTGGCAGGGGCAGCCCGGATGGGACAACAGGTACAAGGTCAACAGGTTTCGGGGGCCTATTCCTATTAAGAGGACCTATTGACAGGTCGCAATAGGTCCGTAACAGGTCAAAATAAAACTCATTTTACTAATATTATAGATGTAATTAGCCCGGTCACTCACTCATTTTAACCACTATTTCCCACCTCCCCTGGGTGTCCAAGGATTCCTTAGGGTCCCCCCCTACCTGCCCCGCCGCAACTCCCTCCCCCCTCCGAACGACCCCCTCCCGCCCCACGAAGGGCAATGGCGTCGGTGAGGGACCCCCCTCCCTTCCCCCGCGCGTGGCGGGCTATTTTGGGAGATTGGGGCGGGCGCTCACGGGAGGGAATCAGAGTGGTGAATGTGGGGCGCATCACTATTAGAAACGCGGAGCTTCCGCGACGTCCGATCGCCCGCGATCGGCCGAAGAATGGCCTGGAGGTGGTGGCCATGCAGAGCCCAGAGCTCTCGCGAGCAGGGTGGGGGGTGACTAGTAGGTCGCACGCTGGTTCTTGAGGGTCGCACACACTCGTACTAACCCGTCCTGGCCCCTCGCACCGCAGGAATGCCTCGATTCGATCCGGCCCGACGCCCAGGGCCACGGCCCGATTGACGTCGAGAAGCGCTCGCTTGGACGCCTGGAGGTGCAGCTCCTCATGTGGCCGTGCGGCGCGACGGGCTGGTCGCGACCGGCCCGTTCAGGGCCTGCTTGTAACCCTCAAAGCCTCCTGGCCCGGCCCCACGCGTTCGCGCCCACCGTTGATCCGAAATTTTGAGAGCTAGTGTGTGGCGTGTTCACCTCTCACCTCCGCCTTCACCGCAAAGGCGTGCGCCGTGGCCGCTAGGTACATGGATTTGGCTCCTGGGGCGGAACCATTTCATGTGATGAGATTTAGATCGCCCTAAGCAAGCTGAGGGGCAAGAGAGCGCCAGCGGCAAGCGCAGTCGCGTGCGAAAGTTGGGCACTCTGGCCCATTCGGCCCCCTTGGTCTTGTTGTCGATGTTGCGCAGGGCCAACTTCGACGCGATGTGTGCGGCCGGCGGCGGCGATTGGCGTGGCTGCTAGGGCGGCATCTTTGCAAGTAATGCCTGTTGTGTCATTCTATCTTAGTGGATGGCCGAGAAGGCGCCGGCAGCGCGCCCGGTCGCGGTCGAAAGTCGGGCACTCGGCCCGTTCGGCCCGGTGACGTTGGCGTGGTCGTCGGCGCCACACACGGCCGACTATGGCGCGATGCGCGCGGGCGGGGGCGGCGATTGGTGTTGCTGCTAGGGCGGCATATTCGGATATGGTGTCTGATGAGCCAATCTATCCCAGTGCAAGACCGAGAAAGCGTCGGCAGCGCGCACGGTCGCGGTCGAAAGTCGGGCACTCGGCCCGTTTGGCCAGGTAACGTTGGCGTGGTCGTCGGCGTCACACACGGCCGACTATGGCGCGATGCGCGCGGGCGGGGGCGGCGATTGGTGTTGCTGCTAGGGCGGCATATTCGGATTTGGTGTCTGGCAAGCCAATCTATCCCAGTGCAAGACCGAGAAAGCGTCGGCAGCGCGCCCGGTCGCGGTCGAAAGTCGGGCACTCGGCCCGTTTGGCCAGGTAACGTTGGCGTAGTTATCGGCGCCACGCATCGCCGACTATGATGCAATGCGCGCGGGCGGCGGGGGCGATTGGCGTGGCTGCAAGGGCGGCATTTGTGAATATGGTGCTTGGTGTGCCACCCAGTGCAACTGGATCAACACCAAAACGCCGCCAGCGCGCTCGGTGCCGGCTCAAAGTTGGGCACTCGCGCGTATCACGGCACCGGGACGGTAGCGTTGAAGCCGGGGGCGTGGCCGATTTCGGCGCGGTGCACGCGGCCGGCTGCGGCGATTGGCGTAGCTGCAAGGGCGGCATTTGCAAATATGGTGCTTGGTGTGCCACCCAGTGCAACTGGATCAACACCAAAGCGCCGCCAGCGCGCTCGGTGCCGGCTCAAAGTTGGGCACTCGCGCGTATCACGGCACCGGGACGGTAGCGTTGAAGCCGGGGGCGTGGCCGATTTCGGCGCGGTGCACGCGGCCGGCTGCGGCGATTGGCGTAGCTGCAAGGGCGGCATTTGTGAATATGGTGCTTGGTGTGCCACCCAGTGCAACTGGATCAACACCAAAGCGCCGCCAGCGCGCTCGGTACCGGCTCAAAGTTGGGCACTCGCGCGTATCACGGCACCGGGACGGTAGCGTTGAAGCCGGGGGCGTGGCCGATTTCGGCGCGGTGCACGCGGCCGGCTGCGGCGATTGGCGTAGCTGCAAGGGCGGCATTTACAAATATGGTGCTTGGTGTGCCACCCAGTGCAACTGGATCAACACCAAAGCGCCGCCAGCGCGCTCGGTGCCGGCTCAAAGTTGGGCACTCGCGCGTATCACGGCACCGGGACGGTAGCGTTGAAGCCGGGGGCGTGGCCGATTTCGGCGCAGTGCACGCGGCCGGCTGCGGCGATTGGCGTAGCTGCAAGGGCGGCATTTGTGAATATGGTGCTTGGTGTGCCACCCAGTGCAACTGGATCAACACCAAAACGCCGCCAGCGCGCTCGGTGCCGGCTCAAAGTTGGGCACTCGCGCGTATCACGGCACCGGGACGGTAGCGTTGAAGCCGGGGGCGTGGCCGATTTCGGCGCGGTGCACGCGGCCGGCTGCGGCGATTGGCGTAGCTGCAAGGGCGGCATTTGCAAATATGGTGCTTGGTGTGCCACCCAGTGCAACTGGATCAACACCAAAACGCCGGCAGCCCGCCCAGTTTCGGTGCAAAGTTGGGGCTTCTCGTCTCAACAATTGTAGCGTTTCGTGAACGGCTGTTAGTAGTGATACTCATGTACATATCGATGTCAATCGCAATCTGTGTCGATGATCATATAATGTGTAGAGAAGCACATTTCGTGGAGGGTATGAGCTGGTAGAGCTTATGGCTCCGTCACTAGTTGTGCATGCCTTGCATGAAGGGCATCAGTAAAAATATACCGGAGGGGGGCCCGAATACTTTTTAGCGCTTGGTCTTCGGAGGCTTAAAATTGGCCATTTTTCGAAAATTTTGCCGGCGGACCCCCCATTTTTTTTGCTGATCTCTCATACCAGAACCTATAGAAAGCTTATTTAGGCCTCCATTTGCCCATTACCGATTTCGCCCTCCGCACCCCCCTAGTGAGTGACCGGGCTAGATGTATGAGTATGTGATGTACATTATGAATATGATTGGCTTCTGACTTCTCAGCTAAGTTACTAGGGAGAGGAAGGGATCCGAGATGATTTGGGCGTGGCTACGATAGCGGTACCTATAGTATAGGCCTATAGCCACGCGCGAGGCGAGAATATTGAAAGGTTTTTTTTTACCTATTACCTATTAACAGGTAACAGGTCTGGTAGGCCTCTTGACCTCTTAATAGAACCTATTAGAAGCCTATTGTCCCATCTGGGAGGGGCAGGGCACTCATCAATTCAGCCCAGACCCCTAGTGGGCGCGGGTCGCGAGCCGCACTCCCAGGCCCGCATGGGCCAGCTCTCGTACTGACTCCCCCCCCCATCCATGGTCGCCAGGCAGACAGGGGCCTCAGGGCGGCACCCAAGGCCTGCGAGGCGAGCGAGGGAGAGGCAGGGGGGGCCAGGGGCTGAGCCCCAGCCTCCACTGCCCCCTGAGCTGCCCCTGCTGGCCCTCTGGGCGCCCCTGAAGGACCTCTGAGAGCAGGCCATGGCGCGCCGCATGGCGACGCGCCGCAGGGACCGGGGCGGAAGATAATGGAACGAGGGAGAGGGGGGGATTTGCACCCCCCCCCGATGGAGTGTGGTGAGAAACGAGCCCCGTTTGCGTTAGCAAACGGGCGAAGGGGGGCGACTGGCGATAGGAGGGAGATGGGAAGGGAGCGGCTCAAGACGTCTCGGATACCCTTGTGGCAGGTATACTCGAGGCGCAGTTGCTTATTTCTCGAGAACTGCTCGCGGCGTGAGCTGGTAAGGGCCGTTCTCCTTTTTTTGACGAGAGGTTCCTCCCCCCCCCCCCGGTGCTTTTTCCTGGAGAGTCGGCCGGCGTCGTTCGGTCCGCCTCAATGGGTTTTCCCTCATTTTAACTTGTGGGGAGTTAGAATGGGAGCCGGGGGCCTGCGAGGGGGGAGATGTGGAGGGGTGCATAGGTGTATGTATCTGTGACAACAGCACGCGCCAAGGTGTACGGGCAGGTGCGCTGAGGGCTGTCGTGTTAGTACCGGGCTAGTGAGAGTAGTGGTACTAATGCTCAGTTAGATTATTATTATTATTATTATTATTATTCGGCCTTCGTAGAAAGACAGACCAAAGACAGTGGGAAAGACATATACATGTTACCCCCCAGGAGCCAACGCCCCCAGGAGCTCTCGGGGGCCCCCAGGAGCAGCTATCGGGGGGAAATTTTCTCCCGATCGCCAACAGCCCCACCGAGAGCTATCGGGGGACCGAGAAAATCCCCCGAGAGCTATTGGGAGATTTTACGTCCCCCGGGGAGCTATCGCGTTCTAAGGTCGGCCCCCAATAGCTATCGGGGGCCGCCTTTCGCCCCCGATAGCTATTGGGGGGAAAACGACGGGCGCCAATAGCTATTGGGGGAAAACGACGGGCGCCGATAGCTATCGGGGGGTTGTCCTCGAGCCCCCAGGCGCTATTCCCCCCCGTAAGCTGTCAGGGTGACGGTCCCATTTCGCTGGCAGTCACCTCGTACTCTGTCTGTGTTCATACCTTAATCTTACGGTGCTGTTACGATCAATCTTATGGTCGTTCTTATGGCGGTGCCTTGCGACTTTTCGACACTACAACGAAACTCTCGTCGGTGAGAGTCCGGTTTGCGTCAGCCAAAATCGTAAGGGCATTCGCAAAGAGTGCGCTGCCACGCATGAGCGATTCCCAAATTGGTATCCTCGGGGAGACCCCAAGCGATCGGGCCGCGGCTCGAATTCTTAATATTTATGCTAGGGGCCTATTAGATAGTGACCATATTAGCTGCCTGGGCGCAAAAAATACAGATCAGGGTGCTAATTTGACCTAGTTATGACAAGGTGAAGTCGTTGTCTTTAAGACAACCGGTAGTCTTCGTTGCGCCCCTTCAACCGTTTGGCTTTCACCGACGCTTGCCGCTCCTCCAGCCGCCACCTGACCTGCACCTGGCTGCTCAGCGCACCGCCCCTGTTCTCGCCATCTGAGCCGCCGCCGCCCTCGTTTGTAAAGTGAAGAAAGGGGGGGCACCTCCTTTCCTCTCCTTTCCCCCTTCCGATCAGAGAGAGAGAGAGAGAGAGAGAGAGAGAGAGAGAGAGAGAGAGAGAGAGAGAGAGAGAGAGAGAGAGAGAGAGAGAGAGAGAGAGAGAGAGAGAGAGAGAGAGAGAGAGAGAGAGAGAGAGAGAGAGAGAGAGAGAGAGAGAGAGAGAGAGAGAGAGAGAGAGAGAGAGAGAGAGAGAGAGAGAGAGAGAGAGAGAGAGAGAGAGAGAGAGAGAGAGAGAGAGAGAGAGAGAACCCCCCGTTTGCTCTCGGGGATTTCCTCTCCCCCCGATAGCTACTGGGAGATCCGCTTACGGCACCCCCCATGAGCAATCTCCCAATAGCTCTCGGGGGATTTTCTCGGTCCCCCGATAGCTCTCGGTGGGGCTGTTGGCGATCGGGAGAAAATTTCCCCGCGATAGCTCCTGGGGGCCCCCGAGAGCTCCTGGGGGGCGTTGGCTCCTGGGGGGTAACATACATATGAAAAGCCTTTTAATATTCTTACCGCACTCGCGGCGAATGGAACCACTTCCTACTACACGTAGTACGTGCATACTTTCTACACCCCCAGAAAAAACTATTGTTATACTACTAGTTTTAGCGATGGAGCGCGCGCCGACCGCTCCCACTTCCCAGCCCCCCGCCGCCACAACGGGGCCGCCGGAGCCGAAGCGCTCGCAGGCCTCCGCACCGCCCGACCACGACGTCGAGCCCGAAACCGAAAATCAAGCAGGAACGAGGTGGGAGCGGGATGAGGATGAGGAGTGAGCTAGTGCGATAGCAGCGGTGTCCCGATAAAGGGAGTGCCTCTAGTAGCTTGGCGCACGCCTTCAAGATTTTTTTAAAAGGTGTATTCCTATGCGCCCCCGGTTCAACACGACCCCCGCAAACTCGGTCGAACGGCTATCATACCCATCACTCCTAAGCCGGTTAGCATTCATAGGCGCTCTTGCTTCTCATAGAAGACGTGCCTCCGGAAAAGCTTGCTCATGCTCATGGTGACGTTGCGATGTCGACCAACATCCACCTAGCTCTTGCTAGATGGTTGAGCCTTCCGACGACGCTCAATTGTGAGTAGTCTATCCCTTCCTTCACCCCGTATTCCCATGACTCCCGGAAGGCTGCGACGCTGAAAGGCAACAGCAACGTATTCCCGCACAGACGGATACGCCCATTAACGGTAGCACAAGGCTGATTGCCAACGTGCGCGCGGACCATCTCAGCGCGGATGGCATGTAGCACCGTCCATTGAGAGGGCCAAAAGCCTTAGATGTGATGTCTCTTTCCAGACTCGCCTGTTTCAATAGAACGATGTCTGTTTAGTGGCCGACGTCCTACACCTCACTCAAGGTGCTGGGGCTGCTTGACGAGCGTCTTGACCGTCTTCTTGAGCGAGCCGGAATTTTGGACGAGAAGCTGCTTGTTGAGACAACGGTCCTCGAAGCCCATCTCGGCCAAGTCGTCAAGCATCTCGTCCCACTCAAGGTCGGCTAGGTCGGTCAGCTCGGCCACGCACTTGTCGAGGTCGAGCGACCCGTCCGAGGTCATGTGCTTGTCAATCACCGAGGCGACAAGTTGCTCGTCCTCGAAGCCCATCTGAGCAAGGTCGTCAAGCGCCTTGGTCTTCACCACTTCGACCGGAGGCGTGGACGTTGCCTCAGCCGAGGGGCAAGGGTCGGCGTCTTGCGCCGACGGCTCTTCCGTCTCGACGGGCGTCTTGCGCGGAATGGGCTTAGGGCCGGAAGTCGATGGAACAGCTGCATTGTCGGCAGTGTCCATTGACGGCGCTCCGGTGCTGGCGGGGGGGATGTTGTCCTCGCCCTCATCAGCCTCATCATCCGCCTCGGCCTTCTCGCGCTGCAACTTCATTTCATCGTTTAGCTTGCAAAGCTCCTCATCCGAAGGAATGCGGGTGGGCTCGTTCGGGTCTGCCACGACCTGCATGTGGACCCATACACGCTGGCCAAACTTGCGGCGGCCCATAGGTCCGGTGAGGCGCCAATAGCCCACGTAGCGTCCAGGCTCCTGCGGAGCTTCCATGTCGACCGCCACGTCCACCTCCTCACCGGGTTGGACAGGTGCAGCCGATGGAAGTGGAACGGAGGAATCAGCGGACAGCTGGTCGCCGCCGACGAAGACAAGCTTGGAGCCGGGCCACCATGGGACATCACCCGAATTGCGGATCTTCCAGATCTTGGTGAACTTGGTCTTAGGCATCATCTGCGTCCCCTCGTGGATGGAAACGTCCGAGATAAAGCGGGCGCATGGCTTGTTGGGCTTCTCGAGCTTGGAGGGCGCCTCCTCGCCACGGGGTATCTCGGAGTTGTAACCTTGGCCGAAGTGCTCATAGAAAGGGCGGCCGCGGGGTCCGCCCCAAATCCCGCAGCGCCCACCCAAGCCTGGCCCACGGCGCCAGCCCTGGCCCTGTACACAGGGTGGAAGAATCGCCTTGAAGCGCTTTTTCTCTTCCTCAGGGAGCTTGGCGTACTCGCTCTCGCAGAGGTCGTAGTCGTGTCCCTGAAGGTGGTAGCGGATGCCGACGATGGGCGACATACCACTTTTGTCGCACGTCACGCCCGGGTGGAAGCCCTTGCCGCCACCGCCAGCTGCCTTGCGGCGAAAGACGCGTGGCGGGATGGCTTTGTACAAGGGCTTCAAGTCAGCCGGCAGCTTGTCATATTCCGCCTGGTTGAGGTCGTAGTCGTGTCCGATGAGGTTATAGCGGATACCGACAATGGGCGACATGCCGCTCTTATCGCAGGAGACTCCCGGGTGAAAGCCCTCGAGGCGAGGATCAGCATCGACCGCAGCATTCGCCGCCATGGTGGCAGCAGCATTGGCGGCATCAGACGCGTGCGATGCAACAGACGCAGCGGTTTGGGCAGCTCGCGCCGCTGCGTCGAGGCCGGTCGCCGCCGCCTTCGTGGTGGCATTGTAGCCGGCGGAGGCCGCGCCGGACGCAGCATTGAAACCGCTGTTCGCGGCATGGGCGGCCGTGTTCATAGCGGCCGTCGCCGCTATGTCAAGTTCGTAGTCCTTCACGATCGACTGTAGATTGGGAGGCAGGCGACCCACAAGCTCAGGGAGCTGTTTGGCCAAATTCTCAAAGAAGTTGCCCATGTGGTTGGGCTGGCTCTCGGTTGGTGGCGCTTGGCGAGGAGGAGGAGCACGAGGCGGCGGCTCGTGGCTGCGGGGTGGCGAGCTCGCCCTGGGAGGTGCTGGTGCCCTGGGAGGTGTTGCTGGCGGGCATGCTCCCGCTTGATCGGTGAGCTTGAGGCGGAGCACAGGGGGCTCCGACTGAAGGGCGATGGCGACGGCCTCACGGAGTTCTTCATCGCATCCGAGGGTGACGTCATCTCCCTCGTCGTCGTTGTACGTCAGACTGAACTTACTGGTCTGGAAGAATTCAGCGCATCGTTTCTGGAGGGCCACAAAGTTCATCTGATCTGCCGTTGTGGTCCAGCGCCGGATCTGGTTGTTGCCGGTGATCTTGACGGTGACCATGGACTGGGCCATTGCTGCGTCGTTGTACATCTGTGTGTGCTCTCTTTGCGCTCTGGTCAGGGTCTGGGCCTCTGACTTCTGCAGGAATTGAAGGGGATGGGGGGTGAGCGTCGGCCGCAGCGCTCCCCTCACGCAGTCAGCAAGTGGTCCAGACGGCTACGATTTCGATGAGGGCCTGCAGTGCGGGGCGTGCTGAGTGTGTGCACGGTGTGTGCGAGCGTCGCGCGCGTACACGACTCGCCGATGCCGGCGGGTATAGGGATGGAGAGGGAGGAGGGCAGAGCGGCCGGAAGGGCGGGCCTGCACCTGTGGCGTCTGGCGTGAGGCGGCCGGCCGAGACCCGTCTGGGGGGGAAGGAGAGGTCTGGAGAGAATAGAAGAGAGGGAAAGGCGGAGGGGAGGAAGGAGAGGAGGCGGGGTGTGTGGCGGGAGAGAGGGAGATATAAGGCGCGAGAGGTCTGGAGAGAATAGAAGAGAGGGAAAGGCGGAGGGGAGGAAGGAGAGGAGGCGGGGTGTGGCGGGAGAGAGGGAGATATAAGGCGCGAGAGGTCTGGAGAGAATAGAAGAGAGGGAAAGGCGGAGGGGAGGAAGGAGAGGAGGCGGGGTGTGGCGGGAGAGAGGGAGATATAAGGCGCGAGAGGTCTGGAGAGAATAGAAGAGAGGGAAAGGCGGAGGGGAAGGAGAGGGGGCGGGGTGTGTGGCGGGAGAGAGAGGGAGACATATAAGATATATAAGGCGGGGGCGGGGTGTGGCGGGAGAGAGAGGGAGATATAAGGCGGGGGCCGGGGGGGCGCCTGGCTCCAGATGAGTGTCTGGCGCGCCCCCCGTCCATCTTCTGGCAGCGCCTCTCGTCCCCCCCCCGCCCCCAAGGCTCCCCAGCGGAAACGGGGGGAGCGCGGGGGGGGGGCGCGCTCACTCCGCGCGAGATTCCCGACGCGCCCCCACATGGCCCCCTCAGGGCTACACGCGAGGTCCCCCGCCCACCCACCGCACCCGGAGCTTGCGCCCGGGCAGCCGGGGATGTCGTCCCTCCTCGTCGCGTCTAGGGGGCCGTCTCCGTGCCCGTCTGGCCAGCATGCAGCCACTCCCCAGCTCTTCAATGCGCTTGGGCACTGTCGCGGCGTCACACGCGGCGTGGGCACGCCAGTACTCGCTCTCTCCTCTCCCCGCTTCGCCCGTCATGTCGGCGCCCGAAGACCATGCACGATGCACGGTCTCAGCTTGCCTCACCTCCCATCCGCGGCTCGTGTTTGTTCATGTCTGCGTGTGCCTTGTGTGTGCCTTGCGGCCCTCAGACATGGCACGTTTCGCCCTGATGGATGGTGATTCATGGGTGCCAACACTGCTATGTCTCGTGCACGCGCCGTACCCGCCTCTGGCACCACCCGTGTTGTTCGTGCCTCTTTGGCGCCCAGGTAGCACACAAGAGCACATTTTGGGGTGGTGGACGGTGGGTGGTCGCTGGTGCATTCTCGGCGAGCCCGTCACTCTTTTCCTGTTGCTGTCTCGGGGCTAGTGGTGATGTTTTGTGAGAGCCTGCGCCTGTTCACTCCTGCGTGTAGACAGGGGACGTAGAGCCCTCACGGCTCCATCCACCTATTTGTGTGGCTTCTTCATCAGATGGCAAGGCCACGCAAATTGCTTGATAAGAGTATGTTGGTGCACACATCCTTTCAAATATAGGGACCGAAATGTCCTTAAACTACCACAGGATGCATGATGCGTTACGTGTAACTCTCTTTATGAGAGACCGTGCCTTGCATTCCTACGAGTTACCATTACCCACTGTTCAGAGGGGTGGGGCAGCCTTGCACAAGATCCAACCTCATGATGCGTAACGTGTAACTCCCTCTGGGAGACCGTGCCTTGAGCGTTGCGACCAAGGCTGCCCACTCACCCTTCTTTTTCGCAATTGTTCCTCAAGCACCCTCCTCAGCCCAGCCTCACAAGCAGCATGTGTGCCCCCCCAAGCTGAGGTGGGGGGGGGGGTACCTGCCACTGTGAAAGACAAGTTTCATCGGCTCAGATGCAGAGCTAGATGATGTGTTAGCCCCTGGTGGGCTCCTAGCCCCAGAGACCCCCCCCCCCAAGGGGGGGATAATCGATAAAGGAGGGAATCTTCAAACCCCCCCCTGGAGCTCCCTAGGGGGGGATAATCGATAAAGGACGGAGTCTGAATCTAGCAGAATTCCCCCTCTGGAGCTCCCTGGCGGGGGGGGGATAATCGATATTCGACAAAGCATGGAATCTAGAATTTCCCCCCTTCCCCACGGAGCTCCCTGGGGGGATAATCGATAATCGATAAAGGATGGAGTTCGGAATTCCCCCCTAGAGCTCATTCACAGCAAGACACTTTGAAAGCCTCCCCCTATCCCGCGTGAAGCGTGAGTCCAAGAGGAGGGGGGGTTCAGTGGTTTGGGGGGGGAAGGGGGGGGGGGAGTACAACGGCTGGAATTTATCTTCTAGTGGCAGTGGGCGTTGCTTGGGCGATGCACATGATCTTGACATGGAGCACGTAACGCAAGCTCGCGCTAAACACTACACATTAGCTCAATGGAGCTTCATTACTCATTTACCAAACCTCTCGCCCGCGTGCGGCCTCTTGCCCTCTTGCCCGCCGCGATAGCCACACCTTGCCGCACGGGAGGAGGGGGGGCGGGACTCCCACTCGCCTCTTCTCTTGGCAAAAAGAGTGACGGAGGGGGGGGGAAGGGGGGGGGGGAAGCTAAAGCTAAGCGCACTCAGCAAAGGCCAAGGGAAGCGAAGGGGCATGTACTACATCACACATTGCTCGGGGGAGGGAGGGGGGCACGGACGGTTGGGTATAGCGTATAGTGTCGTCGTCGCACACACCACTAGCTACAACTCTCACCCCCGTGCGATATAGTAGCGTAGCAGGATGTCAATGGATAGCCTTCATTCACTACTTACCACACACATGCCACGTGCACACGCACACGCTCGTGCAAACTCACTGTGCTGCAGCCATGGCAGCATACGCTGCATTTATTTCATCAGCACTCAACGTTTGTTCTACTCGGCGCCGATGCACAGGGGGCAGCTCGTCTGGACATGGAAGGTGAGGGCAAGCTTGCTGAATTGCTAGCAGAGAGCATTCTGTGAGGAAGAGCTTACGCTCACCTTGTCGCCCTCCACCAACAACAAAGGTTTGAACATTGGAGACCACTATGTCCCCTCGGGGCACGTTCCTGTGCTTGAGTCGCTTCAGACTCCCTGGCTTGGTCGGATCGTGATCCGGGTTGTCGAGAACAGTGAAATGGCCGGTCCATCCAGCGTACGCCGAGTTCTCGTTGTGCTCATACTCCGAGATGTCAAACAAATCGCTCGGAGTGCCTCCCCCGTCAAAAGGTGCACGGGCTATTCTCCCCAATGCACACTTGCTGCAGCCACCACCGAAGGAAGGAGTTTTGAATACGACGTATTCGCTCAGGAAGATCGGGGAAAGGCGACCAGCCGCCCTTGCTGCTGCTCGGGCCTGGATGCGGTGCTCGCTTGCTTCGTGCTCCACCACATTTGCGGGGCGCTGCCCACTCACAATAGGGTCGAAGTCCGGGTTTTCAATCTGATCCCTGGATGAGCCCGCTGCACCAATCGAATCTGCTACCCTTGCAGACGGCATCATACTTTGCACTGGCAATTCCTCCCACACCAACCTCTTGCTGGCCGGAATTGTAGAAACCATTCCATTGGGCGGGAGCTCGGCAAACGTCTCTCTCCACTGCTCCTCTGCCTTATCAACCGCGGCGAGGGGCAACCCCAAAGAGTGTACCCACTGCCACACATTCGTTACCACGGCCGACCTCCGCCACCCACGATCTGGCTTGATTGCTGGGTGGAGCCACCAAGAACCAAGGAAGAGAGAGATGCTTTTCTTGAACTCCGACCTGGTTATGTGAGGCCGGCGGTTGCTCCTCGTTCTCTCTCCCCGTTGAGTTATTGAATAAAACATGGCAGATGAGAGGGGAAAGCAAACGGTCTAGAGGGGTGGGTTTCACAGCCTACGTACTGATCACCCATGATGATACCGTTGGAATGGGACCCTCCCTCTCCTGCCCTCTGAAGGGCCCTCTCAAGTCTCAAGAGTGATGAGATGGACCAATAAAATATTGTAACAAATAACTGAATCCTCGGTCCTAAGCCTAGTTGTGAAAGACAGAAACAGTGTTTTTTTGGAGGCCAAAAACAGTGTTTTTCACTGTTTTTTCAAACGCCCTCCCCGTGCTTGCCACTGTTTTTTTTAGAGCGGAGCTCGGGCTGGGGGCCGCCCGTGAACGGCGCGCGCGAGCGCGGCGTGCGCGCGGGACCCACGCGCGCGGATCGCGACGCGTTGGCCCCGGCCAGAGTTTCGAGAAACTCGATTCTAATAAGTTTGGGGGCCACATAGAAACCAACATTTTTGAACGAAATAAATCGAAATTTGGGGCCGCGGCGCGCGCCGCGGCGCGCGTGGGGTGCTGGTGGGAGTGGGGCGCGATGGCGCCCGCAGGCCGGTCGGCCGCCAAGAAGCGGACACGGCAGGTGGTGGATGGAAGATGAGGACGAGGGTGGCGATGGCAGCTCCGGGCAGCTCCTACTCCCACCCTCCCCGCGCCCTCAAGATGTACTGGAGCTGGATGCGTCATCTGAGAATGAGAAGTTCTCGCGAGAAGAACTCCAGCGACCAGCGACGACGGAAGCGACGCGCGACGCCGAGGACTGTGAGGGGACGAATGGGGTGTGTTCTCTCTCTTGTGTGTGATGTATGGGGAGCAACAATCTGGTGTGTTGATAGACCACCCGACCACCTGCAAGTGGCAAGTGGCCTTGATGAGTCGCTACAACAAATGGACCGTGGGCTGAGATCGTGCAAGTATGTATGCGGTGTGCTCTTGTGTTGTGTGGGCTGATGGGCTAGTGTGGGTTGACCACAGAGAGAAATAATGTGTGAATGTGAACAATAAATAAGTGAACAATGACGACAATGGCAATGACAATGAACTATTAATGTGCATCCTCGTCCCTCCATCACCCCTCGTAGGCGATGCAGCGATGCAGCCATGCAGCGCGTCGGGCGTGTGCCGTGTGCACGCACGCTCGGCGAAGCACAAGCACAAGTTTCGAATCGAAATTGATCGAAATTTGGGCCAACGAGGCTCGAAATTTGCTGAAAAGTGATCGAAATTTCGAATCGAAATTTGGGTGGGTTTGGATCGAAACTCTGGCCGGGGTGGCGTGTCTTCGTACGCATCCAGCAACCGTCGCAGCGCTCTGCGATCGAAGCCATGCCGTGACCCCTCGTACCCTTGAGCCCCTACTGAGTTGTGTGTGGTCTCTCGCTAGAAATCACCCACTAGAGATTGATTCAATCTGTTCCTATGGACCCACCATCGCCCTCTGCACCGCCAAATCCGCCCTCGCCGCCGCGCGCGGACCCCGTCACCACTGCACCCGTGCCCAAGCCTTCCCAAGTATCTTCACCCGCTACCCAAGTCGATAGGCCGCCTACGGATGCGTGGGTTGCCAAGGATGGAGTCTCAGGAGCCTTACCCGGATCCTGGGAACAGTCCATCTCCACACTTTTGAGAGGCGGAGCGCATCGATTCACGTTGGGCTTCTTGAGTAATTTCGAGGGCGGAACGCCACGACTCGAGAAGCTTCTTATTGAGCTCGGTGGTCGGTGGCGTAGGTGACAGCATCGCGTGGAGGTCGAGATGGAAGCAACTCGAGAACAAGAGGAGCAGGGTAAGCAAGTTGAGCAGGAAGACGAAGCTCCCGTCCAAACAAGATAGCCGCGGGTGACTTGGGTACCACGCGACCGGCGGTCGCTCGCATAGACATGAGGAGAAACGGAAGGTGATCGACCCAATGGGCGCCGCCTTCATTGGAGACTCGAGTCATCGTGAGGAGAGTTTGTAAAGCTCTTTCCACTAGCCCTACGCCTTCGTGGCGATAGGCTTCAGTAGTGCTCAAGTCCGTGCCCCCGCCGGCGACCTACTGGGCCGGACGGAGAACAACCATCGTGCGGAGGCGGCGGTGGACTTCTGGGTCGTTACCACACTCGCCACTGCCGCCTTCGCAGAGAAAACGAATGTACGGTTGGCAAACGACGGGGTTATGAGCTCCGTCGCCCGTGCCATACTTCCACAGGTCTGCCTCGGGCGTACCAGATGGAGCCCGGGGACGAAAGGCGCAGTACGCGCAGCCATTGGCGTCGGTCCACTCCTTGACGTCGCGGTCTAAGTCGTCGAGACGCGGCGCCGTCATGGTGGCATCCGAGGGACGGCAACGCGTGCGAACGCAGCGCGAAGGGCCGGGTGACCCGCGTAACGAGAAATTTGCCAGAAGCGGGGCCGCGAGGCCCCCCTCCATGGCGACCAATCATAAGATTAGTGCCGTTCGGAGATCCGAGATCATAAAATGTGATTTATGATCTCCGGCTGAGGCTCGTTGGGATAGCACCTGGGCGCGAGGGGCAAGCAAGGCACCCCGCAGTAAGACGGCGAACCCCAAGCCCCAAGGGCAAGGGGAAAGCCAAATGGCTGGGCCCTGGGCCCCCACAACGCGGCACCATAGAGCAAGCCGACACTCGACCGCGCGGCAAGAGCCCCCCCCCCTCCCCCGCCAACGCTAGGCCCAAAGTAGTGCACATGGGCCGCCCCCCCGAAACCGAAGACAAAGGAACGGGGGGGGGGAGCGCGGAAGGCCGGCGAAGGGGAGCGGGAGTGGGGCAAGGGCGATCTCCGGCGGAGGTCCTGGGGTGAGGAGTACATCTAGTAGTGTAGCAGGCACCTTCACGAATGGATGTTTTTGTTTGTGCTCCCCATGTGCTACCCCTCTCCCTGCTGCAATCAGGCATGTCTGTCTTAGCGTCTTAGCGGGGTTAGGAAAATCAAGAAGCTTCCGAAAATGACATTGATGAGTATGGATATGCATACAACTAAAGCACGCCGAGAGCCGCTAACAGGCTGCGGATGGCGGCAAGAGGCGTGTGCCGTAGTTATCACAACGGCAATGCTCCATGCTGCCATGTAGCGCAGACGGACGCGGCACATGCAAAGCTGACGAACAATCTGAGGCATTCTCTCCGTTGCACCAACTGGCATTGAGCAGCGGCGAGGGCCAGTCGGGCGCAACGGCAGTTCATCAGCATTAGAGACAGCATTTGAGCGTCTTGGCGCGCCCTGCCGTCCTGAACCCAAAAAGAAGACCCACCATTCCTTGACAACCCGACAAGAAGCCGTGGCTGATCGCCACTTGTAGGCCGCTTCTTCAGATGACCTAGCATTCATGATAAGCGTAGACTAGCCACGGCTCCATTGCACATGAAAGTGCCCTCGCACTCGTGAACGATGCATTTCCTAACGATTCACTCTATGGTGAAGTGACGACAATTCATGGTGATGTGACGACATGTCGTGGCATGTTTTGTGCATCAGTGGATCCCACTAAAAACAGGACTGAGATGATGCACTAATGTGCTAAAACGACAGCAAAGCGCATCAGGCATCCAGCGGGGCAGCCGACAGCTGGGGCCTAGTGCCATCGCACTACCGGCGACGCGCCGTACCAAAAGTGCGCTGTGCCCTGTTCTACTCTAGATGCGCTGGGTGGCTGAGAGGGCGCCCGCCTTGATGAGGATCTCTTGGAGCTTGCCCGACTGGGCGAGTGGCAGCACGCCGCCCATGCCTCCGTCGTTGCACCCTCCGATGAATTGACCTCCCGCAAAGACCTGCGGCACGCTTGTCTGCCCAGTGATCTCGGCGAGCTCCGCTTTCATCGCCATGCCTTCCTCTTCCTCATCAAGCTCTACAATGGTGTAGACGGTTCCCATTCCAGAGAGCTGCGCCTTTGCCTTGGCGCAGAAGGGGCACGTGGTGAGAGAATACATCACGCACGGCTTGCGCTGAATCTGTGCGTCGAGCTTCGCCCGGATGGCCTGCAAGCCGTGGCGAGGGCAATGGTCAAGACATTCGAGCACACCAGGGCAAATTGAGAGAGGGGTCGATTGTGTGGGTCCCAGGGGTCTATGGTGTGGATCCCAGGAAGTAGGAGAAACATGAGAAGGAGAGCAGGGAGAGAGCAAAGGGGGAGCGTGACGATAGGGCGAAAGGAGGGAGGAGGCAAAGGGAGACACGACCTACAGAGGGCTACAACGATGGAACGGGAGCGGAGAAGAGGGAGAGAAAGGAGAGACGAGGGGGGAGAGGGAGGAAGATGGGGAAAGGGGAGGAAAGACCTGCTGGTCGTAGGCGCCGGCCTGCAGCTTGGTGATCCCCTTCATCATGTCAGCGAAGAGGTTCGCCTGGGGGCTGGGCGGGGTGCGCGCCGAGGGCGGCAGGCGCGGCAGGGGGGTGAGCATGAGAGAGAGAGAGGTGAGGGAGAGGAGGGCGAGCGACATGGATGGGAGAGGGGGAGGGGAGCTTTGGGAGGGGGTCGGGGGGAGAGAGAGAAAGTGGGACCGGGGTTGAGAGACCCGTGGAGATGGGGCGCAGATATATGTGAAAGTGAGAGTAGGTAGGTAAGAATAGGGTGGTTAGGGGGGGAGAAGGAGAAGGAGGAGAAGAGAGAGGAGAGAGAGAGAGGGCAGAGCAGCGGAGAGAGAGGGCGAGAGTAGAAATCGTTTGAAAGTGATGGTGTACGAGAATAGGGAGCAGGGGAGAGAGCGCCGACGGCGACGAGGAAAAGAAAGACGGAGGCGAGGGGGATGAGAGGGGGGGGGGGGAGAGAGAGAGGGAGAGTGGGGAGGGAGCGGGGCAGCGAGAGAGGAGAGGAGAGAGGCAGAGGACGCTGGAGAAGAGAGGGGCGGAGGATGAGGAGTGTGTCAGAGAGATGAGAGAGAAGTCGAGATAACAAAAGAATGGGGGAACAGAAGAGGAGAGGGAGATGGAGAGGGAGAGGGAGAGGGAGAGAGCGAGAGCGAGAGCGAGAGTGAGAGAGAGAGAGAGAGAGAGAGAGAGAGAGAGAGAGAGAGAGAGAGAGAGAGAGAGAGAGAGAGAGAGAGAGAGAGAGAGAGAGAGAGAGAGAGAGAGAGAGGAGAGAGAGAGAGAGAGAGAGAGGAGAGAGAGAGAGAGAGAGAGAGAGAGAGAGAGAGAGAGAGAGAGAGAAAGAGAGAGAGAGAGAGAGAGAGAGAGGAGAGAGAGAGAGAGAGAGAGAGAGAGAGAGAGAAGAGAGAGAGAGAGAGAGAGAGGAGAGAGAGAGAGAGAGAGAGAGAGAGAGAGAGAGAGAGAGAGAGAGAGAGGAGAGAGAGAGAGAGAGAGAGAGAGAGAGAGAGAGAGAGAGAGAGAGAGAGAGAGAGAGAGAGAGAGAGAGAGAGAGAGAGAGAGAGAGAGAGAGAGAGAGAGAGAGAGAGAGAGAGAGAGAGAGAGAGAGAGAGAGAGGGAGAGAGGGAGAGAGAGGGATCTCTGGTCTATGTGTGTGTGGGGGGGGGGAGAAATCTATTTTTGGTCGGTGCATCAGCGTGTGTTTCGTTTCCCTCACATCCGTCGGCACTCAGAAAGACTCATGCTCCCGTCATAGATTCTAATTCGCCTCCATACTCTCTCTCTCTCGTCTCTCTCTCGCGCCTTCTCTTATTCCTCTTATCTCCCACTTCTTTCCTCCTCCCCCGTCCGCCCTTCCTCCCTTCTCCCCTCCCCCCCCCCGACCTCCGAGGGACTCGATCTACGAGGTTTCGTCAGCATGAACAGTTCGGTTCGTTTACGTCTTTTTTTGTATTCTGTCCATTTTCATCGTATGGGTTTTGAACTTCGTCCGTCGCTCCGTCGCTAGCCGCCCTTGTTTCACGTTTGCGTGTGTGCGACTCTATCGGGGTATCTGGAGGCCGGCGTGGAGGCCGGTGGCCGGCGTGGCCCTAGGTTATAGGTTAGCTCTTTATTTGTGTGTCTAACGCTTGGGCTCTCTGCCGCTTATCGCTTATCGCATCCGCGATCGACTTCCGACCTTCTACTACTTCGTGCGTCTTCGCGCTTGATCGCGCTTGTTCGCCGCGGAGTTTTACTCGTAACTTGTAGGACTCTTCTTTCGTAATTTGAGAAGCGCAAGGCTTCATGCAAGGCTTCATGTGTGTCGTGAACCCAAGGCCTAGCTATGGCTAGGTGGTGTGCAAAGCATTTGTTCTTGTTGGGGTTTTGTTTTTGTGTCGGTTACGTGATCGGCGGTTGAGTCGGTTACGGCGGTTGAGTCGGTTACGGCGGTTGAGTCGTTTGAACGGACATCGGACCGTCCAAGGGTAGAGACCCCTACGAGACAAGTAACAAGAGAGCTTTCGCCACTCATCTGGTACCCCCGCCGAGAGACAAAGAGACATGGACAAGAACAATGACAAGATCTTCTTCTACAACAAGGATGGTGCTGAATGGAGAGCATTCAGGCCCAAGTTGCTCGCGATGGCCGGCAAGAACGGTTGCCGACGTGCGATGCTCAAGAACAAGACGGAAAGCGTCGATGACGCCGACAAGGACAAGGAAGCCACCCAGGTGGAACTGAACAAGGCATATGACCTCCTCATCATGTGCATCAAGGATGACAAGCTTGTGGCCACCTTGGATGTGCTCTACACGGATGAGGAGGAAGAGAAGTACGACGGCCACCGTGCGTTCAAACACATCGACGAGTTGCACGTGGCGGTCAACACCGAAGACAAGGCACAAGGCTGAAGACAAGAAGATGGAGTATGACACACTCAAGATGACCAACCTCCAGGAGTTCCCCTCAAGGGAGGAGGTCACCAACCGCTTTGACAACATGTTTGGCATCTTCCAAGGACTCAAGGGCACCGCGCGCGAAGTCTCCGTGGCCGAGTTGTGCCTCGACATGAAAGCGAGCTTCATTGGATGTGGAGAAGGAGTCCTTCGTGAAGTGGACAAGGCATGGGGCTCCTTGGAGGTTGAGCACCGCAAGAGGCCTGATATGGTGCACAAGAACCTTGTGGAGGCAGCGGCCATTGCCCATAAGCATGAGGCGGTGCGCTCCACGGTGCGTCCGGGCCAACGTGCAATGCAAGCGACCAAGACCGAGGATGACACGGATGCCATCAAGAAGGCCTATGAGGCGGGCTTCAAGGCTGGCCAAGGTGGGCGTGGAGGTGGTAGGAACAACAACAACAAGGACAAGAAGCCCTGCTCCCACTGCGACCGCATGCACACGGGCATCTGCTGGTCCAACCCCGACACCGCGCACTTGATCGATTATCTCCCTGGAACCTTGGCCTCGCGAGAGACGATCGATAGCCTCCACGGTGAGAGGGAGAGGGCTATCGGAGATTCGCAGCTTCGAATAATTAGTGTCGCGATAGTCGACGCAGAAGCGCACGGAGCCATCCTTCTTGCCGACTAGCACTACCCTAGATGCCCAGGGCGAGTTAGATTTGCGAATGATGCCCGCCAGTTACTATGAAAATGTCGATATGATATATGATTCTACACCACACAATTACACGCCGTCACATCTCGTACATACACACTTAGACATTTTGAGATAGGCCTCGCTCCCACCGCCGCTCTCCCTCTCCCTCGCCCTCGCCCTCTCCCTCGCCCTCCCTCTCCCTCTTTCTCCCTCTCTCTCGCTCCCCCTCTCGCTCCCCGCCGCGGCTCGCGCTCCGCTCTCTTTCCCTCCTCCCCTCTCTCTTGCTCTCGCTCTCGCTGCGCGCTCTCGCTCTCGCTCTCGCTCCTACCGCCGCTCTCCCTCTCCCTCGCCCTCGCCCTCGCCCTCTCTCTCCCTCGCCCAGGTGTCGTTCCGTCAATAGTGGGACATCAGTAGAATTGAGCGATCAAATGTCCACAGTTGTATTGTAGTTGTTTAACATTAGATCTTGTTAAAATTATAAGAGAGAGAGGCCGTCAAAGCTTCTTCGCTAATCACATCGGTGCACGCCGTGCATGGGCACGGCGCGATGTGCATCGGTCCCCCCGCGGATACGCCGTGCGCGCGCATGTCAACCCGTTCCATGTGTGTAGCCCCTGCGGCCCACAACTACGTAAACTGGCCATATAAGAGATGTTTCGTTACACAGCGCCTGTGATGACTTGCAATCACATGTGCACGCCGTGCGTGGGCACGGCGCGATGTGCACCGGCGCACCCCCCGCGGGGGCGCCGTGCGTGCGCATAGCAACTTCCAGGAAGGTGCACGCCGTGCGTTCACTCTTTTCGCGGGGGAACTCTGGGCGCGGAGGACGGGCGGAACAAAGTGTGATTGCCACTCATCATGCAGCATAACAACTTTTTCTGCACGCCGTTCCTTCTTGGCGAAAAGTGCGGAAGGACCTGCCCTTCCTCCTGCCCCCTTCCTCATGCCCCCTTCCTCCTGCCCCCTTCCTCCTGCCCCCTTCCTCCTGCCCTTCCTCCTGCCCTTCCTCCTGCCCTGCCCTTCCTGCTCTTCCTCCTGCCCTGCCCTTCCTGCCCTTCCTCCTGCCCTTCCTCGTGCCCCTTCCTCACCTATTGCTCGTCCATCGAAATGCTCATGCACACACCGGTCACCACGAGCGCTGCATCGCCAGGCGCTCACTCCAACCAGTTTCAACTCGAAGAGCGCTCCCAGACTTCCACCAAGCGCAAATGCACCCAGGAGGCCAGGTCGTCGGAATCCATGGGGGCACCACAGGGCACAGGGGCACCGCGACGGGTAGCGTCTCTCTCTTATAATTTTAACAAGATCTAATGTTAAACAACTACAATACAACTGTGGACATCTGATCGCTCAATTCTACTGATGTCCCACTATTGACGGAACGACACCTCACGAAATAAATTCGTTACACGTCTTTAGAGGCGAGCACCATGCCGATCTACCGTATCAGGAGCAAAAATGTATACGATGTTATTGGGCTTAAAAAGGCGATACAAATATTTCTTCTTGTGTCTTTGGTTATCATCTTCTTATCATTCGCCTTGACCGTGGCATTCTCGCAGCATTCAGACTTGGACTTCGCCATAAAGACTGGAATCGGGCTGTCAGTGGGCGTCGCACTGACCTTTCTTGTCTTCTTTACGTTGTGGAAAACGAAACAATGGCGTTTTAGCCTGCCGAAGGGTAAGGTCCTCAGCTCAAAAGGGTAGAATGAAGAAGATGAAAACTCAGCACGCGTAGCTGGGTATTAGACCAAAAAGAAAAAAACCGTCACGAAACACCTAGGCATTCCACAACTAGATTTCAGTCACACTGGAGGGAGTTCACCCCTCCGAAGAGGGTCCCCCCATTATAGTCACACACACATCATCTAGACGATGGGCTCCTCTGCTACACGTCTGTGCGCAAGCATCTGCTATGCGCACGCACGGCGCCCCGCGGGGGGGGAAGCCGATGTGCATGCGCACGGCGTGCACAATGATTGCAAGCAATCACACGTGCTGCGCAAACGAAACGTCTCGTATATGGCTACTTTACGTTAATGTGGGCCTTAGGGAAAAAAGTTTCTATGCGCACGCACGGCGCCCTCGCGAGGGGGAAGTCGATGCGCATACGCACGGCGTGCTCAATGATTGCAAGTAATCACATGTGCTGCGTAAACGAAACATCTCGTATACGGCGACTTTATGTTAAAAAAAGTTTCTATGCACAGCTTTGTTTTGTACCACTATTGTTCATAACTAAAAAGAAAACAGATTGTGGTCCTCTTTTGACGGAACGCGACTTCCTCTCCCTCTCCCTCTCTCTCGCTCCCCCTCTCGCTCCCCCTCTCCCCCGCGCTCACGCCACCCACCACAGAGCCACTTGCCAAAAGGCCCCCCCCGGTATACCTTTGTTTGGTACTATATTAACTATTAACTACAGTACTATAGTACCAAAGAGCCCGAAATGCACTACTACTATGTAACATAGTAGAACCGGTGCGCTACTACTATGTAACATAGTAGCAATTTTCCACTACTAGGTTCGACTATAGTAGACCAAATCTCAACCTATTCACAGCCTTAGGCGAGGGCGAGGACGGCGGCGAGAGCGACATCGAGCGAGCGGCGAGAGGCGAGGGCGAGTGAGAGGAGGGCTGTGTTGGCAGGGGCTGGCGAGGCGAGGAGAGATTGTAGGGTATGCGTGTTACGAGAGCGAGAGCGACGAGAGCGAAAGCGACGGATGACGGCTGACGACAGGACGACGGACAGAGACACCCAGGAAAACACTCCGACACTCGCCCCACGACTTTCTCACGTAACTCGACTAAAATCAAACCCAAACACTCCGGCCAGACGACGACGGACGACGATCAGAAGGCGATCTGTCAGCGATCAGTACCAAGGCAACTTCGCTCGGACTCCAGCTGCAATCTTGCTAGTCAACTCACCTCGGTCATCCTCGAGCGCACCGGCACCGACTTGCGGCCGAGCACACCAGCGTTGAATCCGGGGGCGTGGCCGATTTCGACGCGGTGCGCACGGGCAGATGCGGCGATTGGCGTAGCCAAGGGTGTCATTTGTCAGTATGGTGCTTGGTGGGTCATACGTCATACAATACAACTGGATCAACCCCCAAAAAGCCGGCAGCGCGCCCGGTGACGGCTCAAAGTTGGGTACTCGCGTGCATCTCGGCACCAGGACATTAGTGTTGAATCCGGGGGCGTGGCCGATTTCGACGCGGTACCCCCCTACCTAGTGAGTGACCGGGCTGGTAGCTCGCGTACTCGCGTATCGGCGGACTGAAGAGAGAGCTAGAGGAGAAGGATGCTCTGGTAAAAAATTTCCGGCGGCGGCGCGGCGCAGGGCAACGAACACTTGCCGGGGCCAACCTGGAAAGGCGGCGTGCGACGTGCGAGGCTGCGAGGCTCGCACAAGAGAAGGCGCGAGGTCTAGAAGAAGCGTTTCGGCAGCACATCGTGGGCGAAATGCGAAATGGAGCGGCAAGCAAACCAGCCAGGCCGCCGAGATACTCTCGTTGAGTCGCTGCAGGAGCAGCTCAAGCTCCTCGAGGAGCTGCGCACCCGGTACGAGGCAATTGCCAAACCAGCTAAAGAGTACTTCCTCAAAGAGGGCCACTTCTCGACCGAGGTAGATCTCACCGCGCTAGAGGTGAACGCTGGCGTCGATGGGGGTCATGAATTCCAAGTCCAGATCGCTGCCCAGCCTCTCCACGAGGGGGTTCGCGAGGAGCGATAGGAAGTCTGGGTGCTTTGCTTCATGCTCTGGGTCTTCTCGCCTTCCTGGGCCCACCCATGCCCCCCCCCCCCCCCCCCCCCTTCTCTCTTCTCTGCGTGGCACAGAGCGACGCCAAGGCGCAGCGCCTCGCGGCCTCGCCCCGCCAGTTCTCCGCCAGTTCCTGAAACGCCCCCCCCCCCCCCCCCCCCTTCCAGAAAAGCTAGGGATAAGAGATCAGGGAGAGACTTTAGAAAAGAATCTCTGAACTGACAGCTCCACTTCTCTCGCCGCGCCTCGTCTCTCGCCGAGCTGGAGCTCCTCTTCTTCCACTGCCACCCCCCGCCGCCGCCTCACCCCACGCGATGCTAGCCGCCACCTTCCTGCTCGCTTGCAGCTCGGCGGTGCTGCCAGCGCAGCGAGCGGCTGTCTTGCAGCCACAGCTCTCGCGACGCGCCATCCTTGCCGGTGCGCTGCTGCTCCCCAATGTTGCACGTGCTACGGAAGACCTCATGCAGCCGACGGGAGTGAGTGAAATGGGAGATGTGATGCACGGGGTGCTGCAGGCGAGCGCCCCGGTGCCGCTTCCGGCGGATGGGTCAGCGGTCATCACGATGCGCGTGGTTGGACGCAATACCAAGGGACCGCTTGCCACCATGACGCTGCCTTTGCCGGAGGGATCAAAGCTCCCGCTTCCTTTTGCGATCAAGCGCTCCAACCTGCGCGAAGGCGTAGCGGACTTCTTGTGGGAGAAAGAAGACTTGTACGTACGCGCCGATATCCTGAGCCCCAGCGGTAAACTAATTGCATCTGGCCGGTCCAAGGCTAAGGCCATCGACGTCGATGGGAAGCCTGCCCATGGTGTTGCGTTCACCACATTGGAATAGTGGTAGGTCAACCACCTGGAGTAGTAGCATCTCCTTTCATTGCTGAGGTCAGATCCCCTTGACTGGTAGCATGATTTGGGGCGGAATTGCAAGTGCTCTTCTCAGGCCGATCGCGAATCTCAAAAGCTTAACTTGTAGTTTTGTGCCATATTGCATTGCATCTATGTCATGTCAGTGAGTATATTCTTATTCGGATTTCCTGTCACACTCGAGCCGAGGACGCTTATTTCCCTGCCGTAACAGACTAGCTGCGGCGATTGCAGGCGTCGCTGCCCTCCTCTCCTGGCGCTGGCATCCCATTCCTTCACCTTGATCAAAGCAGAAACAGAGCGAAAGCGAAAGAGGGCATGAATGAGGAATGAGGCACCCATACGTAGGCCGGTCACTCACGCTTTTTAACCACTGTTTTCCACCCCTCCTGGGTATCCAAGGATTCCCCAGGGCCCCCCATTACCTGCCCCCCCAGACCCCCTCCCCCCCGAATCCCCTCTGCCTCTGCCCCACGAAAATCCATGGCGTCGGTGAGTGACTCCCACGCCTTGTCCGGCCCATGGAAGATTATTTTGGGAGAATGGGAGAGGATCGTGCGCGTGGGTGAATTAAAGCAGTGAATGTCGGGCGAGTCCCCATAACAAACGCGGAGGTTCCGCGTCGGCCGATCGCCGGCTGTCGGCCTCGCAATGGCTGCCAGCTGGTGAGGAGCGAGGAGCCCAAGCTCAGGCGTCTCGCAAGGAAGGAATGTGGGAGGTCTCTGCTGGGTCGCACGCTCGATGGTTGGGCCCTGGCCTCCCCTGCCTCTCCCTCGCTAGCGCTCCTAAACCTCTTGGGGCCCCACGCTGCACCTGTCTGCTAGTCGACCAGGGGGGGAAGGGGGAGTTGGAGCGATTTGCTGGCCACGACGGGCCAGGGCCAGGGCGAGGGCGACTGAAGCAAGCAAGCTTGCTTGTCAGGGTGAGCGTGGGTCAGCTGTGCATGCAAGCCCTGACATGCCATCGTGCGTGGCCAGGGAGTGGGTGGTTTTTCTTCCCCACAGCAAGGGAGGAGTGGAGAGGGGGGAGGGGGGGGGGGCTCGTGTCCTCCCATGGGTCAACCAAGAACAAACTTAATTGATACTTTTCGAACTTTATGCACCAACGAATTTTCGCACAAACAAGTTGCTTGTGAAAGTTACTTTTTTCACAGTTTCCCTTCCCCAAATTTCTCGAAATTTCTCCGCGCTGAGACGTCCCCCAAATTTCGCAAAGCAGCTCGTGAAACTCTTACAAGGCCCTATTCGTAGCATAATGGCATTACCGAACCGGTAAGGCCCTAATCACCCGGGGTCCCTGCACGGAACACGGGCAAGGCTGTTTTAGCACCTTCAACGCAAACTTCCGCGCAAAAGCGCTGTAATGGCTCTAGCCCGGCCCTGAGACCATTAGGTGGTGTGTTCGTCAGATCGGCAAGGGCCTTATAAGGCCCTTGAAGATTATTTTGACACTGGTTGGTACCGACCCTACTTTGTATTTGCTCGCCCATGCATGAGTATGTCATGGCCAATATATTCGAAAACAACGGCGACGCTCTGGCTGAAATAGCAAGACAGTGAGCAAAGGCTCAAATTGCAAGCCTCAGTGTTGGGCACAGGACATTCATTCCCTTAGGTCTGCACTCGCTACGCTGCTGCTGGCCTTCGGTTACCACCCAACTGCAGAACTGCAACGCGGTGCCGTTTGTTGATGTACCATCCACTACAAAGTGGTTTTTGCAAAGTGATGCTTTCTCGTCTCGTCCCCCGCCCCGACACTGCTGCTGCGTAGGTAAGCGGCTGATATTTGTCATCGAGTGCAGTTGAGCACAGCGTTGCACGGGGGACGCAGGCCTTTGACCTGAACAGCCATGGAAGGCGTGCAGACCGTTCAACCATTGCCGCTTCTGCATATGGTTCGCAAACTGGCCATGGCTACCTGTCACCTCGGAGCCCATGGCATTCTCACCCAAAAGTGCATACCTGCATGAGCATGTGTGCAATACGAGGTCAGACGGCACATCAGTCAAAGCCATTGCGAACACCCGGCTGGACAATGTGGACCTCAGCAGCATACCTGCCATGTTGACACGTTCTCGTCGCGTACACTGGTGCATGCAGCGCACAGGGACCCGCAAAATGGTACTGCGGCATTCTGCTCATTTGGCGTGTAAGGGCCTCTGGTCCTGTGATATGAAGTGCTCCTAGGGGTTTGTCGGCACCAATCCTCGAACATGCCGCGGGGTTGTGGCCAACAGGCGGCGGTCGGCCTAAGAATGACAGCTGGGAAGCAAGGGCGCATCTGTGGATGCTCTCAACGAGGGCGTGCAGAACAGGGTGGTGGGGCGCCACCGCCAGAAAGGCCTGGCCGACGGTCCAGGTTCGATTCCGCCGCGGTGTCTTGTACAGCACGAGTCCCGTCCGAAGGTAGGCGTCGGGGATCGGTGCCTTGGCAATAAAGTCAAGGTCGGCATAGATGCCTCCGTGCTCAAGCAGGAGCAGGTACCTTAGAAAGTCGATACGCATAATGTGCGCGGCGCGCAGGGGCCCACCTTGGCCGAGATTCACCCACGTAGCGTGGTACTTGCGGTACTTGGGCAGCGCAAGAAGCCCGAGAAGCTTCTGATCCGTCCAGAGAACGTATCTCCACTGTGGGTAAGCGGCTCTCCACGAAGTGGAAGAGAGCTCTCCGAGCCCGTCGCAGTAGGTGGAGAGGTTGGAGGTGGGCCAGGTCTGGTGAATCAGCCGGGGAACCCCGCGCACGCCCGGCGCAGTGCTGCGTAGAGCCGGGGCGCAGTGTGTGGATGTGGACGGGCAGTGCGCCATCGCAACCAGCCCCCCCCCCCCCGCCCCCTCTCTCTTGCAGGGACGTCCAACTATCGTTAAACCCCACTCGTCGTCAGATGCTCAGTGCTCAGTCAGAGTCAAACGCAGTGGATGGTACTTTTCATTTAGCCCATGCCTTGAAAGGCGACGTCTGCCAATTGACCCCCTCGCCCACAGTCGCGCGCGTCACGGAGAAAACGGCCGCCAAGCCTTACAGAAGTTGTGGCTTCCCGAAAAGAACAATTCAACGCTCTGGATGAGTCGGAGCCGACTGCCGCGCCTCGCGATGGCGCCGAGGAGCCGAGGAGCGAGGGGTAGAATTACCTAGATATAGATATAGTAGGTGTTAGCCCAGAATCTTCAGATGTTTTTTTTAACCCAACTCAAAAGGCCTGCCCCACCCCTCCCCCTAGCGCGAGACCCGAAGTAGTGAAGTAGTGTGTAGTGTACACGTACACAGGTCGACCCCCCAACACCGATGTTGCGGGTAAGGAAGGGGCCAAGGGGCCTTATTAAACCGGTCACTCACGCTTTTTAACAACTATTTTCCATCCCTCCTGGGTGTCCAAGGATTCCCCAGGGACCCCCCTTACCTGCCCCCCTCCCCCCCCCCCCCCCCGCGAACCCCCTCTACCCCACGAAAATCCATGGCGTCGGTGAGTGACTCCCCCGCCTTGTCCGGCCCATGGAGGTCTATTTTGGGAGAATAGGAGGATTGCGCGCGTGAGGGAATCAAAGCGGGGTGAACAATTCTACTTTAGCCTCACTTTACCGAATAAATAAAGGCAACCCGACCTTTGCTTTTGCTTGCTCGCCGCAAGCTCAATAATGCTGCCAAATATGTACTCCTTGCACTAAGTTCTTGCGTTGTGTGTACCTCATTCGCCAACGACCCGAATTCTTATTTCCCGTCGTACACGTAGTCGATCACCAGCCACTTCACGTCGAATATCTTCGCCACACGCCGAGAGGAAAGGACGTGTGGCGGACGCATTCGGCTAGCATACGACTTTTGCGATCCGTTGGGCGGACGTTGAATTGTGCGACGTACACCTCCCATCATTCGCCGTGTCAGCGCAAGGGATTGCTGGCTTGTCCATAGCCATTGCTACGCCATGCCGCACGGTTGATCGGGAGAGACTCTTGCCGAAAGGCGTCCCTTCCCTCGTCCAACTCCGGCTCTAGCCGCCAGAGCATAATAGTTCGGTCGCTGCCCCCAGACGAGACAGCAGCCTTATCCCCGGTCAAGAAGCGTCCGCACGAAACATGCGAACAGTGGCCGGCGGCACTCCTATATGGCGCATCCTCAACGACGCAGGGGCAGTTGAAGAGCTTGACCATGCCAAAGTCGTCCGCAGTGAGCAACAAGCTGCCATCGCTAGAGCGGTGTGCCGCGTTGACATCTGAACCGTCGGATCCATCCGGCCAGATTCCTATGGCTGGAAAGCCTAGGACGCACGTCCATGAGGCCCATGTGGCTGCGGCGATGCTCGGGGAGTGCGACACCATTCGCTTGCCCGCGGGCATGGCCCAAAACAAGATCTCCTTCGCAGAGCAATTAGACATGAGCATCGAGCCGTCCGTGGACCAGTCGAGGTGCGTTACCGTACTAGTGTGACCTCGACAGCACGCCACTTGATGCAACAAGACACCCACCTTCCCTCCTCCCTCCGGGTCGATTCGGTAGACGTCGATAACGCGATCGTGACCGGCGGTCGCGAGGAGGCCGCCGTGTGCCCCACTACCCGGCGAGAATTTGATGTCACATAGTGCACCACGTGCATCGCGCTGCGGTGTCGCCGTCTCCGCGCGCGAGACAATCGCCGCCTCTGTAGCTGGGTAATCGAGTGAGGTCGGCTTGATCAAGGCGATAGTGCCGTCGAGCAGGCCCGCGGCAATGAGACTCCCATCCGGCGCAAACGCAAGGCAGGCGGCGCCGGTCGAGAGCTCTGCGCGCTGAACTGGAGTTCGTCGTGGCCCGCGCTTCCACAGGAGTAGCTGCCGATCCGACCCAGCGCTCGCCCAAACGTCCGGGCGCAACGGATGGGCCTCAACGGCGAGCGCATCTGCAAAATGGCCTGCAGTGAGTTCCTGGCTTGAGCCATTAGGTGCGGCGTCCTTGCCCGTCCGAGGCGGAGCACAGATCCATAAGCTGCAACGCGCTGTACCAACGAGTAGTCGAGGCAATGTCACACCTGACAGCCGACTATCCACCCCTGTGGTTGTGGACGCGGCAAGCGCTCTAGGCGCGCCTCCTACGTTGTCAGTCGCATCGGCAAAGCGCACGCCCCTCCGTTCCTCTCTCGCGGTCCCTGCCTCATCAACCACCCGTCCACGGCCCTCCACGGCGCGCGCCCCCTCAGCGTTCGGAGGATTGGTAGCATCTGGAAAGGCAGCAGGAGCGCCGACAAACGACATCGCTTTGGGCATGATGGCTAGCGAGCGCACTGCGCCGGCGCCTCCAACAAGCGATGAGGCGAGCGCAGTGGCTGCAGAGACGGCCGTGGCATCCTTACCGGGTTTGTGCACCTTGCGCTCCCCTTTGAGCACGGGAGCACCGGGCGCTTTTGTAACTGCCGGGTAGCCAATCACATAGGCGTGCGCTGGCTTCTGAATCATGTGCGCCAGGCGCTCCCTCCCAGCCGCATCCCTACCGGCCGGCGCAGGCGCCCAAAAGAGGATGCGTCCGTCAGCACCACCAGACACGATGCCGCCATCGGCGGCTGCGAGCGCGGTGACCGCGACACCTGAGTGGGCGTCTCGTATGACATGCAGGGCTGCAGGGCTGTTAGGGTAGTCAAAGACGAAGATGCGTCCGCCGCCGCCGCCTATGAAGATGAGGCCGTGCGGAGCGCCACTCGGAGATGCGAAGGCCGTTCCGCCAAAGGTGACGCAAGAGAGCGATTTGGGCAGCTCGCCCTCCTTGGCGCCGATCCGTCCTAGCTGCGCCTTGAGGGCCCAGAAAGGCTGGTCCTGCAACCCGCTGATCGTGGCAGCAGCTGCCGCTGAAAGCCGGCGCTTGGCGCCTGTCGGCGGCCTCCTCGGCGGTGAGAGGGTCCAAAACTTGGGCTGTGCCGCCAACCCAACAGAAACCAGCACCAAGTTGCCGCCTGGAGGAGCTGCCGGCGCCACTGCAATCTGGTGCACTCCGGGAGGCCTCGCGGCGAGACCGGGCGACGACACGAGCAGCTCTCTTCGACGCCAGTTCCACACGGCGATAGTGTGCTGGTCGTCGGTCCCCACGCCGATAAGTAGAGCCCCGTCGGGAGAGAAGGCGACAGCGCACACGGAGCGCTGATAGAAAGCGCGGTACGCAGCAGGCGGTGGCACGGTAGTGGCGTGCGCCGCGGGGAGCGCGTTCGACGGGAGTGCGGCCGGCGGCGTCGCCCCAGGCGCGTGTGCGCGACCTTGCGTGGAATTTTCCCGCTCGTCAGCCACCCATCCAACGCGGCTCACCTCCTGCTTGCTATTTATGTCCCATACAGTGAGCCACGGCGCTGTGCCTGAGAAGGCCGAGGCACACTGTCCTGTCACCGCGAGGCGGCCTCCCGGATGGAGCGCGACGCACGTGATGTCGTCATCGTGGCCCTCATAATAGCTTTGTTCGGAGCTCACTGGGTCGTACACGATGGCGAGAGCCGCCGCGCAGTAGAGCACCCTGCCGTCGGGCAGCGCAAAGACGTTGGGCGAGCGGTTGTGACGGCCCAACCCATTGTAGCCGTACACAAACTCTCGACGAAGCGCGAACGGCGGTGGCAGCGCTGAGCGCGTGACGAGCCGAGGGTCAAAGTGCGGCGGCACATGCACGCCCGACTGAGCAAAGCGGTAGCGGATCGTGAGCGGAATGGACTCGCGCGGCGGCGGCGCCACGTGACGCTTACCTTTCCGCCCACTCTCGCGGTCAAAGGGAGGCCCAAAGGCGGGCCGGCCGCTCGGGCCTGCTGAATCGGCCGTGACACCGGGTACCGATGCGCGCGCAGGCGCCGGCAAGCGTTCGGGCACGAAGCCCGAGTGCTGTCCGTCGAACCGGTGCGGGGGAGGTGGCGGACGATCCGCCGATTGCGGGAGCGGGCAGAGCAGGTCAAGCACCAACTCAATGTCCCCTTGCGTGGCGTTCCAGATGCCGTGCTGCACCTGCGCCTCTGCGAAAAGCACGCGCATACCGGCGTGCCCGCGCTGGGCGAGGAAGTCAGGCACAAGTCCGGATAGCGCAGACGCGAGCTCAGCTTCGCTCACGTGAGTCACTCCCGGCGTGACCGCGCGGATTGCACGAAGGAGTGCAATCTGCCGCTTGGCGGCAGCTCGGGATGACCTGTGCAGGGTGATGCGCTCAGACGGCGGGAGCGCTGCATCAGCCGCACGCACGTCGAGCACCTGTTGCACCTGCCGAATAGCCTCTGACAGTAGATGCGGGCTCACCTTCGCCGGCGCCGGTGCTTCCGCCCGCCCCATCGCTCTGCCAGATTGCCTGCGCTGCTGCGGCAGCTGGTGGGTGGGCGCGCCTGCGCCACGCCTGGCGAGGCTCGCGGCATCGCCCACACGCGGCGCGGGCGGACCAACCGGCGCGGGAGCGCTCCATTCATCCCATGCATGCCGCGGCGGTGGCGGTCTCTGCGTTTGAGGCGGCCTGGATGGCGACGGCGCCCTCTGCGTTCTTCCCCCGTCTCCTTCCGCAGTGAGAATTGCGTGAGTGAGCGCTCTCGCAGGCACCGAGCGTGCGTCGGGTGTAGTGTGCGCCTCGAAGAGCGCGAGGACGTCGCGAGGGTCCGTCTGTGGCAAAAGCACCTCGACCACCCGCGAGAGAGCCGCGAGATCAAGAGAGCCACAAGAATTGGAGTGCTTCTTCACGAGAGACTCGAGCGCTCTCTTGCCGCTTCGGCCTTTTCTCTCTGCTGAGGCGAGCAGCGCAGAAGAGAGGGAGCTAGCGGACATGGTGGAGGGGAAGGGTGGGGAGGCACGCAGCGCCTCGGTAGCGGGCAGATCTCTATCTCTCCTTCCCTCTCTCCCTCCCTCTCCCTCCCTCTCTCCCCCCCCCCCCCCCCCCCCCCCCCCCCTCCCACCGTCTCCCCCAACCCCTCTCTCCCTCCTCTTCTCCCGCGCTTTTGCCTCTCCTCGTCTTCTCCTCTCTATTTTTGGTCACACGTCTTCTCCTCTCTATTTTTGGTCATACATCTTCTCCCCTCTATTTTTGGTCACACATCTTCTCCTCTGCATGCCGCCCTCGCCCTCCCTCTCGCTTGGTGCTCGCTCTTCTTCTTTTGGATGCTCTCTCTCCCTATCTCTGTCCTCTTCTTCCGTCCCCTCTCCTCGTACATGATATTTTTGTCTGGAGTTTTGTATTAGAAGGTGCTCATAGTCCCCATGTGCCTTGTGCCTTGGTGTACGCTTAATTAGGTGTCCTCCGATCTCGTGTCCTCTCTTTGCGTCGCTAAGACCATGCTACACTAGCCCTCGTCTCGCTACTCGGTATGGGCCTGCCCACGGCTGTCCCACGCGCTCTACTCGAACCATTTTATTTGTTCTCTCTCCATCATATCCTCTCTGTCCTCGTCTGTCGTCACCAAGTCATGATATTTGAGGAGAAGTTGTGCTCTAAAAGCATTTGTCATACTACTGCTATAAACAACCGACACGCCTCCGAGCAGCGCACTCGGCCAAAAATAAAACCGGAAGAAAGAAAGGGGTCGTCCCTTCTTCCTTTGTCCCTTGGGAGCGGGTCGGCGGGCGGGGGCGCGGGATGGTGGCGCGCAAGCTTCTCGTGGCTCTGCTCTCGCTCTCGCTCGTGTGCGGTGCCCTGAGCGCTTCGGCAGCTTGCGACGCGACACTGCCAGCTGACTGGGTCCACACAGCCCTCGGTCTCCCGTGGAGCGGCTCTACCAGTCTCTGGTCCTTTGTCCGAGTCTTCCGCAAGCAGAAGATGGTGCTCTGCACGGTGCCTGGCGCTGGCTCAACGCTCGTCCGGACGTTTATCAACGCGATCGCGGTGTCTCTGTCGGGTGGCGAGATCAATATGAACCAGACGACGCCCCATGCCGAGATGAGGGAAGCCTGGTGGCTCACGCCGCTCGAGACGATGACAAGGAAGCAGGAGAGGAAGACATCCTGCATCACGCCGGCAAAGCGATGCCCGCGTGCGCCTACGCACGCCTCGCACGCCCAATCCTCGCCGCCGACGCCACACTATCTCGCCCCCAGGTGCAAGAGATTGCGTGCGACCCGTCGTGGACGAAGCTCGCCTTTGTCCGCAATCCGTACGCACGGCTCCTCTCCAAGTTTGAGGACAAAATTGTGAGGCACGGCAAGGACATGAAGCCAGGTGGGGAGGCATACAAGGAGTTCCGGATCCCGGCCCAGCGGGCAGACGGGCTCAACTTCACCCACTTCACGGCGCGGCTTGCCGGCGTGGCGGGGCTGACGCCAGACGTCTTGGACGGACACAGCCATCATATCCGGCACAGGCAACCTGTGATGAATAAGCCGCACTCGGAGTCGGAGTACGTCGATGAGCACTTCCGTGTCATGTCGAACTTTTGCGGAATGCGGTACATTCCGTACGAGTGGATTCGCTATGAGGATCTTGCGCCAGGCATGAACCGCATTGCCAGCCAGATGGGGGTATCTCAGCATCCCGATGTCGCGCAGCAAATAGCGAAATTCCGCCCTCGGAGCACATGTGATGAGGCGCTTAGATTGGGGAGGTCATACTCGGAGGTGGACAAGACGCGTGTCCGGGAGTACTTCGCGGAAGACTTCAAGCGCTTTGGGTATTCCGATGCATTTCCTACCTGTGACGAGCCGCCGCATCCCAGATAGCTTTATTGCGCGGGAGCCATGAATGTAGCGTCAAGTCGATGCCGATGCAACCGTCGAGGGTAAATATTGCCCTTAGGCTTGGCTAGCTTGCGCGCGCGATGTGCTAGGCTACTGTGAACGCTATCACATAAGGATGAGTGCGGCGTGCTGGCTAGCGACAGTGTTGCTCAACTTGCACACGTCGATACTCGAATCATAGACGGCCGGCCCAGTCTCGCACAACAAGAACTCGGCACTTGTATAGCTCGGCATGGAGCATGGAGCATTGGCAGGCGTCTTGTGGAGCGAGATTTGTGAAAACGAATACAATACGCCGTCATACAACGAGACGTCGTAAAGCATTCCAATCAACACATGTGATGAGAAGGCGTCGGCACTGTCTTTGTCTCTCAGCTATATTCTATATTCGTCCCCAAACGGCCCAATACTAGTATTCAATGCGCACTAGATACTAGCAGGTAAGGGGGGGAAGGCCGCCTGGAGAATGCTTGGGCAGCCAAGGGAGGTGCGAAAAGTGCTGTCGCCGTAGTCAAAATGCCGTGCCGGTCAGAGCCCACTGGCTAGAAAATTAGAGGGCAACTCGCATACCCTTATCATTACGCATATCCGCAGTGACCTCCTTTTCCGCTTCTATTTACCATGCCCCTAGCCTTAGAATTTAGCATTTAGCACGCGTACGTAGCCTAAACGGTCCCCCTTTGGGCGCACACCCTCCCCATCCGGTCGGGATCCTCCGATGTCGATCTCCTTCGTCCCGTGTGTTAGGATAGGGGCGATCGCTCCCGATCCCCCTCCCTTGTTTTCTCATGTGTGCGCGCCCCCTTTCTTTCCTTGCGCGCGCGCGCCCCCGTGTGTTCACAGTGTGAGAAAAAGTCCCGCTAGTAGCTCGGTCACTCACTCATTTTAACCACTATTTCCCACCTCCCCTGGGTGTCCAAGGATTCCTTAGGGTCCCCCCCTACCTGCCCCGCCGCAACTCCCTCCCCCCTCCGAACGACCCCCTCCCGCCCCACGAAGGGCAATGGCGTCGGTGAGGGACCCCCCTCCCTTCCCCCGCGCGTGGCGGGCTATTTGGGGAGATTCAGGCGGGCGCTCACGGGAGGGAATCAGAGTGGTGAATGTGGGGCGCATCACTATTAGAAACGCGGAGCTTCCGCGACGTCCGATCGCGCGTGATCGGCCGAAGAATGGCCTGGAGGTGGTGGCCATGCAGAGCCCAGAGCTCTCGCGAGCAGGGTGGGGGGTGACTAGTAGCTCGCACGCTGGTTCTTGAGGGTCGCACACACTCGTACTAACCCATCCTGGCCCCTCGCACCGCAGGAATGCCTCGATTCGATCCGGCCCGACGCCCAGGGCCATGGCCCCGATTGCCGTCGACAAGCGCTCGCTTGGACGCCTGGAGGTGCAGCTCCTCAAGTGGCCAAGCGGCGCGACGGGCCGGTCGCGATCGGGCCGTTCAGGGCCTGCCTCTAAACCCCTAAGCCTCCTGGCCCGGCCCCACGCGTTCGCGCCCACCGTTGATCCGAAATTTTGAGAGCTGGTGTGTGGCGTGTTCACCTCTCACCTCCGCCTTCACCGCAAAGGCGTGCGCCGAGGCCGCTAGGTACATGAATTTGGCTCCTGGGGCGGAACCATTTCATGTGATGAGTTTGAAATCGCCCTAAGCAAGCTGAGGGGCAAAAAAGCGCCAGCGGCAAGCGCAGTCGCGTGCGAAAGTTGGGCACTCTGGCCCGTTCGGCCCATAGGCTTGGTCTTGTTGTCGGTGTTGCGCAGGGCCAACTTCGACGCGATGTGTGCGGGCGGCGGCGGCGATTGGCGTAGCTGCTTGGGCGGCATCTTTGCAATTGATACCTGTTGTGTCATTCTATCTTAGTGGATGGCCAAGAAAGCGCCGGCAGCGCGCCCGGTCGCGTTGGGAAGTTGGGCACTCGGCCCATTTGGTCGGGTAACGTTTGCGTAGTTGTCGGAGCCACACGCGGCCGACTATGGCGCGATGCGCGCGGGCGGCGGCGGCGATTGGTGTGGCTGCTAGGGCGGCATATTTGGATATGGTGCCTGGTGAGGCATTCTATCCCAGTGGAAGACCGAGAAAGCGCCGGCAGCGCGCCCGGTCTCGAGATGTTCACCAACGTCACCACAATGAATCCTTGTCGAAATAGGCCCTCTCGGGGCGCGCCCTCATGCCGAGCCAAGGCGACGCCGTTCTCGTCGTGCTCCTGGGCCTCTCCTTCGGGGTGCTCGCGGGGGGGCTCATGGTAGATGGTAGGGTGAGACTGGAAGAAACCGGAGGGAAAGGAGACCAAATGAAGGCAAGCCGCCTTAAGACCTAAGGAAAGGAAATGCGAGCCGACGTTAGAGCGAAGGAGGAGCCACAGTCTCCCACCCCCTTCTCTCCAACTCCTGGCCGAAGCAGCGCGCGCGGCCTCCCCGGAACCAGCTTCTCCGCCAAAGAGGGAACTGGGGAAGGGGGAGGGGGTTGATAGGGGTAAAGGCGGGTAGTAGGGAGGTACACAAGCACACTGCCTCATGCCGCGTATGTAGCGGGGATTTTTAAGAAGATTTTTTTCTTGCTCGCGATGCGTCCGCGAGCATGCGCCACGAGTGGATTGAGCGAGTGAGCTTGCAGCTCGCTTTTGCTCAGCCCTTGCTCGCTCTCCCTCCCACGCTCTCACGCTCTGGGTGGTCAGCAGGCTCCCATACTCCCGGTTAGCGCTGCGGGTGGGGGGGCAGCGCGCCTCTCGGTCAGCGCGAAAATCCAGGACCCTCCTCACTCCTAGCGGGCGAAAATCCAGGAAGAGGCCCCCGAAATCCGAAACCTGTTGACCTTGTACCTCATATTTGCTTGTCGCCGGTCAGGCTAGGGGTAGGGGGGGGCTGCGACTGCGATGGAGGGAGGGGGGCGCGAGGCCCCCATGGACACCTACTCATAAAAGTAGGGTGATGGCAAAACTCTTTCAACACTATTGCGCACCATGCACAGGACAAACACCGTGTGGCATTGTCCTTAAGCAATAATGCGCACATGCACATAGACACCGTACTACGAAATGCCTGACACCGACACTGAACAAAACATGACAAGCAAACGATCCGTCCTTCGACGGATGATCAGGCATTAACATGGCAACGCTCAATCCCATATCTGCAAGTGCAGGTGGAAGAGATCATGCGTTTGTATGCACACCTATACCACGATTCACGCAGAGTGAGTCGTACCGTAGCCCTTTCGAACTCTACATCGAAGCAAAATCATATCAGCAGGGCAAAGGAGGTATTCGAGAAGCCGAAGCACTTGTCCTCCTTGACGACGAGGACGCATGCCAGTTCTCCGTGAAGAGCTCTTTCTCCATCCGCTATACTGATCTGCATGGTAATGTTCATTTGTCAGTGCGGTGGCGATCGATGATTTCTGTGTGGACAGGAGGAGAGCAATGGGTGGGTGAGCTTATGCGAGAGCAGCTCTTTCCGGCTGAGCATTTGAGCCGATGCCAACTCACCGGCTTTTGGCGTGTATGTGAACGGGAAGAGATTGAACGCCCGCTTGTTGATGGAAAGCATTCCAAGCCGGCTGTTGTGCGTCGCGATGCGATGCTCGCTGCCGCCCTGCGGATACGAACACAGGTAGGCGTGAGCGAGTGCAACGAGCGGTCGAGCTCGCTGTGAGGATAACATGCGGGAGCACATGCCGAAAATCGTACTTCGAGCCCGCCGCGCCGCAGGGGCATGATGGCCTGCTGGCCAGTGCACCGCACACCTGGTGGTTGTGGTCCATACGAATCTTCTTGTCAAATGCGACATCCGTGTGTCCGGAGAAGTGCTTCATGATGATGCCGCCCATCAGGAAGGATGCCATGCCGACGACGCCAACAAGAGGTGCAAACTGATTCCATGCGAAGGGCGGGGGGTCAGGTCCTGGTACGCGAAAACACTATGTACGTGCTGCGGCGGCACTGGCGGCCTCGAGGCTGTGAGAAAGGGCGGACAGTGCGAGCGCTTGGTGGAGCGTGTGCGCACCGAGAGGTCGAACCAGATCTTGCGGACACTCATGCCGCGCGGGATCTCGCGCCATCCAACAGCAGCCTGTTCCCAGCCTGCGGCGTGGTGGCAAGGTGACGGGGGGTGAGGGGAGTGAGTGAGAACGCTTTGGACGGGGTGTGCTGGAGCAGCCTGCGCTGCTCGCGGGGCGAACGAGGCGTGCGTAAGCGGAGGTGTGTGGGGGAGGTATGATCTGCAGAGTGACCAGCGCGCTGGGCGTGGTGGTGGGTAGAGGGATGGGTCTCTCTCACCCATGGCTTGTCGATCGGGTCGCGCAGAGTGTCGGGAGAGTGGGGCGGGGGTGTGTCGGGGGCGGTTGGGGACGGAGAGAGAGAGATGAAGAGGAGAGAGAGAGAGAGAGAGAGAGGGAGAGAGGGAGAGGGAGAGAAAAGAGAGAAGAGAGCTGGGGGAGATGAGGAGGCGGAGGAGTTCGCTCCGCTCTCGGCGGCGCCGACTCTCTCTCGGCCGGGCCGCCGCCTCTCTCTCCCTCTCTCTCTCTCCCTCTCTCCCACTCTCTCTCTCTCTCCCACTCTCTCTCTCTCTCTCTCTCCGCCCCCCTCTCCCCCCCCCCCCGCCCCAGCTCGCCTCCCTCTCGGTGATGATGAGGACGGGGGCACCGCGTCTCTCTCTTTCTCTCTCACACCATACATAGAGGGAGAGAGAGAGAGGAGAAAGAGACGCCCCCCTCCCCACTCCCGCGGGGGGCCGCCGGAGCAAGTCTCGGCAGAGAGAGAGAGTAGAGTAGAGGAGAGAGAGAGGGGAGAGCCTATCCATCCCGCAGGGGGCTTTCTTCCTCCTATGCTTCCCCATCTCTCCTCTTCTCCTCTCCTTCTCCGCCCACAACGCGAGCCACATTCCAAGCCATAGCCACAAAGCCTCGGAGAGGAGGTGGCGGAGAGAGAAAGGATGGCCGCACCACACAGAGAAGAAAGCGACGGCGAGCGCGCGCGCCGCGCACCGCCCACCTCTCGCCACCCCGTAGAACGTAAAGAGAGGAAGCTCCCACCGCCTCCCCCCCAAGTGATTGATTGCGCTCGCCTTTTCTCCCCCACACTGTGTAGGACGCCCTCGAGAAGAAGACCCCCGGCCCCCTTTCCTCCCTCCCCCCCCCCCCATAACTTCCCCCCTTCCCCCGAGGAACATCATCATCATCATCATCTCTCTCTCTCTCTCTCTCTCTCTCTCTCTCTCTCTCTCCTCGTCACTCTGTGTGCCCGTCGTCTCCCGTGTTGATGACCGACACTAACGCCGCCGCCCCCCCCCCCTCCCGCCCCCCGCCCCCCGCGCCCCCCACGGCCGAGAAGCCGTCCAACGGCCGGGGAGTGCCAAGGCAGTGCCCCACCCGCCCGCCCCCCGCCCCCTCCACACCCCCACCACCCCACCCCCCGTGGGTCACGCAGGCGCGGGAGGGGGGGGGGGGAGGGATAGAGAAGAGAGGAGGAGGAGGAGGGAGAGAGAGATTCACTCGAGGCGCTTGACGGACGGACGGGGGGAGTCACCCGAGTGCGAGGGGGGGGGGGAAAGAGCCACTCACCTAGATGGGAAATACGTGTTTACCGTATTTTGCCAGAGGCCAAATACATATGTATTTGGCTGTATTTGAAGTCTGTATTTGAAGTGCGTCTTGGGTTGTAGGCCTCAAATGTATTTGAAATGTATTTGGCCGGAGGCTTTGGCCGGAGGCCAAATACATATGTATTTGGTTGTATTTGCAGGCCCCAACACCATATTTCCCATCTAGGGCCACTCACCAGAAATATTGTCATCTGTACGTGAAAGTTCAAAGATCAGAACCAAAACTACTTGTATGTGGCACACATACATACCACTGGTCTATAGTGCGCAAGCCGCTTGTGGCGCACTATAGACCAGTGGTATGTATGTGCGCCACATAAAAGCAACCTTATTGTGGCGCACTATAGACCAGTGGACCAATAGTATATATGTGCGCCACAAAACTTGGAGTGAACAGCCCAGTCACTCTCACTCACTACTCACTCTTTTTAATCATTAACCATTAACCACAATTTTCGACCTCCCCTGGCTGGGTGTGCAAGGATTCCGCAGGCTCCCCCCCCCCCCCTACCTGCCCCGCCAGCCGCCTACTAGGCCGGTCACTCACGCTTTTTAACAACTATTTTCCATCCCTCCTGGGTGTCCAAGGATTCCCCAGGGACCCCCTTACCTGCCCCCCCTCCCCCCCCCCCCCCCCCCCGCGAACCCCCTCTACCCCACGAAAATCCATGGCGTCGGTGAGTGACTCCCCCGCCTTGTCCGGCCCATGGAGGTCTATTTTGGGAGAATGGGAGGATTGCGCGCGTGAGGGAATCAAAGCAGTGAATGTCGGGCGAATCCCCATAAGAAACGCGGAGGTTCCGCGTCGGCCGATCGCCGGCTGTCGGCCTCGCAATGGCTGCCAGCTGGTGAGGAGCCCAAGCTCAAGCGCCTCGCGAGGGATGTGGGAGGTCCCTGGTGGGTCGCACGCTCGATCTCGAGGGTCGCACAGTCCGGTAGTGACATATCCCCGCCCATCGCGCCGCAGGCATACGATAATTCGACACGGCCCGACCTCCATGAGGCCGGCCCCTGGGACGCTGGCGAGCGCTGGCGAGCGCTGCCAGAAGTTCAGGCCCTCATGGAGGCCGTTCGCCGAGGCGAGCGCATTGAGCCCAGGGCTCATGTGCAAGCTCGGCCCGATGGTGGCCTGCGCTGGACTCATGCATACGCGCTTCATGCGTACGCCAAGTCCAGCGCAGCAGAGGCCAAGGCACAGGGTCGCACAGGAGAGTTCACTAATGCGGCAGTGATACTCTGCCGTGCGATCCTGTGCCTGTCTACCGACTCAGTGGTGGCCCCGCGAGGCCTCACTGAAGTGGCCTCACCCGCGGAGAAGGCGTGCGCAATGCACATTGAGCGTTCGCGCAAGGTGAGCGCACACGCCTTGGGGTCGAAGTTGGGCACTCAGGGCGCGTCTTGAGGCGTGACGACGTCATCACCGGGGGCCGCAAGCGGCCGATTTCGACGCAGTGCGCGGGGGCGGCGGGCGCGATTGGCGTGGCTGTGAGGGCGGCATACCGCACTTTGGTGCTAGTAGCGGCATCCATTTGGCGAGCGGTGACTCGAACGGCCTCGTGGCGCCCCCGGTCGCGGGTCGAAGTTGGGCACTCAGGGCGCGTCTTGGGGCGTGACGACGTCATCACCGGGGGCCTCAAGCGGCCGATTTCGACGCAGTGCGCGGGGGCGGCGGGCGCGATTGGCGTGGCTGTGAGGGCGGCATACCGCACTTTGGTGCTCGTAGCGGCATCCATATGGTGAGCGGTGACTAGGCCCAGGTCAATCCTTTTGCAAATTTTTCTGCAAGTTTGGGCGGCTGCTCCAACTTGTCACAAGTTTGGGCCCTCTCTACAAGTGAGCCACAAGTTTGGGGGCGGGCGACCCCCCTTTCTAATCGTATAACCCCCTATCTAGGAGTAAAATGCCCCCCCCTACAGTAGAATACAATATGGTCACGTTCCCCTGCCTTTTCACAGAAAATTTTTCTTACTCACATAAACAAGACGTTTTATTAAGATAAACTGGGGTGCTCTTGTGCTCTTGATGTCAGGAGAATGAAAGCCCGCGGCGGCCGCACGCGCATGGCGGGCCGAGGAGGTGAGCCATGCCTGCCCCTTCCGCCTGCTGGTCTGCTGCGCCCGTGCGCGAGCCCGTGGGCCCGCATCTCAACCCCTGCCTTTGCCCCTCACAGGTAAGCGCCATTGTACGCGAAGCCGCGTCGCGTCGCTCGCGGACGGCGATGAGGAAGGCGTCAGCGCTGAGCAGCGGTGCGCGCGCTTAGTTGAGGATGAGGAGAACGAGGAGAACGAGGAGGCGAGCGACAACGGCGGCGACAAGGCCATGGAGATGGAGACCGAGACCGACAGGGCTGGGACCGCGCCCTCGCGCCGCTCCACGAGCATCGTTGAGTCCGACGACAGCGACGGCAGCTACGACAACGACACGGGCATCGATGGCATCGACCTGACCAAGGCGGCGGAGGTGAGCGTCGGCGCAGAGATGTGGCACAAGAACCTGGGCAAGTGCACGGTCAAGCACACGGGCGCGGGCACCATGTACGCCACCACCGAGCTCGTGCAGGTGGAGTTCTTCTTGGTGGAGCAGCAAAAGATGTCTACTCGCTGGGTGCGGTCCTCGGAGCTCGAACAAAGAGATTCGGCGTCGACCTTAGGCGCGTCATCGAGCACCGCGAATTTTCCTTCCTCCTCCTTGGGGACGTCGAGGGACAACGGAGGGCCCTTGCACTCGCAAGGAAATGAAGTTGGCAATGTCCCGCCCCCGCTGGCAGCCATCGAGCGAGACCGACAGATGAGGCAGTTGCCTCCCCTCGGCTTGCGCCGCGCGCGGCAAGGCTCGGCGCGGAAGACACCCGAGCCCAAACAAGTCACGCCAACGGACCGCATCAAGGCTTACCCCGATGAGACCTTTACGCCGTCCGGCGCGAAGATATTTTGTCGGGCATGCAAGGAAGAGATCTCCTTGGTGTTCTCCATCTTCAAAGGTCACATTCTCTCGAACAAGCACACGTCGAACAAGGCTTTGTACTTCAAGGCAGAGGAGTCCAAGAACGAGCGGAAGTCCTTCATGGATGACTACTACGAGCAGTATCCGGACGAGGCCGGCAGCAGCGTCGATAGAGAGACAGTCGCCTTTCGTTGGGAGGTCGTCGAGGTTTGTCTAGAGAGCGGCATTCCGCTCGAGAGGGTGCAAGGGAGACTCAGAAAGTTACTCGAAAAAGGTGGGAGGGCGTTGTCAGAATCCTCGAATCTGAAGACATTCATTCCCAAGATTGAGACTAAGGAGATCGCGCTCGTGCAACAAGAGATCGCTGGACAATTTGTAACCATCACGTTCGACGGCACCACACGTATGGGGGAAGCAATGACCGTCTGCGGTCGGTTTGTCGATGCCAATTTCTCAGCGATCGGCAACCGCCTTCTATGTTTTAGTACGGTCGAAAGGCACATGGATGGGGTAGGGCTGTTTCGACACATCTCTAGCACCATGCGCAAGGTCAACTTGGAGCCTGATTGGGTTGTCGGGATCACGCGGGATAGCTGTTCCACTAACGGTGTGGCGTGCCAGAAGCTGTTGGACCTTTGTCCGAACGCTGTCGATATGTTGTGCGTCTCACACACCCTGCAGCACACAGGTGAGCATATGGAGCTAGCTGTTCTTGAAGACTTTTTGACACCGTGGCTAACGCTGATCTCTCACACCCAAATCGCTCGCACTCTATGGTTCGATATGATGCACGTCACGATGAAGGGGTACTCAAAGATCCGCTGGTGGTCCCGCTGGGAAGTGATGAAGCAGTTGGCGGAGAATTTCGGCGATTTGCAAAGGTTCGTGGCCAAGCTGGAAGAGTGTGGCATTGGAGATGCTACGACTAAGGCGATGGCTCGAATTATCCGTACACAGGGACGGCAGCTGCAATTGGAGCTCGCCCTCGCCATGGATGTGGAGGTTCTGTGCACAACGACATACAAGCTTGAAGGCGATGGTCTCGAGATCCTGTTGGTGTATGAGGCTCTCGAGAGTATCCGTCGCCGTGGGCGCACCATGGGTGAGGAAGCCTCTGACCTGCCCAACATCGCAAGCTTGTTGCGTGCCGGTGCAAAGCTGGATGTAGGCACCAAAACCAATGAGTACTATGAAGCTCCCTACCACCGCTGGTTTAAGGGTGTGATCTCGCATGTGCCGGACGCCCGTCAGCGCGGAGGTTGGGTGATTACGTATGACGATGGCACGACGTTAGGTGTGTTTGATGAACAGGAGATGCGACGGGCAATCGACGCAACTGCTTTGCCTGAATGGTCATTGCTTGTGCAGCAGGTACGAGGCGCTTTTCAGTATCTCGAAGATCGGCTCAATGATCAGTGTGCCTCTCCATATCACTGCGGAGAGCAGCACCGGCGCACCGGGCTCTTGCGTGCATTCAACCCCGCCTTTGCCAATAACAAGGTGGATGCAATTTGGGTGCATCGGCTGGTCGAGATCCCTGCATTTGGCCATTTACCTTCCGTGCGACAAAGGTTGCTGGATGAGCTTCCCGCGTACCTGGCCGCCTGTGATGGGACTACGATCGATCATTCGGAGGTCCCAACGTTCACACGGGAAGTTCTTGCTTGGTGGTCATCCAACCACACCAAGTTCCCCACGTGGGCGAAAGCAGCAAGGATTGCGTTCAGCATGACTCCTAATTCGGCTGCGTGTGAGAGAGTGTTTTCATTGCTTGCCAAGATGTTTGGGCCCGATCGCTCGTCTTCTTTGGCGGACCAACTTTCGGCGGCGTTGATGTTGCGTTACAACAACAACCAACGTGACAAAGTCCCAATGTGAATGAGAATAAGTGTGTCGTTTGTAGTTTGTAGTGTTACCGTGTTGTATGTAGTATTGTGTGATGTGAATGCCTCAATGACGAACAAACATGTATTAGCACAGGCCTATACTACTACTAATGGTGCACGGGGTGGGGACCGTCGGACCGTCGGGCACGCAATGCGCGAGTACGCCGGCAGTTTTTTTGCGTCCCTAAGGGAAACGTGCTGCGGACTGCGGACGTACTTGCCGCACGACAACTTGCGAAAAGAATTATCACAAGTTTGGGTCATCGGCTTCAAGAATCCCGCAAGTTCGGCCGACAAGTTTGGGCGACTTTTGCTAAAAGGATTGACCTGGGCCTAGCGGTGACTCGAACGGCCTCGTGGCGCCCCCGGTCGCGGGTCGAAGTTGGGCACTCAGGGCGCGTCTTGGGGCGTGACGACGTCATCACCGGGGGCCTCAAGCGGCCGATTTCGACGCAGTGCGCGGGGGCGGCGGGCGCGATTGGCGTGGCTGTGAGGGCGGCATACCGCACTTTGGTGCTGGTAGCGGCATCCATTTGGCGAGCGGTGACTCGAACGGCCTCGTGGCGCCCCCGGTCGCGGGTCGAAGTTGGGCACTCAGGGCGCGTCTTGAGGCGTGACGACGTCATCACCGGGGGCCTCAAGCGGCCGATTTCGACGCAGTGCGCGGGGGCGGCGGGCGCGATTGGCGTGGCTGTGAGGGCGGCATACCGCACTTTGGTGCTAGTAGCGGCATCCATTTGGCCATTTGGCGAGCGGTGACTCGAACGGCCTCGTGGCGCCCCCGGTCGCGGGTCGAAGTTGGGCACTCAGGGCGCGTCTTGAGGCGTGACGACGTCATCACCGGGGGCCGCAAGCGGCCGATTTCGACGCAGTGCGCGGGGGGCGGCGGGCGCGATTGGCGTGGCTGTGAGGGCGGCATACCGCACTTTGGTGCTCGTAGCGGCATCCATATGGTGAGCGGTGACTCGAACGGCCTCGTGGCGCCCCCGGTCGCGGGTCGAAGTTGGGTTCTCGAGCCCTTGGTGTTTTTAGCGGTTAGCGTCTTTAGTTTTTGCGATACTTACGTACACGTTCAAGTCCATAAAAACATAGTGAAAATATATTGCTGTGTGTATAGAACCAGGATCTTTGGTCCGGGTCAGCTGCCGATGCCCATGGTTTCGTGTTTCGCTGCGAGAGGCGCGCATGAAGGCCATCGGTAAAATAATACCGGAGGGGGGCCTGACATATATTTCCGCACGACCGTCAGAGGCCTGAAATCGGGTATTTTTCGAAAATTTTGCCGGAAGACCCCCGGTTTTTTTTGCTGATCTCCCATACCGGAACCTATAGGGAGCTTATTTAGGCCTTCGTTTGCCCATTACAAATGGTGCCCTTCGCACCCCCCTAGTGAGTGACCGGGCTACGCCTACCCCCTCCGACCGAGCCCCTCCCGCCCCACGAAAGTCAATGGCGTCGGTGAGGGACCCCCCTCCCCTCTCCCGCGCGTGGCGGTCTAATTTGGGAGACTGAGGCGGGCGCTCACGGGAGGGAATCACAGAGTGGTGAATGTGGGGCGCATCACGCGGCGAGGGTAGGATATTCATGGGGGTACTCCCATAACCCAGAAACGCGTAGGACTTGTGACTTGAATACTAAAAGTACAGTGTATATATAGTTAGGATCGCGAGAGGGCTCTCTCTCTCTCTCTCTCTCTCTCTCTCTCTCTCTCTCTCTCTCTCTCTCTCTCCCTCTCTCTCTCTCTCTCTCTCTCTCTCTCTCTCTCTCTCTCTCTCTCTCTCTCGGTCGATCCGTCCGTCCGGCCTCTGCTTTTCTTTTCTCCCCCCTCCCCCCCCCCCCCCCCCGCCCGCCCCCCCCCCGCGGCTCGTCCCCCCCCTGCTCTTCTCTTCCTCTCCCCCTCTCTCTCTCTCCGTCGGCACCCCCTCTCTTTCTTTCTTCTTCCGTGTGCCTGTCCTCCCTCGCCCTCTCTTCTCCCGCCACACCCTCTCCTTCCTCTCATCTCCCCCCAAAACGTCGCAATCCGGAAGGTCCCCCACCTCCCCCCCGCCCAAACTCCGGAGTAGAGCGCCCCCCTCCGCCCCCTCCTCCCCTCTCTCCCCTCCCACGTCAGACAACTCTACACTCCTCTTAAAAGTGCCCTTTCTCTCGACCCTTCGACTGCGTGTGCTTCCTTCCCTTCCTACTCTCTACACACTTCCGCTCTCTTCCCCCCCCCGCCGGCCCCCTTTCCTCCCCCCCCCCCCCTCCCCCCCCTTCCTCTCTCTCCCGAGGAACATCATCATCATCACCACCGCCCCATCCCTTTCTTCTTTCTTCCCCTCTCTCCCTCTCTCCCTCTCCCTACAAACAACTCTCTGATTCTCTCTCTTCTCTTCCCTTTCTCCACGGGTCTCTCACGTGCGCTCCCTCTCTCTCGCAATGGGTGAAAGCCCAGCTCCTTTCCCCGCTCACTTCGCCTCCCCATGACAAAGCGCATGCGCGGCACACAACCTCACCGATCAACACATCGAACAGCTTCTTTCCCCCGCGTCCAACCCCATACCCTCCCCCTTCCTCCTCCGCTCGCTGTGCAGGCTGGGAACAGGCTGCTCTCGGATGGCGCGAGATCCCACGAGGCATGAGCGTCCGCAAGATCTGGTTCGACCTCTCGGTGCGCACGGAGTGTCGCCGGCCCGGAACGCGTGGTGCACATGCGTGTTGCACATAGTCAAACATTCGCGACCGCTCACGCCGTCTTCTTCTCGATGGTGTCCTACACAGTTTGCTCCGCTCATCGGTGTCGTTGGTGTAGCCTCCTTCCTGATGGGCGGCATCATCATGAAGCACTTCAGCGGTCACACCGATGTGGCGATCGACAAGAAGGTCCGCATGGACCATAATCACCAGGTGCGCAGCCACGGCCATGAAGCCCATCGCCCGCTCGCCAATTAAACGTACAGCATGCATACTTTGACACTGACGCTACTCATCACCATTATCTGATGTCAGGGCGGAAATGAGCATCGCATCGCCACGCACAATAATCGCATGGGCATGCTTTCCATTAACAAAAGGCCGCTGAACATTTTCCCGTTCTCGTACACGCCCAAGGAAGGTGCGTGCATTACGCCCTTGCTGCCGATCACCTGGCTCCTGAACTTACGACTTGTTGTCATTCAACTGTGCTTTGCAGAAATCATCGCCCGCCACCGTTCTGACTGATCGAGAAGCCAGTATTCTGTTGCCAAATCGACATCGCACTCTCATGTCAGCGGCATCGCATTGGTTTCAGTGAATGAGGGAGCCCGCACAATTCGAATGACATAACTGAGCCAATGGGTGCCACATATGGTGAAATTTCAAAGACAATATCAAGCTTTAGGGGGAATTCAGTTGCGATGCTCTGTGCCACAAGGTTGCTGGCTGCTTTGCTTAGCCTTCGTGGAACGCAGAAAGCATGCCCAGTGCAGCAGCTTTCAAGGCACGGAAGGTGAGGTACGAAAGCCTCAAGCACGGCAATATGAGGGCAACATGAGTACGGCACGATATGCGAAGCGAGCAGACCGCGTTTCCCCATAGGTAGTGCTTCACCCTCTCTCACACCCTTTGAACATTCAGTGCACGCTTGCTGCTTTGCATGATGTAAATCAGAAGGCTGGAGAATTGCGTGGGAGCGCTAGCTGCCGTACGCAAGCGAGAATCGGACAAGAGGGTATGAACAAGCAATTGGCAATCCGTGTGTTTGTTCTCTTATCTTTACTTACCGTGGGCGAGAGCAGCCGCCATGCTGGCGCGGCAGGGCGGGCGCAGTGCGACGCCGCGAGTGGGACAGAGAGAAGCCAAGTTTTGTGAAATCATATTTAACAAGGTTGCGTTGTCTTACGTCTTACGTTTTCATATCAAAAAAAGCAGTAATGCGAATGCGGCGAGAATGACGACTTTTGCAGCGGTATTGCGGCGCCGGTACACCATGGGCGTTCTCGATAGAGCTTGTCGCATGGAACGGCATGTCTCTATGTGTTGCGGGTAGGGGAATACCGTCCTTGCGCCCGCCAAGAGCCAAGAGGAGGGCCGGTTTGCCCCCTATCGGGGTACTCCGAAGACCGAAGATCCGTTATTTATTCGGGCCGAAGACCCCCCTCGATCAGCCCTCAGCCCTCAGCAGCCCTCCTCCCTCCCTTTCCGGTACCCGCCCAGGTGGTCGCTTGCCCCGCAGCCGCGTGCAACTAACTTTATAGTTAGACGCGATGGAGCGCGCCGGCGTGACTCCCCTCTCCTCCGGGCCCCCCGCCGAGGGCGGCCCCCACACCCCCGCGGACCAGTCGCTGGCGAAGCGGCCGCGTCCACCCTCGGAGGCCGAGCAGGTGCGTGCGACCTGGGTCGCACCACACGGCTGCTGACACGTCTGAATGCGAGCGCGTGTTTTCGTTGATGAACAATCTGAAGACGAAAGAGCGCTCGCGTCTTACTTAATGAGACTAACTTGCGCAACCTGATGATGTGGTACAGCGCGTCAAAGGGCCTGCCTCTCGAAGAGGTGCCTGTCATGGCTATATTGAAGAAGTTTCGTGAGATGGTCGCCGTCGGGCGGCGTGCTCACATGGCGGCTGCCCCGGTCCTGCCGGGGGAGTGCATCACGGTTGAGATGAACAGTGTGCTGCGACCGCAGGTTGAGGGTGAGAATAGTGAGATCAGCGACCTTGACAGTGTGCTCTGAGTGTTGCTTTATTGTTTGTGCTTGCGTGGTGTATGTGTGTATGTGCATGTGCTCCGCTCGACCCCTCTCCACCCACTGCCACACTGGCCTTATCTAAGTAGTAAGAAGAATCTAAGCGTCTAACGTCTAAGCGCCTGCAGCAGGGTCCCGTGTCCCGTGGTCTGTGACAGCTATGTGTAGCGTTTTGGGGGGTTGGAGGAACCTAGGAGGAGGGAGGAGGGAGAAAGAGTAGGGAGTAGGGAGTAGCAGGGAGCGAGCGGCCGCCGCCGCCTGCATGGCGTGTGGCGCTGCGGCGCCACGGCGCCGCAACCCCTGCCCCCCGCCGCCGTCCGCAACACTTGAACACTTGACACTTGACCCCCACATGCGAGGTGTTCAGGTGTTCACAAGTGTTCACGAGGTGTTCACAAAGTGTTCACAAATGTTGCCGTGAACACTTGGGGGATGAGGTGTTCACATAACTGGAACACTTTGGGATTTTGGTGTTCACGCGAAGCCCGTGAACACCACTTGAACGTTCACGCACAACCCCTGCTGATGAACGAAAGCAGCCCCTGCGCTGGGGAAAGCCCCCCTAGCGGCGAACATATACAACGAGGACGAGGACTAGCGCGTAGCGCGGGGGTGACGGGGAGAGGGAAGCGGACGGGACCAATGCGAGAGCAAGCACAGGAGGGACTCAGAAGACAGGGCAGAGAGAGAGCAGAGAGCAGTCAGAAGCGATGGCATTGTGCACAAGGAGACAAACACAAACGCGCAAAGCGGGCGAGACAGTCAGGAGGATACGCGGCGGGAAAGGTTCTTATTCTCATGGAAAGAGCGCGAGTCAACGGGTCATCCGGTTGGTCAGCCATTATCCATTATAAACGTAAAGAGTCGATCGCGGATGCGACAGCCGCCCGCCCTTGATTCCCTGTCCTGCGCTGGCGCCCTGGCACACGGAACACGTGGGCTGTCTTTCTCTACCGGGCTATGCAATGACCCCCAGAAAGACGGCAACGACGGCTGCTTTTGGTCTCCGTAGATAGAAAGACGCTGTCTCTGTCTTTCACATGTAGGTTGTAGGTTCACGCGTTCCCGCGAGAGCGGGTCCCAACCAATCGCCTAAATTAGACCTACCCGTCGTCCTCTCGCTCGGCCCTCCGGCGCCGGCGCTGCGGCGCACTGCCTCCCTGCCCATCAGCTTCGACTTCCCTGTTCTTCTCTCCCCCGACGTTCCCTTGCCTCAGATTGTGCTGTCGGCAGCATGTTCGGCTTTTCGCCGCGACCTTGTCCCGCTGCCCCTTCGCTCAAGCCGCTCGGCCTCTTCGGTGGCCTCGACGTCTCGCAGCTCTGGCCCCTCACCAACCTGGTGCTGCCGGCGTGGCTTTTGCTGGCTCTGCTCCCCACCTGGCGGCACACGCCCACGCTCACGCTTGTGCCGCCATTCGTTCACTCGGTGCTTTACGTTGCGGTCCTATTGAGCAACGCCCTCAACTCCACCGAGGAAGACGCTCCCATCGACTTCTCATCTTTCGAGGGTGTCACCAACTTATTTAAGGATCCGACGGTTGTCTTTGCAGGCTGGGTTCACTACCTCGTCTTTGATTTGCTCATCGGGCGCGCCATCGTTGAGGACGCGTTGTCGCGCGACTGGACGCCGCTGCGCCACGCGCTCGTCATCGTGCCCTGTCTCTTCATGACCCTCATGTTCGGACCGACTGGATTCCTCTTGTACTCCTGCACCGCGGCATCTGGATTGCTTGGAGCCAAGGGAATCTCGCAGCGCGAGCTTGATCTGCGCCTGGAGAGGCTCAAGGCAGCTTGATTCGAGCTGCACCGCACACTGCGGCATTCGTCGCCACACAGCTGTGCTCTCTGAGCACTCGGTTCGGTGCGATCAAGGAGGCCCACCGTTTTGACAAGTGGAAATTGAGGAGTCTTGTTGGACAAGGCGCCCTTGCATACAGGCAAGGGCCATTCGATGGTAGCAAGGCGGCCATGAGTTGCAGATGTATAGATCTTCTTTGGAGGCCAATGCCACCTTAATCAAGTGCACCGGTGCGGAGGGGAGCGCAACGCGGCAAGTGAGCTTACTTGCTCTAGCTATGATGTTCGATGTGTGTTTCTCATTTGCAGCCATGATGGACCATCCAGCTCCTTCAAGTGAGGCTGCATGCGCTGCATTGAAGGTGTTGTGGGCAGAGTGTCTGTGGCTGTGGTGGTGGCTGTGGTTTAAGAGGAATATTGAACCGCATGGAGGAGCGCATGCTCACACATCGGCACATCGGGGGTGAGACGTGCGGCTCGAGGCGCGTGCACAAGCACATGTGTAGGGTGGTGAGGCCAGCTTGGTGGCGAGCGGCACGGGGCTGGCGACCGGGGGCACACAGGGGGCAGCTGCAGTGGCAGGCCAGGGGGCGCTCGCATGACGAGAGACGAGGGACCGCAGACGGAATAACAAAAGGCACCCATCACAATCGCGACCTACAACTTGAACGGTACCAAGGGCGGCAGACTAGCCGCAGTGCTGTCACAGGCGCGTAAAGCAAGAATAGACATCCTGATGCTACAAGAGCTACATGCATACGAGGACGGAGCGCACCTCCGGGCCCATAGAACGGCCGCCCTACTGGGATGGACATGGTTTGCTGCCCCAGGAGAGCTGGGTGATCCGTGATCCTGCCAGTGGCGTCGCTGTGGCGATCAGAGACGAGGCCGGTAGAGTGTCTCCTAGACCCGACACGATAGAAGTGCTAATAAAAGGTAGAGGCGTATCAATAGAGATCAACATTGATGAAATAAAGTACCGAATAATATCTATCTATCTAAGTGCGGCGCCCGGCCCCCGAGAAGGGCAAATCATGAGCGGATACAACCTGAAAATAAGCCAGTTCGCTGATGACACGGCACTGATAGCCCGAGACTACAAAAGCATAAACAAGGCCTTACAATGGGTGAAACTATATGAGATGGCGACAGGAGGCAAAACGAACGCAATCAAATTCCAAGGACTGAGAATGGGATCTCAGCGACTTCGCAAGCCCCTGTGGGACATGCGAAGATTTAATTGGATACAAGAAAACGAATACCTAACCATCCTAGGCGTCCCGCTAGGCGCGCCGGAGGCTCTCAGACCTTTTTGGACGAAGCTGGCGGATAAGATAGATGACAAAGTGTCCGACCTAGCGCCGGCCACTAAATATATGACCATATTTGGAAGAGCGAACGTGGTAAACTTTATAATATAATTAATTTTTAACAAATTCTTATGGGTCGCGGCGCGGCAAAGGAACGGGACTAGCGCTCACTCAAGACAGGACACCCTGCCGCGGCAAGCGCAAGCACCCTTCCCCCTTATGCCACCCAGCTCTTCACTAGCTTTCTACCTGCGCTAGCCAGAGCGCCCCTCCCTCCACACTCAGACAGCCCCCTACGCCAGGATCCTGTTCTGGTCTCGCAGGCAAGGGGGCCTAATGGGAGGGAGAGGAGCAACTCCTCAGAGAGGAGCTGTGGGGAAGGAGATGTCTGAGTGGGGGCGCTATACCCTTGCGCTAGGCATGGGCAGCGACGCCGCCTCAAGACATGTCCTCCCTCTTGTCTTGAGTCGAAATTTTTGGTGCTTGAAGCAGAGGGCAAGGGGGTTTGTGCTTCTTGGGTTAGTTGTAGTTGGAAGAGGGAGTGGGAGAGGGAGTGAAGTGTTGGAAGAGGGCCCAAGGCAGGGCACTGAGCTGAAGGTAATTGTGGCCCACAAGAGTGGGGTGAAAACGTGAAGTGTATCAACAAGGGTCTTGAGTTGAAATTTTTGGTGCTTTGAACAGAGGGCGAGGGGGTTCGTTCTGTTTGGGTTGGTTCTAGAGGGAAGGGAGAGTAGGAGAGGGAGTCAAGTGTTGAAGGAGGGCCCAAGGCAGGGCACTGAGTTGTAGGTTCTTGTGGCCCACAGGAGTGGGGTGAAAACGAGAAGTGAGTCAACATGTTGAAAAACAGAGGCACAAGTTGCTCTCCGTAGGAGATTGATGGTTGTGAAGTGCCCTCCCATGTTGGGTGCACTGATGGTAGAGGTTTCCACCATGGGGAGGGCAGCTGAGCTGCCCTCCCACATGAGGTGCTCTTGGGGTGGGAGGGTTTCCCACTGTTGGAGGGGGTCTCAAAGACCCCCTGCATGCTACGCAGAGCCATGGGGGCAACCTGTTCGGTGCCAGTGCTCGCCACCCCGCGCGCTTGCGCGGGCGTGGTTTGGATGGGCTGGACGGGCTCTGAGAGGGCTTTCTGACGAGCCGCCTCGGGCGGCATGGGGCGTCCCAGGTGGGGCGCGGTGGCGAGGGTCGCCTGGGGCTCGGGAGCGGTCGCGGCACGCTCCATAGTTCAAACTATAACAATAGTTTTATGGTAAACTTTATAATATATGGAATGCCCAGATATTGGCTGCAGACGCTGGCCGCCCCAAAATGGTTCCACACCCGCGTGCAAAGAGCGGCGAACGCGGTTCTCTGGACAAGCCCGCGCACCGACAAGCAACAAAAATGGATTAGATACCCCCATTACGCCACAACACACGAAAGAAGCGCAACTAGGACATTGGGGCTAGGGCTCCTACACTGGTCAACCCACGCGAAGGCCCTCCAGGCCAAGTGGATCCTGAATTATCTAAACGCAAGAAAAGCGGTTTGGAAACACGGACTAGATGCTTGGTTCTGCCGAACTGGACTAGGGAGGGGCGCTGTCCTATCCACGGTACCGACGAAGACACTGACGGGTAGCATTAGAGGAAACCCGGCACTACCAACCTTTTGGGAGGAGGCCCTAACGAACTTCAGAAACCTCGACGTGCAACCCTCGTTCCTTACACGAGAAGGCGCGCTATCACAACCCCTATGGCACAACCCGCACATTCCCCCCCCCGTGGTAAAAGCTCCGTGGGCGCGCCTATGGGAAACACTACACACAAACGTGGTTCACAACATATTCAAAGACGGCAACTTCATAACGCCTTACAGCAAAGAAGATTGCTCGGCATATATAGAACACCTACCGGAGGCCTTCGTACACGAAGGCCGCACAGTCCACAAAAAGGAATTTCTCGATTCATGGGACGAAGTGGTCAGCCACGCGCAATCCGTGCTCGGGCGGGCGAGAGAGCGCCCGTCACCGGGTACCGGAGGAAGCAAAGACAAAAGCAGCGGCACCCCACCTCAAGAGTCGGACGACGCAACGCAAGTCAGAGAAGTCAGAGTCTCGGAAGGAGACAAGTACATCAGTAGATTTAACAGCATTTGGTTACATGCCGATACCGACTACCTGGGAGAGATAGCCGATACCGGAAGCGTAGCGAGAGTAGAAGAGATCCAACACTACCACCCTCCCGCTAGATGGGAGGGCGGCCTCAAGGGCCCGAGGTTTATGGAATACCCCCTAGCGGACGAATACGCCATAAAGAAAGGGAAAATCGCGCTAGACGCGATCACGGTCTCGGACATCACCAAAGCCATGCTTAAAAAAACCCGGAAAAACGACCCACAGGCGGCGAGAACAGCATGGGAGAAGAGATTGAACATCACGAGCGAAGAATGGAAACATGTGGCCAAACTATATACACTGCCACTGCTGAAACACGTGGATAAACACATGCACTTCAAGCACATTACACACAGGAGGATAGGCACAAGAAACAGATTCGCAGTAAACCCAACGGGTGCGTGCAGATTATGCCGCCGCCACCGAGAAGACTCGTGCCACCTAGCGTGGTGCCCCGAGACAAAAGTCATATTCGAAACTATAGACGCCATCACCAACTACACGCCTAGCCCTGGGAGGTCGCACGCACAACAAATCAAAGACAGACTCTTCGCATACCCTGGAACGAGCACCCCCGACAGCCTGAAGACGCTATATATACTAGCGTGGAAATATATACTCAGAGACTTCTATAGAGTCGAATTCGAATCGTACGAGTATCATTACATACCAGTCCTAGAAACCACACTAGTGAGGTTTACCACCTTGGTGAGAGGTCTCGCCATACCGGGCTCTCACAGCCACATGCGCACTCGCAAGGCCGCTCAAGGAAGAAAACCAAAACTCAAAAAGCCGACGGAATACGGCATCCCTGCGTTTATTGTGAATGAAAAAGGTAGACTACAACTGAGCGAGAGCCTCAGCCTCGTGGCACAGACGCTCGACCTTGCCGAGAGGCTCGCCTAAAGCGGCGAAACATACCTCTACAATCGAAGACAAGGACACGGGATAGTCAGCAGCCATAGCATAAGCAAAGTCACGACATGGATAGCGTCGCAGATCCGAAAAGCATCTAGAATATGCAAGTCACTCAGCGGCATAGGAGGAAGGCGTGCACGCACCGCTGAGGGCAGGCGCACTCCGCCCAACCCGTATACCCCGCAGGACCTGGGCCCCTAAGTAGAGCACGAGGGGAGTTGCCGCAAGGCGGGAAAAGAGGGAGTGTAAGGGGAATGGGCGTGGCTACGAATATGCGACCCAGTGCCACGTGCGAGGCGAGAATATTAAAAGGGTTTTTTTTTTACGTGGTACAACCAGTGTAAGAGCCCTAGCCCTAGTGTCCTAGTTGCGCTTCGTTCGTGTGTTATAGCATAGTGGGGGTGTCTGATCCATTTGTGTTGCTTGTCGGTGTGTGGGCTTGTCCAGAGAACCGTGTCCGCCGCTCTTTGTACGCGGGTAAGGAACCACTTGTTGGGCAGTTAGAGCGTGTAAGCTGAGAGCCTCATAGATCATAGATCATCCTAAGTGGTGGCCGACTCGAAACCGAGGCGCGGCAGCAGGGCCCACTTCTGAAAAAAATGAGCACCGACAACGCGCAAGTTGTGGCAGCTCAACGAGTGGGCGTGTACTAGACACGAGCTAGAGAGCATCAAGTGGCATGTAGATGTGGGCGCTCCGAAAATCGGCTTAGGCGATGCAGCTTGCCGCTAAGACTACGTTGGAGCAAGCATGAGAATCAAAGCTTGACACGCAAGACATGGTGAGCATTGAGCTGCCGACCGACGATGAGTACTGTTGAGACGGCGGCTGCTACATAGGCGCCCACACGGTCGCCTGGCAGAGTCTTCTTCCACCACATGGCCGTGCACACGAGCGCGGCAAGATTGGAGAGGGACATGGTCAGCACGAATGCAATGAGCACAGTACGCGACGGCGCGACAAGCCAGTAGTAAGAGCAGATTGCGGAGCCCACCTCCAGCAAGCAGACCCCCACCATGTAGAACGGGAAGGCGGGCCGCGCGGCCTTGCAGGCCGAAGCGTAGATATGCGAGAGCAACGAGATGACGTGGTGCGCGAGAAGGACAGGTCTCATGCTGACGGCGAGAAAGTCGTAGAGCATGGCGGCGGCGAAGATGTAGACAAAGCTGGTCTCGAGCACGCCCAATCCACTCGTCGTGCATCGCGCCACCCAGCGCTCAGTGTGGTAAGCGTGGGAGCGTGCTGCGAGGCCGCAGAGCGCCGGCAACGCTCCCAGCTGTGTTGGGATACCAAAGGCGCATCTCCACCGAGGAGCGCCCCCTGCAAGTTGTGACCCGAGCGTATCGAGCAGAAATACGCGCGCCAAACCCGCGTAGAGCAGCCAGCAGAGCAGGAGAGAGAGAGGCAGGGAGGGAGAGGAAAGAGAGCGTGGGGAAGAGAGGCGGAGAGAGAGAGAAGGAGGAAGCTCGAGCGAGGGCGAGGCGCGCGACGCGCGAGAGCGCATCGGATGCGAGGAGAGGCGAGCCCCTCTCCTCTCTTTCTCTGGGGCCCGCGCGTGTTCCGCGGGTAAGGGGGCAGAGAAGGGGAAAGGGGTGGGGGGTGGGCGAGGAGGAGGACGGGGGAGGGCGGGCCGCTGAGAGCTCGGCGAGAGGAGCAGCGTGGTGGCGGGGGGGGGGGGGGGAGAATCCATGAGAGGAAAGAAGAAGAGAGAAGAACCGGGAGTTTCAGGGGATAGGGGAGAGTGGGAGGGGGGGGGGGGGGGGGGGAGAAGCCGTGTCTCTTGCACAGGTGAGAACAGGGAGGCAAGGAGAGGGAGAGAGAAGAGAGTGAGACGAAGGAAGAAAGGAGGAGAGGCAAGAGAGAGGTGAGGCGAAGATGCAGCGTTCCACATTCATTCTTTTTACGTGAACGGTGCGGAAGCTCATGATTTGAGAGGGAAGATGAGGAGAGAGAGAGACCACACGGACACACACAAGAAACATCCCCTCCTTTTTTTTGTACGGGGTGCATGACCCTCCCGTCTTGCGCGGGATTTTTTTTCGATCGCGCCTCGCTCGGTCTGATCGTCTCTCTTCTCCAAAAATAAGACATGCCCGATCGGCCACGATGTGTACATGTGTTCATGTAATTGTCGCTCGAAATAGAAAGAGTGCGGGGGTTGTGGGCCTAGTTGTTGAATACAAATACGTGTATTCACCAAAAGCCCCGGAAATCGGAGAGAATACGTATTCGAGATTCGACCCCCCCCCAGATCTCTATTCTCTATAGACTCTAGATCGATAGATCATAGATGACGGGGAGACGGGGAGGCCGCCAGGGAGCCAGGGAGGCGCGGAGCGCGGGGGCTGAGGCGGGAGCGAGCGAGCGAGCGAGCGAGCGAGAGAGAGTAAAAAGTATAACATTAAATTTTTCACTCTTCAATACACAATATTTACGTATCTACATATGTGTGTCTATATGTAGTTAGATGTATATGGCGGGGCTTGAATACAAGCTTGTGTTCATTGAATTCAAGATCTAGGCCGTTGAATACGTATTATACAACATATTCTCCGTCTGCGGCGCGTATTCAACAACTATTGTTGTGGGGGAAAGGGTCGCGCGGGAGGGGGGCGGGGGAGGTGAGAAAAGGGAGGGAGATAAAGAGAAGAGGGAGGAGCGGGAAGCGGGAAGAGAAGAGGGAAGAGAGGAGGAAGAGAGGAGGAAGAGAGGAGAAAAGGGAGAGACCCAGGGAGGAGGGAGGGAGGGGAGAACACGGGAGAGATCACAGGGGGAGAAGAGAGAGAGGGATAGATGAGAGAATTTGACGAGAAGGAAGAGAGAGAACGAGAGAGGAAAGGGAGAGAGAGAAGAAGAGGAGAGAGAGGGAGAGGAAGGGAACGGGGGCGATGAAGAGGAAGAGAGAGAATAGAGCCAAAGAGAGAGAGGAGAGAGAGAGAGAGAGGGACGGAGAGAGAGAGAGGGACAGAGAGAGAGGGGGGTGGAAGAGAGAGATAGAGAAAGAGAGAGAGAGAAAGAGAGAGAGAGAGAGAGAGGGAGGGAGAGAAGAGACACAGGGAAAGAGAGAGATGGAGAAAAGAGAGAGAGAAGAGAGACAGGGAGAAGAGAGAGGGAGAAGAGAGGCAGAGAGGCAAGATCCAGAACGACTGTGTGGGCCTTCCCCCCCTTGGGCGCCCGTGCTCGCCCACGATGTGGGGTTCCCTCTGGCGCGAGGCGGTGCGCGAGCTGCAGACGACGGTCGGTCGCAGGAGAAGCTCCCGCTTCCCCTCTGCTTCTCCCCCGCCCGAGAGCTCTCCTACGGCTCCTCTCGGACGGCATGGCATTGTTCTCGAGGAGGCGGATGGGTGGGATGTGAGTTCTTCTCCATCGAATCCTCACACTCGCGCGCGCGCCCACACGCACACTCCACCCAAAGGCCCTACGCACACTGTTCTTTGTTCGCACATAAGGACCATGGTTTCACTCATCCACCCCTGCGGCGCCGCCACGACACTCCATGCCCCTCCGTCCATCTAGCTTTGACCGCCGCAAGCCCAGGGTGATGAGAAATGGGTGCTCGCCACCCTCATATGCGCTCGCCTGTGCTATGGCGGCCCTTCCTTGTCAGCCTCAAAGCCACGTAAATCACGCGCCGTCGCCATGGCGTCCCCTGGTGCACCCTCCGCTCGGTGCAAGGGTCAGGCACACGCCGTGACTCTGGCCTACTCCACGACAAACATCCCACTTCTTGCGGTTCACGTCAGAACTTTCTGGTCCCCTCGCCGCACTTCCTCCCTACTTCTCCCCACCCCTACCCCGCGGACCAACAGGTCGTGGGGCTGCGCGAAGACCGGAAGCATCTAGCAGAGGTGGTCGAGGGCGGCGACGACGGCTGCATGGGCAGCACAAGTGCCTACGCCTCTGGGGGCGCCTACCTACGCGCAGGCGAGGCAGGCGCGAGCGACGAGGAAGATGAGGAATACCGGCGCATCTGGAACCTACCACCAAAGCACTTGGGGGCCGTGCCCTCGCAGGCGCACCGCGCGGCGGCGCGCGCGGGCTCCAACAGTGACAGATCTCCAGTAGGTGAAGCCGCCTCACAGACGAGCACCGCACTGTGCTTTGGCTCAGATTGCGCTGGGGTAGCCAACGCAACGTCGAGTGGGTCGGCTACTCGTGGGAGCGACAGCGAGGAGGAGTCCCGTTCGGATTTGCTCGGTTCCCTTACGCAGGGAGGAGGGTTGCATGGTGTTCGGGACGGCATCAACCCAGCCGCAGCGGAAGAGGCTGGACCGACAGTCGCGGTTGTTCCAATTGGCCAGCGGACATCGATGGGTGGAGCGTCGGCGCCAGGGACCTCGACGTTCCCAGCGGTGGGAGACGTATGTCCAGCTGATGCTAGCGCTAACGCCTCTTCGGATGCCGCGCACGTGCTGACCTACAATGTCGGCAGTGGACTGCAAACCAGCGACGGCGTATCTCCGGAGCATGGTCTTGTGCAGAGACGGCCCCTATCGTCATCTGCTGACCTCAGGCGCGACGCTGCCAGGGAAGAAGGTGGCACGCAACATGTAGGCACCACAAGCTGTGACATGAGCCAATCACCGCGCGCCCGGGCTGCCCATGATGGAGCTTGCATCAGCGGCGACGGACTACACCGTCGAGCTGCCGACGGCCGTGGCGATGGGAGCAGCATATCTGCCGCAGGCGTTGGTTCCATACAGGCTTTCACGTTGCTCCTAGTGTCGCTGGTCGTCTGGCTTGCCACTGCGGTCCATCACATTGGGAGCGGGCTGCTTCAGGCCAACAATCCTGGGCTTGTGCTCAAGCACGCGCTCATCGATCCCGTTTCACGAAAAACCTTTATGCGGTAAGAGGGCTCGGCTGCAAGCCACTGCTGCTCAACTAGATGGTGTTGCGCTCGCTGGGCTACTTTGGGCTCGAGCTCGAGGCACCATCCCCCACCGCGTCTGCGAACGCGGGCCCTCTGTCGCTAACGCTGGTGCACCATCTTTACAACTCGTATAGGTGCCTCCTGCTCAACGTCGGGCTCTTCCGAGGCGCCTTATTCCTGTATGAGGTCATCCTGCCCTCCTTCTGCGAGCAGGCCCTTGGCGTCACTCTTGCTGGGGATGGGAGGTGCGCATGACTCATAGTCGGTGGCGTTGCGAAGTCTCCTGCATGATTATCAGCGACGCCTGGCAGGCTGTCATTGGCCACCCGCTCCAACTATCGTGACTGATGGCCATGTCACTTCTCGCCCAATCTCAGGTACGAGTGGGCGGTGTTCTTGCTCTGGACATTGCCCGCATACCTCGTCTGTGAAATCGTCTCCACATCTTGGCAGCTTCGGATGCACTCGGACATGGCGTCGCGCGCCTCTGCAGAGGCATCGCGCATCGACGCTGCTGCTGCCCGCGCCGATTTTGCTAGCGCAGGAGGCGGACGAGGCGATCGATCTGTTCTTACGGCTGATGCCGACGGATCTGTGGCGCTGGCCACGACGCAATCGCGCGCGTCTGATGGCGTCCTCTCTCTCGTGTACGGTAGGCTGATATATATTGCATTCTTGATGCAGGTGTGCAGAGGTGCTTCCACTTGATGCCAAGAGCACGTTGCAATCCAGTTAGACAATGAAGCTACTCGCTATCTTTGCGCGTCCCTGATCCTACTCCACACTCGCATATCATGCAATCCTGCACTCCTTCCGTCATACAGGTGAAGTTGATCGCGTCGTTGCCCTTCCTGGGCCCATCCACCATGCTCCTCTTGTCGTCGTTGCTCCATGCCTACGACTCGTTTGAGATGCATTGGGGAGGGCTTGGTCTCGGTGTCGCGTCCCGCTTCCGGCTGATCGAGGCGCACTGGCTATACTTTGTTGGTTACGGCGGTGTTCTCGCCGCTCTCTCCGCGCAGCTCCGCTTTTGGGACCTATTCACAATCCGCGCCGTGCTCTATCCGATCTACATCGCCAACGCGCCGCATGCAAACTTCCGTGCGCTATCGACACGCCGACTGCCGGTTTTTCAGGCTTGCTTTGGCACCATCAACGCTGTGTTGCAGCTCGCGGAGATGCGCATGCGGCCCACATAAGAGTCGCAAGGGACACTTAGATTAAAATAATTAATGTTATATCCTAGCCAACCCCACTAGCTAATTGGACACAACTTTTCCGTCCCGGAATCCCGCCATGCCTGACGAGCCAGGTGTCCGAGTGCTACCGGGGGGAGGGGGCACTGCCCCCTCCGCCCCTCGATAAGAGGGTGCAACTCGAGGTTCCTTTTTTTTGTCACGGACGGCCGCTGCACGCAGGCGGCGCACTGCCCGTTTGCGCACGGGCCCCTCGAGCTGCGCACGCCGCGCCGGCCGGGCGTGTCAGATTAGCGGCGCCGCACGGCCCGACGCGCGCGCGTCACGCGGCGGCGGCGATGCGTCCCATGCTCGCCAGCCGCTGCGCCACCGTCTCGTCCACGTGTGCCGCCTCCGCGTTGGCCATCGCGACGTACAGGCGCACGTCCGTCTGCGAGATGTCCGACATGCCGTCGGGAGCGGCTCTTCCGCCGGGGGACGTCGTCGAAACCACGCAGGCCAGGAGCAAAACAGGCGCATCCCTCGATCCCCCTACCCCAGCCCGTCCATTTTTTTTGCCGACCGCCGCTCCCGGCCAAAAAAGTCTGGCCGCTGGTCAATCGGCGGTGCACGCACACACGGCATCAGGCGGTAGCGCGGACACCTTTTCGTTTTCAGTCACTGCTTTTTTATATGCCTCATCCAGCTCTTCTTTTGCGCGCTGAATCGTTTCGTCTTGACCGCTGCCGTTTCGGCCGCTTGCACAAGGGGCGGCCTGGGCCTGGGCTTGGGCAGCGGCTTGGGCCGGCGAGGCGGCTTGGGCTTGGCAAGCGGCCATCGAGCTCGAATCCTTGGCGGAGACTACCGCGCACAGTGTGCTCTGTACGCGGCGAAAGGGCGTCCAACTGGCGCGGTGCACCTTCGGTGTCCAGAAGCCGAACTTGCAACGGTCCACTCGAACGCCGAAGCACGTCAAGCCGGCCCGCGTAAGGCACTTCCAGACGCTCACACCCGGGTGGGGTCTTTTGGTCAAGTACCAGACGAGCTGTCGCCACGGCGCCGGGGCCCTTGGCGAGTGTCGGCGGTGTCGGCGGTGCTCCATGCATGTTATAAGGTTAGTATTGGGCCGAAATTGCTTCTGGAAACTCTTTTCTGGCCTGTACGGTGGATGCGGCGTTTCGTATTTTTGCGAGAGTTTGCTCCGACGTGCTTTGGCGTTGCCAACGGGCCAGCAGGCTTCGCGCGTTTCCGCAGAGGGCGTGCAGTGCATTCGCGCGCATTGCCAGCTTGCTGGTCGCCACGCGGAGCGCCGGACGTGCGCGGGGCTCGGCCGCGCGTGCACGTCTGGCGCGCGGCCTTCATGGACTGCGGCTCGCTCCGCACGCTGTGGGCGCCCCAAAACTTTTTCAGAGCCACATCGGCCGTGCACACGTGAGCGCCGCCCGCACGGTCTCAGCGACCTACTACCGCGAGGACAACCTGATGCAGAAGCTCTTCAAGCGCGTGGGGCCCCTGCTGGTGAACGTGCAGCGCAAGGAACTGGTGGGCGGCGGCTACATCTCGAACGTGCGGCGCATCGACGTGTTTCTGGAGGGCGAGGAGGAAGAGGAGGAGGACGACGACGACGACGACGACAAAGAGTGGGAGGAGGAGGACGAAGACGAGGACGAGGAGGAGGACGAGGAGGAAGCGGAGGGGGAAGGGGCCTGTCTCAAGAGGAAGAAAGCCGAGACCCGCGCTTCTTTTTCGGCGCGTCTCGGTAAGAGCGATCCGATGCGCCTGCCCGCCGATGGCGCACTCGACGCGTGCGGTGGGCGGTGGGACGCCGCCGCCTTCCTGCGCGGCTTTCAGAACAGCGCCGAGCGCCCTGCGGCAGAGGCCGTGCCGGAGCTCGACGAGCTGCGGCAACTCGCGGCGCACTGGTCGCGGCCGCCCCTCAGGGACGACGACCGCGCGTTCCGTGGATCCCACGCGGAGGCCGTGCCGGAGCTTGACGAAGTTCGACAACTCGCGGCGCGCTGGTCGCAGCCGCCCCGCAAGGCCGACGACCGCGCGTTCCGTGGAACCTCCCACGTCGTCGGCCGGTCGCCAAGGATGGCGCGCAAGAGATGGAACAGCTGCATCCGCATTTTCGCGCCCATTCGGCGCACACGTCGGCCGGCAGCGTCTGCGGCCACCAGCAGTGGGCGCGGAGCATCTCCTCGGCCGGTTCCCACGAGCGCCAGAGGAGCACCTCCCGGCCGCACGGCGAGAAGATGAGCCGTGGGTCGCGCAGCCCCGTGCCGCCGCCGCCGGCAGCGCGTTCGGTGCCTGCGCTGTGGCAGCTCTCGAGTAGGCCGTGTGAGAAGCGGTACGCGCGCAGCACGCGCAGCGGGGCCCCCGGTGAGCAGGCTCGGCTGTACATGTCCAGCCCGTGCAGCTCGTCGAGATCGAGGACCTCCTGCCAGCGCGCGCCGGGGAAGAGCAGCCGGCGGGGCAGCGCCGGCGCCACGAGTGCAAGCATTGTTAAGCGCTCCGCACGCGCCACGCGCCCGTTGGCCGCCGCGCGGTGCAGGAAGGCCCACGCGCCCGGGCCCCAGAGCTTGAGCAGCGAGTCGCCCATTTGCCTTTGCGGCATCGAAAAAAAAAGTGAGCGTCTCGTTGAGCGAGAAGACGTCGACGCGCGCGACCCGCTCCAGCACGCGGTCGGGCAGGACGGCGCGGGCGGCGTTGAGGTAGGCGATCGCGTAGTCGGCGTGCTTGGAGGCGAGCACCACGTCGTCGTCCTCGTGTTGGCATCACCTCCTCGCTCCAAAAGTTTTTTGGAGGTCGATCGGCGATGCACCCAGCTGGCCGTCTGCGCCGCCCACGAGGTGTGAATCCTGCAGGCGCGGTACAGGTCCATCGCGGCCGTATGGGGGGCACTTGCGGAAAAAACAACCAAACCTGAGGTTGCACCCTCTTATTTCTCCTCCCCCTAGTGCACGCACCGACCCCGCGCACCCCAGCACGTCCTCTCCTCGAGTCCACGCTGGGGGAAAACCCCTTTCGGGTAAAAGCAACACAGGGGCGGGGGGCACTCGTGAATAGGGGCCCAGGAGCGCTAATCTCTCCTCGCCGAAGCGAGTGGCCGCGGCGAGCCGCGGCCCTTCCCTCCTGGCTCTGGCGCCGCCCCCGTCTTCTCTTACCCAAACGGGGCGAGAAGACACGTAAACACCGGAGGGGAGAGCTGCCGCTCCCCCCTCCCCTCCCTCTTCCCTTTTCCTCCTCTCTTCCCTTCGGCGGGGGCCCATGGCGCGCGCCTGCGGCCCCTCTTCAGGTCCTCAGGAGGCCGGCAGGGGCCTGGGAGCGCAGCTCAGGGGGCAGGTGAGGCTGGGGCATGGCCTTGGTCCCTCCTGCCTCTCCCTCGCTGGCTCTCGAGCCCCTGCCAGTCGACTGGAGCTGGCTGGGGGGTCCTGATCAGGGGGGCCCAAGGGGAGGAGGGGCTGGTCAGAGGGATGGGCAGGCCACGACGGGCCAGGGCGGGCGAGTCAGGCGGGCCTGTGGGGAGGGGAATGGGTCAGCAGGGCTGTGTGCTCCTGGCAAGCCATCAGGCGTGCCAGGAGAGTGGGTGGTTCCTCCCCCATGACAGGGGAGGAGTGGAGAGCGAGGAGGTCTCGTGCCCCCCCATGGGCGAACTAAGTATAAACTTAGTTGCAAGGGACACTTAGATATAGGGAGAAAGCTGTGGCTTCCCCCTGGCAAGTATTTGTCACACAAAGCATAGGCCGGCGGCTGGAAGAATTTGCGAGTATACTGATTGCTAGAATCACAACTAAGTTTTGACTTAGTTCACATGGCACATGAGGGAGCAGGCGCCTCGTGGCCCTAGCCCCCCGGGCTCCAACTCCCCTCCGACGTGCGTCATCGGTCATCCTCATGCTTCGCCCTTTGGCGCATGCAGTTGAGCATCCATCACACGCACCCAGACCTAGACCGCCCCTTGTGAGCGCAGGTCACGAGGCGCACTCCCACGCCCTGGCGGGCGCCTACCCTCGAGCTGCCTTTCCCTTCTCCCCCCTTCCCCTTCCCCTCCCCCCCCCCCCCCTCTTGGTCGCCAAGGCCATACAGGGGCGCTTAATTTTGGCCAACGGCTAGTGGGAAGCGAGGGAGAGGCAGGGCTCTATCATCACAATAGGTTGACGTTGAGCATGAAAGCAAAATGACCAAGGCCGTCGTTTCAGTGGGATATATGCGTGCATCATGGATGTACGGTGTGCGGTGTGGAGGGAGAAGGCCCGCGGAGCAACAAGCCCGAGGCGACCACTTGTGGACGGTAACGGAACATATGTCGCTATTTGTCGCCTCAAAAACGTGACTCGGGGTCGCAACCGCTGAGAACGCCGTAATTCGTGGGACGACCCGAACCTCTGGCCCGTTGATTGGGTTCGTGCTAATCGTTGTTATGCGACCGTGTGCTCATCATCACAAGTGCTCACAACGTTGTTGGGGATCAACAAGGCGCCCTTGCCCCAACAACTGTATCTTGGGCCACCTTAGCATGTTGGTCAGCTAGCGGTGCGAGCACTCCCTTCGAAAAAAAGTCCGTAAGGGCTCCGAACCGGTCCTCAGCCTCAGCGAGTGTACGGTAGAATTCGTCGTGAGCTGCGGCGCGCGCTCGTACCATCGTGTGATGCTCGCGCGACCGCCGGAGCTGCTGCGCACAAGTAGGGCATTGATGTTCCCCGGCCTGGCCTTCTGCTACATCGACGTCGAACGGATTGCGCGAGGTGTAGGCTTTCGCGTAAGAGACGTTGGTTAGATGCGAATCTCCTAGTCCGGGCCCAGCCAGGCACTTTGTGTGATAGGCGTGGCCGCAATAAAAGTACACTGCCGGATGAGAGAGATCAGCCGAACAAGACATGCAGCTCGTTTGCCGGAAGGTGTGCGTGCCGGAGGAGAGCGAGAGGGCCTCGGATTCGAAGCGACGGCTTTCCACCTCGTATCTGGCACCAAACACAGTGGAAAGTGAATGTTAGGGCCGATACAGAGGTCCGTAGACGCCTTGATGACCGGTGCCATTCGAAAGGCATCACAATGCCCGTCCTATGTGGGCACGCATTCCTACAACCCCGTGGGCTGTCGATGGCATGGCACACCTGGCCGCATCGGCTTCCGCCTCTGCGGCAACCGCAGCATCGCTTGCCAACTTGCGCTCGAAGTACGAAGCGACAGTACGCAGTGTCATGCCGCACGGACGTCGATCCATGTCGTTCATGCCCTCTCGCTCAAGTCGCGCGCTAGTGTGCCCGGCCTCAAGTGTCGATAAAAGTGCTAAGGGTGAGAGAAGGCTATCGCGCTCGACGATACCCATCGAAGCGCTCAACAACTTTTCACGATCACCACCAAGTCTGAAGGCAGCATCCCTTGGTGACGACTCGGAGCAACCATTCGCCAAGAGTCCGTGGCTGTTATGCTCGTCCATTTGAGCCGCGTGACGGAGTGCATGTACCCACAACTGCGGATGTTGAGACCCATGGGCAATGCAAGTGGCAAGCATGGCCTCATGTTGCTGTGTTTCCGCCTGCACAAGAGGACGCAGGCATGGGGGGGGGGGGGGGGGGATGTGAGCGGCCTTGCCAGCGTGCACGTGGTATTGGAGCAAGTGGTTCAGGCCTCGAAAGGCATTGCAATTACTATTGGTATAGATAGGCAGGAGGTATGGGACGGCCAACGAGGCTAAATCGCTACCTGAAGCTCCAATAACGCCGCGGGACGCTCTTGTTCTCTCAAGATGGCTTCCGAACCCGGGACAAAGCTATATGCAGCGCAGATCTGCAGGGCTTGAGAGCGCACGTCCTCAGAAGGAGGCAGACGGCGCAGCAATTGGAGAGCACGAGCGTGATACTCGCCGCGGCTTAGGAGGGCGCAGTTAAGAGTTGGGGAGCGGGCGGCAGTTGCCGTTGCCAAGGCTGGCTTCGCGCTCGATTCACTACTAGCCGCAGTCAGTCCTTCAAGCTCAACTGCTTGAGTGCTGCAAGAACAATCGCACGCCCCCCCGGCAAACATGTGAAGCATTCCTGCGGAATCCATCTCCGCCAGGCCAAGGTACAAGTCCAACAGCGTTAGAAGGACATCTTGAATTGGAAAACCCTCACACGCGAGTAGCCGCTCCAAAAAGTGGACGAGCCAAGTTTGATGTCGTTCGAAGAGTCCAACCGCGGCTGTGACATCCAGGCGCTCACCGCTCGGCTCAGCTGACGCCACCGGGTCCAAGTCCTTGTTCGAAAGAGTACGGAAACTGGGACGGACATGCTTCAAAAGCACTTCAACCGTCTCAGGTGCGCGCGCCGTCAGAAGCTTTCGCCCATGGGACAGCAACCCACT
>CM030933.1:2810561-2835561 GCA_018136815.1 Isochrysis galbana | reverse complement strand
CCCTTTCCCCTTTCCAGGCTTCCCTCCCCCTCCCCCCCTCCCCGCCCCTTTCCCATCTCGGTTTGCGCGGGAACGAGCGCAGCGGTGTGGGCGTTTGGGCGGGCGAGGAGCGCGAGAGCGATGCCGGTGGAGGCGGACGACTCTCGCGAGGCGAAGCGGGTGCGCAGGGATAGGGCTGAGCCGATGGACACCAGCGTCCCTGCATCCGCCCACGAAAACTTCTCGCCAGAGCTGCTGCGCATCTACTACGACCGTGTCTTCCCGGCGCAGCTCATGTGCCGCTGGCTCTCATACGGCACGCTCCATTTGGCTGACGTGGCGAAGCAGCTGCTGCACCGGCGTGAGTTCTCGTTCACGACAGGGGACGATGTGTACATTCGCTACCTCTCGTATGAGGATGCGGCGGGTTTCAAGAAGGATCTGGTTTCCAAGCTGCCGCACAAGATCGATATTGGCGCCATCTTCAGCGCCTCACCACGAGACCACAAGAAGTACAAGGTCTTCGAACCACTGCAGCGCGAGATGATTATTGATATCGACCTGACCGACTACGATTTTCTCGAAGTTGACGTGAAGCGGCTCGAGACCTGCGACCGTTGCTGGCCACTGATGGCTCTTGCGATGCGGGTCCTGGAGCGCGCACTGCGGGAGGACTTTGGCTTTGAGCACATCCTTTGTGTCTACTCCGGGCGGCGCGGTATCCATCTGTGGGCGTGCGACACGCGCGCGCGCTTGATGCCTAACGAGGTGCGCGGTGCCGTTGCGGACTATCTGGGGCCCGCTGTAAATGCGGCAACTGGCAGGATGCGCATCTCCAAGACCATGCACCCTTCACTGAAGCGTGCATACGAAGAGGAACTTGAACCCTTCTTCTACTCAACCATGCTGACTTCCGAGGTATGCTCAAAGCATCGCGCGCGTCTGCACGCTCTGGGCAGCACGTTGTGTTCTGCCTTTATTCGTGTTGCAAGACCGACCCTTGCGTATCTGGACATGACAGCGCTTTTCCCACTGCTAGGCGGAAGGCGGCTTTGGCATCTTGGAGACGCGTGCACGACAGGAGAAGCTCCTCAACATGCTGCAGGACGAAGCTATGGCTGAAAAATGCCTCGCCGACTTCGAACGCAAGCCAAATGCAAGCGGTGCAGATCGGTGAGATGAGCCCATTGCTGCCATGCAACCGATTGCCTCCGCACTTCGTGTTGACGATCAGGCTCTGCAAGGACTCTTGTTCGCTTCACTAGTGTACCCAGGACCAGTTCCCAGCCGGGTGCATTTGTCCGATTCCTTTTTGATTGCGCCCCGAGCCAGAAGCTGCTGTGGTCCCGGGTACCAAATTCTGAAATACCTCGCCCCCTCAAACAGCTGGAAGTACATTTGTGCGCAATGCAAGTCGTCCCAAAAGCTCGCGCCAATTTTGACCGAGATCGTTTTCACTTTCACATATCCACGACTTGATGTCAACGTCTCCAAAGGAATGAATCACCTGCTGAAATCCCCTTGGTGAGTCAGCCTGAGCTGTTCTAAGATGCTGGAGTTCGCCGCTCTCGGCCAGTCCACGTTGGGTGGCGGGTCCCCGACCAAAATATGCCACACATGTAGAGGCCTTCACAGAGCTACGATAGGCTATCCAGAAAATCTAGCCTGGTTGTATCTCGCTTGCCATCGTGGGTGCCTTACAGGAAGGCTGCGATTCGCCATCGGTAGCCAAAGACCTGGGGTGATGGCCGGCTGGCAATCGCATGCATAGGGCCGCAGTCCGCCCCCACTGGCACAGTTCATGGGCTTAGAGTCCACCTGTCGCCTTTTCACAGGTGTGTTCATCCGAAGACTGGTCGTGTATGCGTACCAGTCGACGTCACAGAAAGCGCCAGCTTCGACCCATCAGCTGTGCCTACGCTTAAGAGCATCGCAGATGATCTTGACGCAGCTACCGACGGTGTGCATTGCTCACCTCGGAATACATCACCTTTCATCCCCACGGCCCTATCCCACAAAATTGTGGCTTTAAAGCTTGGGTGATAGCGGCCCAAGAAACGGGCAAGGCGGGGCAGTGGCATCGTCTGTGGTGGTTATGTGCTCGCATCACGCGCGCCGAATCCCGCCAGCTTGAATGCCTAAGCCAGTTTCCTCTTTTGACAACAACAGGTGCCTTGAAGGATGGCAAGGCCATCTCACACACTGGCCTTTCCAAATACGAGGCCGCTTTCGACGCTTTCCTGGCGAAAATAGAGAACGCTATTCGCGGAGAACGCGCTCGGGCAAAGTCCGGCGATAAGACCAGCACAGATGCGGAGCTCTTCTAAGTCTGTCGAAAGTGAACAACAAGGCCTCCATTGTGGGTCTGCTGTGAAGGCGTGTGACCATCAAATGACTGGCATCAGAGTTCATATGGATGGCATCGGCCTTTGCAAACCTGAGTTTGTAACATGTGCGCTTACCGAGGTCCATTTGCTGTACTACGGAGTTCCGTGCTGAATACGGGTGCAGCAGGCCACAGAAGCATCTTATATTCAATCCAGTCCATGGCGAGCTGTGATCGGTGAGTTTCCCACCCCCATTTACCGCACGTGACCGACCGTAAAGCCCTCCGGGCGAGCCGACTAAAAAAACAAAGAAACTTCATACTCATACTAGTAGTACTAATATTCTTACCGCACTCGTGGCGCATGGAACCACTACCTACACGTAGTATACTTTCTACACCCCCGGCCCTTCCCCCCCTGCCATCTGGCGGCTCCCCCCGTGCACTGTGCACTACTAGGGGGATCGGGGTGAAGGGCTTAGATATGGTCCGGTGGCCCGTCCCCCCCCCCTCCCCCCCGGGCTGATCCGTTCCCCCCTTCTTCCCATGCCTACCGGGCCGGCGGTGGCCTCAGTCCTGACTTATCTTGTAAACAGGTACCGCTAAGCTACTGAACTATGCCGCTCCCGGACTCACAATGACATCGCCAAACTCTATGCCCCTGCCTCTTTTCCCCCTTACCGCTCCCCCCTCATTCCTCATTCCTTTTTATTCGGTTTCGGGGGTTCGGCCCATGTACACTACTTTGGGCCTCGCGTTGGGGGGAGGGGCGGGGCGGGCCTCGTGGGTTCGTTGTTGGCGGCGGCGCCTCTGTGGCCCATCTTGGGGCTGGTCGTGTGTGGCTGGAGACTGGAGAGGTGGAGAGGCTTGGGTGGCCATGGTCCATCCATGGTGGCCATTGGGTTGTATGGCGTGCTGGTGGTGGCACGGGCCGTGGCTCGTGCGCACTTGTTCAGTCTTGGGTGGTGCTCGCGCTCGCTTCGGCGGCGCGGCGTTGGTCGTGGCCCGATCGTGTCGGAGCGAAGCTCGTTTCCTCTTTGGAAACGAGTCGCGAGGGCGCACCGGCGGCTAGCGCGGCGCACGGTTCGTCCGGGGAGCCCGGAACGGGCTCATCGGGAGGACGGGGAGGGCAAATGACGGGCATATGTGGAATGGACGGGAGAGTGGCACGGAACGCGAATCGGAGGGACGGAGGATGTAAGAAAGGGCGCGGCGAGCAGTTACCGCTTACTTGGGACTCGTAGGGATTCGTAGACTCGAAAGGACGACTCGGAAGGCTCGGGGCTTGGGGGTACTCAGGGGCTGCAGGTCACCAACAGGCGATCCAATGGAAAAAAACCACACAAACCAACACTCTGCACTCAAACATTCACGGTAACAGGCTGGAAACATACGTCAAACGAACCCCCTCTGGTGAGCAGATTCAGGAGTGCCCACCAGAAAAAGAGGAGAGAGAGAGAGAGAGCGAGAGAACGAGGGCTCGGGGTCAAAACACAATTCGGACTCCGGCTCGGACTACAGAGTAAAATCCAGTGCCCTCGCGAGTCCTGCCTCGAGTCTCGCGAGGCAGCGCCGAAGGACGCTGAAGGAAGCGCTGCGGGACAGCGCTGAAGGACGCAGAAGGACACTGAAGGACGCTGCAAGACGCGCTGCGGGACATCGCTGACGGACAGGGGGGGGGCGCTGAGAGACACTGGGAGACGCTGAGGGACGCTGGGGAACGCTGAGGGACGCGCTGGGGGACTTTCGCGCGGGGGGTTGAGGGAAGAGAAGACGGCGCCTCAACGCGCGGACGCGGAAGAGAGCCGCCGTCTCGGCGCGCGGAGGGGGGGGGAAGCGGCGGAGGAGGGGAAGGAAATCTGCGGAGGGGGGGGGGAAGGGCCGCCGTCTCGGCGCGCGGAGGGGGGGAAGGGCCGCCGTCTTGGCGCGCGGAGGGGGGGGAACCGCGCGGAGGGGGGGAAGGGAACGGCGGAGGGGGGGAACAGCGGAGGGGAAGGGGAGGAGCGGAGGGGGGGGGAGGGGAGGAGCGGAGGGGGGAGAAGGGGGGGAGCGGAAGGGGGGGGGGAGAAACTGCCGAGGGGGGTGAGATCGCAACACTGACCCAATCCTCCCTCACATTCAGGTATTTTTCCCGGCCTGGCCCGGGAAAATCAGGGAGTGGAGAGAGGGGAGGGAGGAGAGTTGCGGAAGGGGGGGGGAACCGCGGAGGGGGGAATCACAATACTGACCCAATCCTCCCTCACATTCACGTATTTTTCCCGGCCTGGCCCGAGAAAATCAGGGAATGGAGAGAGGGGAAGAGGGGAACTGCAGAAGAGGGAACTGCAGAAGAGGGAGGGAACTGCAGAAGGGGGAGGGAACTGCAGAAGGGGGGGGCCAGTTCTGTTACCTGCATCTCTTACCTTAAACGCGTGGACAATTACCGTAACGGTAAAAATAAAACTCAAATCTTCGAATTTCGAGACGAAAATCGGCGAACCAGGACTGGAGCCCACGGAGAATCCGAATCGGCACGCCTTGCGTGACCACGACGAACATAGAAGACGATATATAACGAAGAAGGAGCGCGCTCATGCCGAAATATTCACGCCGAGAGGCCTGAATACAACAGATCGGCCGGCGCGGCGGGGGTGACGGCAGGGGAGGAGGGGAGCGCGCGCTCCATGACGATCTTTTTAAAGATAGTTGTCGGTCAACCAAGTATAAATTTAGTTCCCTGAAGACTGAAGAGTGAAGAGTCAACAATCAACAACGCCCAACGAACGTAAAAATAAACCCCTTGCGGCACTCACGACCTGCGACCTTTAGACTTGCGGCAACTAGCGACTAGCGAACAGACCAGTGGGAACAACGCATTACATGCAGCATCACAGGAGATTAGGGCAACCCTAACGCCCACAGGCCACAGGTTGACCTGGGCGTCACGAAGTGGCCGCACCCTGAAGACAACACAAAAGCAAGACCCGAAATCGCATGATCTGTACGTGACTATGACTATGAATGCGACATGCGCTTTGCACAGTTTTGTGTCTTTGTATGATACGAATCAGGATTACTTTTTGACAACGTCTTTTGTCAAAGTGAATTCTTGTAGAAGGTGGTAATACGTGCCACTGGTATGTTGCAAAAGCATCATGACGGTATCATGGATTCATGTGCAATTCCGGCGCATGCAGCAAGCTGGGGCAAGATCGCCGCGGACAAAGGGATCTTGGAGCGCGATCACTTGGCCGCTCAACCATGGGTAAGAAAGGAGCGCGTACATACCCAAAGTGATGGAAATGCACACAATAATAGTGTGCCTAGGTGCCCCTCAATCCGTACCGCAAAAGAACTAGGGAGGACAATCGAAGTAAAATCGCAGGTGGCCGCTGTGGCATCCCCTTCCTGCAGTGCTCATTTCATCAAGCGATCTCCGGCAAAGCCCCAGAGGCCCCGACCTTTAACACGTCCGTATATGCCGAGGCAAGGCTATTGACTAATGATGGCGCTGGGACGACTTCGCTTGGTTTTGAGTTTATTTGGCCGATCTCGGCGGATTCGGCGATCTTATCGAGCCTGCTAGATGATTCCTCGTACCTTTCGTTGTGTGCACGAACAATCGACAGTTCGTTGTGTGCACGAACGATTGGAACCCCCTTGTCTTCGGTGGACGTGCGTGCCTCCTCTCGAACTGCATGCTGATAGTCTTCCAGGAGCATTTGTACCATCACCTCACCCACCTGATCCTCGTCCCGATCGAGCGCCAAGCGGCTAACTACCTTCTGCGTCACTCGTAGCAAGCCCCGGCCGGATAGAAACGGCTCTGAGCCTTCGTGCTTGCCGCTAAGGGAGTTGAGCCATCGCTCAATAATAGGCTGTTTGGCGCAGAAGTCGACGCGATCACGCGCCGCTCGAAGTCTAGTTGCCCTCAACGCAATCGCCTCAATGGCAGCGTGAAGCTCCAAGAGTACTTGTTCGACTGGATGGGATACTTTGTTGCCGTTGATATGATTGGGCCCTGCCCCCGCATTGGCCGCCACACTCTCTTGTCTGCCTAGTGCCTGTGCCGAACCCTTCTCACCGCTCATCTGCCGGATGTTATCACGCATTCGGTGGGCGGAGGCTTCGACTGTACGTAGGGCATTTTCCAAGCTTGAAATCGCCAGCTCCAGCTGGGGAACCTCAATCTGTGCCTGCACCGCCTCCTCGCGGTCTTTCTCGCCTTGTCGCTCCTCAAGCCGCTTCAGCTTCGCGAGCACTTCAGCTTCCTCCTCCTCGGCGGCCTCCACCTCTCGGATCAGATGCTGCTGTTGCGGCTCGAGCACTCTTTGTAAGTGCCCAAGCATGGACGTGTTTCGTCGCTCGTTGGTCTTGCACTCTTCCACTGTCTGTCTTGCCACTTGCTTAGCCCAGGCAATATCTCCGGGCGCGCCGATCGAAAGCGGCACCTCGCTTGACGAACCACGCACAATTCGGTGAAACTCAGAGACCCAAGAGGCCAATTGTGATCGCAAGGCGCCGTAGCGGATACCATTGCGCTCCGCCTTGGTGCGCGCATCCCGCAAGCGGGCGTACTCAAGCCGTCGTCTGGTTTCGCTTACGTCTCCCGCCTGCTCACGATGATAATCGAGCTTAGCCTGCGGACGAGGGGTTGGGGAGCGTGACAAACGGAGGTGCCATCAATGGTCGCAAAATACAAATACCATTCTTTCAGAGACGGCTGACCGGGAGAGGTGGCGTAGAAACGCCGTGCGACTGCCGCTTTGGAAGGGTTACACTCCCTACGTGGGCCTGCCGCGCGTGGATGCCACACCTGTTCTTCTTTATCGTCATCGGCAAGACTGAGCATAGCCGAGCGGTGTTGACGAACCTACACGAGTGCAAGCGATTGGCGGCGTCAGAAGGCGACGATGGGGCAAATTGGCCACCGCATCCTCGCCCGTCGTGTGGCACAAAGGGTGCAGTGTCACAGGAATCGACAGAAACGGCGCCGGCTCAGGTGCTCCGAGGCGTTCGGTACATCAATCCCCAATCAGTATCCACGGTGACGCCCGATAGCTGGGCTTGCAGGCCGGACAGATCACCTGCGTGTTGAATTCTTCCTGCATCTTACTCAGTTGACGAACCAGCCGATCCCGCGTGTTGAGCGCGTTCTCGCAAAACGTCTTCAAGTGGGGCGTCTCTCTCGCCAGCTTGGCGATTCGCGCGTCCACGCCCTTCGCCGCCGACAAGTACACCTGCCGGTGCTCACGCAATTCGTTGATCGTCTTTACATATTGTGCGTTCACATCGTCTAGCTCGGACACCCTCTTCTCCGCCAGGATCGCGCGCTGAAGAGCATCATTGCGCCGCTTGCGCACCTCGCGATCCCGAGCGAGCCGTTTTGTCTCTTGCTGGGCCCGCCAGCCACGTTCGGAGGTGCAGCCGAACTTGTTGTTGATCTCGTTGAGCGCCTCACGGCGCTGCGCGATCGCCTTACCAATGTCCTGTGCTTGTAGCTCGAGCTTGGTGTACTCGTCGCGCCACCGGTAGTACTCGGCCTGCCGCAGTTGCAGCATTGACTCCTCGCCCTCGGTCGGCAAGAGTGGCGGCTCATCAATGTCATGGAGCGAGCTGTGCGACAAAGCCGGGTCACGTCGAGGTGGGGGCACATCCTGACCCACTGCGCGCGAGCGTGCGCGCGCATCCTCTCGGCGGGAACGCGCGCGAGCAGCGTGCCTGGCGCTCGTGTTCGAGACGTGCTCGCGCGTTGCAACACGCAGCTTCACGCGCTCGACCAGTGACTGCTGCCACTGCGCCACTTGGCCCGAACGCGCCGCATCGTGAGGCCCGCTGACATTGGCCCAAAACTCCGCACGCATGCGCTGTCGTGGAGACGACGGAAGCAGCACGGCGCCCGATGGGCGCCGCTCGCCACCAGGCACGACAATTGATCGGGCGGAAGCGCCGGACGCCGGTGGCAGCGAGCGCGTGCCGCTGATGGCTGTTGAAGGACGAGCGCTCAGGGAGCCCGCTTCACAATTCTGTGCGGCAACCCGTTCGATCTCGCTGGCGCCCCGGGCGCTGCGGGCGCGAATCGGAGGGATGGCCGACACAGAAGACCCGGGCCGAGATGCGCCCGACAACGTGCTCGATGGCGAGCAAGAGAACGGCTGCACCTTTGCAGCATTCGCCTTCTCGGCGCGCTTCTTTTTGTACAGCCGCCGGAACTCGTCATCGGTCGGCAACCACCAGCTCGTGTGGCCGGTGGACTGCTCGACGTAGTAGACCTTGCCGTCGGCATCCTGCAAGTCGCGCCACCCCGAGGGCCTCGGCGCATGCAGAGCCTGGTGGGCGATCCACAGCAGGTCTCGGTCCTTCTTGACGTCCATCCCGAGATGTGTCGCCATCGCCTCGACCTCGCTCATCTCGGCAGATGGCACGCGCGGGCCGAGTGCCATGCCGCTCCCGTTCTCTGCTTCTCCCACACCGCCCGCGGCACGCTCCGAACGCTCTCTCGCGCGCAGCAGGTGAGAAAGGGAGAGAGAGAGAGAAGGAGAGAGAAAAGGAGAGAGAGAGGCGGGGGGCACCAGCGAGCGCTGCTGACCCGACGCTCCAAACGCCAAACGGCCGGCGCGCACTGGAGTGGGACAGGTGAGTTTTGTTGTACACTGGCGACTATAGCCGTCGACAGGTACGAGAACAAATCGAAAAGAGGAGACAAATGAAGGAATGAAGAACAGGCGACTAAATCTAAAAATGGGCGATTATGTGACGCTCTCTCCGCGAGAGGGAAAGGAGGGAGAGAACCAGAGAGGTGGACAGAGACAGAGAGAGATGATATATCTCGTTGAAGAGAGAAAGACACGAGAAAGGGGGGAGAAAGGGGGTGAAGGGGACGACGGAGAGAGAGGAGACAGAAAGAGGAGGGAGAGAGGAGAAGGGAGAGAGAAGAGAAGAGAGAAGCAGAGAGGAGAAACAGAAGAGAGAGGAGACGAGGAGCAGAGCCCCCTTCCCCCCCTTCCCCCCCCCCCCCTTCCTCCCCTCCTCGTCGCCGGCTCCGTCGCCCTTGGCCGGCTGTCCCCTCCCTCTCCCTCTCTCTCCCTCTCCCCGCGCGCCCCCGTCCCACCCGCTCTCTCTCCCTCTCTCCCCGCAACCCCTCTTCCGTTCTCCACCCTGCTGCTAGGCACGGCAGATGGTAGCAGCATTCAGCCTCCTGCTATGCTGCGCGTCCCTCGGCTACCTGCCCGCTCCTGGCTCTCCCCTCAGCCGGCTGATAGCTCCATCTCCCGCTCACGCTGCTCGGCCCCTGATCGCGCTCGCGAGGCCAGCAGCGGCACGGGGTGGGGTGAGGAGGGAGTCGCCGGCCGCTCGCAGCCTGCTCCAGAAACTTGAGGCACTCCGCACCACGCGAACTGCCCCGGTCGACCCGACCGCACTCGCTAGCCTGGTTCGGCCGCTCTCTGACGGCCTGCGAGGCCAGATGCTTCTCGAGGTGCTGAGCGGGCTACGGCAGCGCGGCAAGTGGGAGCTCGCGCTCGCACTTGCTCAGCTGCTCGAGGCCAATGCGCCCACACCGCGGCCTTCCCGGTCTATGACGGTCAAACGCGCCTTGCCGCGCCCGCTGGCTAGCTCGGCCGCTGCGCAGCCAGCTGCCAACGGAGCCGCAGGCAATGTCATAACTGGAGATCCCGCGGAGGACGTCAGCGGCCTGATGAGCGCGGAAGACTCGGCGGCTTTGCTGGCGCGTGCACGTGCCGCTGCTTTTGGGTCGGATGAAGATGGCGACCCCTTTGACTACGGGGACCTCGACGACGACGATGGTGGCAATTGGGACGATGAGGATGAAGACGTCGCAGGCCTGCCAGTCGAGACGGTGCACTACAATGTGCTCATCTCAACCCTTTCACGGCCAAAGAGATGGCGCGAGACGCTCGAGTTGCTGGCGCGTATGCGACAGCGCAACGTGCCACGTGACACGGTGAGTTGCTGGCTGCATCGGAGTTGAGTTGCGTGAGGCTTGGCTTTGCCATATGTTGGGCTGAGGTTGGAGCCCAAGGTCCAAGGCATTTCGTGTGCATGGGCACACAGTCTGCTCAGCCCAGGCCCTTACTTCATCAGCACTTGAAGCAACACCCCTATTTGAAGCGCGAGTGGGCTGTTACGCTTGCGCCAGGATCGCCATGGTTGATCGAATGTCCTCGAGCTGTTAAGGCCTCCCATGTCCACGAAGCATCATTCCCCACCCTCTATCCGTTCGCCACTCCTCGCCCTGCAGGTGACATATAACTCTGCGATATCTGTCATGAAGTCTGCGGGGAAATGGAAGCTGGCGCTCAAACTCCTTCGCAAAATGCGAGCCGAGCAGGTTCGCAAGGCTCTCTTGCCCAAGTCAAACAATGCCTGTCGACGCATTGCCCTTCACATAAAGACATGAACGTGCGGCCAGTGTCATCGCGTTGGCTGACGCCACAACGTGTACAAAGCACGATCAGTGGTATGATGGGTGTCCACGGCTTACGATTCGCCGTGCTCACACCATCCGCAAACCCCCCCGCCATCTGAACAGATTCCCCCCGACACAATCACCTTCTCAGCAGCTGTGGCATCATGCTCCCGTGCCGGCGAATGGCGCACCGCCCTACGGCTCATTGCCTTGATGAGGCAGGCTGGAATCCCTCCGAACACGATCACATACTCTGCTGCCATCTCAGCCTGCGACAAGGCTGGCGAGTGGACGAGGGCTTTGCAGCTTCTCCGCAGAATGCAGATGGAAGGTGTGCCACCTGACCTCATCATCTTCAACGCGGCGATTGGGGCATGCGCCAGGGCGGGAGAGTGGCAGCGAGCTGTCTCATTGCTCAACGACGGGATGGTGAGCATCTGTGCCTTTGCTCGCATCGCTGCCGGACCGCCACTTGCTACACCTGGAAAGGCGACAAGATCATTGAATTGCGATCGTCTATCCTAGGCGTATCCTACTCAACTCGACATGCTCGGCCGTGCGTCTTCCCATCTTGTCGGCGCTAATTTTATCGTCCACTCATTCATCTGTGCGCGTGTTCACTTTTCCACCAATGCCCCCCCCCCCGAAAGGCCGAGGCCGGCATCGAACCCGATACCGTCTCCTACAATGCCGTAATGACGTCTTATGCTAATGCCCAACCACCACGGCCCGACGACGCTAAGCAACTCTTATCCCTCATGGTGCAACGAGGGATCGCTCCAGATCGCGTCACGCACAACGCACTTCTTTCTGCGCTAGGACGCGCGGGCCGATGGCAGGAGGCACGCGATTTACTTCAGCAGATGATCGACGGGGAGATCCAGGTGGGCGGAGATTGCCTGAACACCCTCTCGCTGTGCAGTATTTCGTGAGAGTGGTGGTACCCTTAGATCGGGTAGTTGGCCTTGTGTTGATCTCAACATCCCCACCTCCAATAACCAGCGCTGCGACACAAGCACACACAACCACCCTCTCATCCGCTACCGTCCGCTGTGCTTGTAGCATGGTCTCGACTCGCCCATTCGCCCCGACACGATTAGCTACACGGCCGCCATCTCGGCCTGCGCTCGTGCTGCTCAGCCTGCTGCTGCCGATGAGCTCCTTGGCGAGTTGCGCGTCTCGGGGCTACCACTTGCCACCCTCGCCTTCTCCAAGACGATCGCCGCACACGCCGCCGCAGGCGACGCCGCCGGTGCTCTTGATCTCTTGAAACAGATCTCCGACGAAGGCCTGCGCCATAATGCCGTCACGATCAACACGGCCATACGCGTTGCTACAGATGCTGGAGAGTACTCGGCCGCGGGGGTAGAACTCCTTGCGATTTTGTCCGACGTGCGCGCGGCAGGGACACCGCCACCTGCAAATGCCGAGACCGTTGCTCTCATCAACGAGGTGTTGTCAGGCATTGGGGACGCCAATATGGCCGGCAGGGAGAACTTCACCGAGGAGGATGTTGCGCATTTGCGCGGTCTACTGGGATGGGTAGAGTCCGCGGTGATTGCTGCCGAAGCTCGCGCGGCAGCGGCAGCGAAGCGCGCTCTTGAGGATGAGAAGGCTCTTGCCGAGGCGGAGGCTGTCGAGGTCGTCGCGTGATGAACAAGCTGTTGCGCGCCAAAGATGTCTGTGCTCATCCCAGATTATTGTAACAATTGTTTTTAGTGCACGCACACAGCTCACTTGAGATTACGCGGGTGCCGAGTGTGGTTGGATGTGGTGGAGAGAAAAAGACACCTGGAGTTTCTTGGCTGACACCTACTACAGACCTGGTACTACTACCTCTCTACCGACACCGCCCGCATGTCCCTACATCCGCCCTCGTTCCCTTCCCCCCTTAATTCCTTTTCTTTCGGTTTCAGGGGTCCGTCCCAGGCGCACTACCGTGGGTCTGGTTCGGAGTGAGGAGTTCGGGCACAGGCCTCTTGGTTAGCTTGTTGTTCCTGTGGTTGGGACGATCGTATAACTAGTATTCTAGTTGGGGTGCATCAAGCTTTGTGTGTGTTAGTTCGTGGGCGTGTCCCGAAACATGGATCTATTCTCCCTTTGGAGGTTCGTCTACAACAGCATGTGCCACACCCCCAATTTGGTGGCCAATTGCCAATTGGCAATTGGAATTGGATGTGGTGGAGAAGATGAGTCTCTGATCGTTATTGTGTAGCGGTGCTCCCAGCGTGCCAACGCATCCGATGGCTCTCTCACAGATAGTAGGCCGTGTGGTAGTCGTCAGCCATCGCGTCCGTGAGTGCATGCGTTGGAAGATGTGTGGTGGGTGCCAAAGTGTGCACAAAATCCAGCAAAATGTGGGGAAAAAAAACTTCTTAATATTCTCGCCGCGCGCGCGACCCCGCTAACCGCCTATGTAGCCTCGCCCGCTTCCCTTGTCCCCCCTCCACCTGCCTTGTGGCACGTCCCCTTGTGCTCTACCTAGGGGCTGGGTGTTGGAGTCTCCAGTGGCAGGCGGTGTGTATCGGTCCCCGATGGCCTAACTTCCTCCTTCCTCGTATGCCATCGGGCTACCGGCCTTTGCGTGTGTCCTCCGTGTGTTAGGTGTCAGGCGTCAGTGAGTTGGTCTGTCCGTGAGTATCCGTCCGGTAGCCGATGGGGGGCGGCTCGCGGCGGAGGTTCTCGCGTTCAGGCTAGTCGTTCCGCCATATTGAGCGGTTGTGCTATTAGAACTAGGTTAGAATTCATGATTAGGGCTCCTTTGTCGTTTGTTATAAAGATAGGGGTGCTATGTTCTCGGGGGGTCTTGATCTTTGGCTTCCTACCTTGGGAGGCCTTGTTCGTGCGTGCTTTCGAGTTTCCGTCCTGGGGTTCGAGGCCCCTGACTAGGATCGTGAACCTGCTCAGGGTTCTCTCGATGACCGGCACGTGCTAGGAAGGCATGGGAGAAACGGCTAGACATCACAAAAGAAGATTGGAAACACGTAGCCAAGCTATACACCCTGCCATTACTAAAACACAACGACAAACACCCTCACTTCAAGCACATCACTCACAGAAGAATAGGAACTAAGAATAGATTCACGGACAGCCCAACGGAAAAATGTAGGCTGTGCAACCGCCATCAGGATATAATAATAATAATCTATCTGAGCGTTAGTACCACTACTCTCACTAGCCCGGTACTAACACGACAGCCCTCAGCGCACCTGCCCGTACACCTTGGCGCGTGCTGTTGTCACAGATACATACTCCTATGCACCCTTCCACATCTCCCCCCTCGCAGGCCCCCGGCTCCCATTCTAACTCCCCACAAGTTAAAATGAGGGAAAACCCATTGAGGCGGTCCGGTCGACGCCGGCCGACTCTCCGGGAAAAAGCACCGGGGGGGGGGGGAGGAACCTCTCGTCAAAAAAGGAGAACGGCCCTTACAGCTCGCGCCGCGAGCGGTCCTCGAAGAAATAAATGTCTGCGCCCCCCGATACCTGCCACAGGGACGTCTTGAGCCACTCCCTTCTTCTCGCCTCTCCTGTCGCCAGCCGCCCCCCTTCGCCCGTTTGCTAACGCAAACGGGGCTCGTTTCTCACCACACTCCATCGGGGGGGGTGCAAATCCCCCCCTCTCCCTCGTTCCATTCTCTTCCGCCCCGGTCCCTGCGGCGCGTCGTCATGCGGCGCGCCATGGCCTGCTCTCAGAGGTCCTTCAGGGGCGCCCAGAGGGCCAGCAAGGGCAGCTCAGGGGGCAGTGGAGGCTGGGGCTCAGCCCCTGGCCCCTCCTGCCTCTCCCTCGCTCGCCTCGCTGGCCTTGGGTGCCGCCCTGAGGCCCCTGTCTGCCTGGCGACCAGGGATGGGGGGGGGAGTCAGTACGAGAGCAGGCCCATGCGGGCCTGGGAGTGCGGCTCGCGGCCCGCGCCCACTAGGGGTCTGGGCTGTATTGATGAGTGCCCTGCCCCTGCCAGAGGGCAGGGGCTGGGGTTGAATGTACGGGCCCACCCCGGGGGGTGTCCGCAATGGAGAGAGGGGGGCGCGAGGCCCCCATTGACCCCCACTTATAAAAGTAGGTTAACCGCCATCAGGAAAACTCGTGCCACCTAGCGTGGTGCCCCGCGACAAAAAAAGTGTTCGACGCCATAGACGCCATTGCGGACTACACCCCCAGCGCGAATCGAACCCGAAAGCAAAAGGCGAAGGACAGACTATTCGCGTATCCAGACGCGACCACCCCCGACAAAACTCCCAGCCTTCTTCCACCACACCCCGCTTCACTCTCCTCTTCCTCCTCCAACCAGCCTCCTCGCTCCTTCGCCATGGGCCAGTACTTTGTCTTCCTCGCCAAGCGACTCGGTCACCGCACCTACGAGGAGATCCGCAGCCCAGCCCTCAAGTTCTGCGAACACATGGAGGAGGGCATGAGCGGCGCCATCCTGGCGATGCTGCTCGCCACAGTCTCAGGTATGGGTATGGGCCGTGGATGTGGAGACTTCCGCGTGGATTTGGCCAAGGAACGCTACCCGTCGATGTGGGCATTCATCAAGCCATACATCCCCCCTCACTCCGGGAGAACATGAGTTAGCCCCTCAAGAAGACCCAGACGCGCACGACCTAGGAGACATCCTGGTGGATAAAGAACACAAGTATTACTTGCGCCGGAGTGGCGCCTATCACGTAGTCAAGCTGTCAAGCTTAACGTTATGGGAGAACCCCATATCCATGAGAGGGCCAACCCGCAGCCATTACCGGACGAACTATGCACTCCGCTGAAGTGGGGCCGAGCATACGACGGCCCGGCCGAGACGGCGTACCCGATACCGCAAGAATACATGTTTAAAGGCACGAATAAAACCCTAGAAGATGTTAACGTCAAGGCGCTGACCAAAGCGTTCCTCGCAATGAGGAAAACGAAGAAGCAAAAATCCACATTGAGGTGGGAAAAACGACTGCCGGACCTCTCCGGGAAATGGAAACAAGTATCTCAGCTATACAAGTACAACTTTTTGACACCGAGGGACTCGTATATGCACTTCAAACACGTTCTACATAGGAGAATAGCCACGGCGAACCGGTTCGCCGACGATCCGACGTGCCGCTTTTGCGGTATAGCCCCCGAGAGCTCCACCCACATAGCCACGTGCATCGCGATGGAGCCCATCTTCGAGTTCATCGAAGGACTTCTGGGAATGATTCTTAGGCCGGGCTCTGAGATAGCCCAGCGTCTTTTTTGCTATCAGATAGATAGACCGCATCCCTCCTCAGGATACTTAGGTATCCTGGCGTGGAGATATATCCTTACGGACTTTTACAACATCCAATATGGCAACGCGGACGGTAGGTCCGTTAGAACAATACTGAGCCAACTAAGTTTATACTTAGTTCGCCCATGGGGGGGCACGAGCCCCCCCCTCTCTCCACTCCTCCCCTGCCATGGGGGAGGAACCACCCACTCTCCTGGCATGCCTGATGGCTTGCCAGGAGGCCACTGCCATGCTGACCCACTCTCTCCCTGACAGGCTCGCCTGATTCGCGCGTCCTGGCCCCTCGTGGCCAGCCCATCGCTCCAACCCCCTCTCCCCCCCTGTTCGACAGGCAGACAGGTGCAGAGTGGGGGCCCCTGAGGCCCAGGAGCGCCAGCGAGGGAGAGGCAGGGGAGACCAGGGCCCAGCCCCAGCCTCCTCTGCCCCCTGAGCTGGCCTCCAGGAGCCTCCAGGGGTCTCCAGAGGCAGCTGCAGGCCTGTCGCAGGCGCGCCATCGCGCGTGCCTGCAGGAGAGGGGAGAGAGAGCGCGGAGAAGGGGGTGGGCGGAGCGAGGGCTCCGCTCACCGGAAAATATGTAAGTCCCGCACCTGTTTACAGGAGAAGTCGGGACTGAGGACGCCGCCAGCCCGGCAGGCATAGGAGGAAGGGGGGAACGGATCACCGGGGGGGGGCGCGGGCCACCGACCATATCTAAGCCCTTTTCCCCTATCCCCCTAGTAGTGCACGGGGGGAGTCGCCTGATGGCGGGGGGGAAAGGGCCGGGAGAGAGGGGGTGTAGAAAGGTTTGCTGCGTGAGTAGAAAGTAGAGGGTCCACGGCCGCGTGTGCGGTGAGACTATTAAGAAGTTAAAAAAAAAAGAACAATACTGAGAGCAATCCTTACGAGATACCACTTATTAGTAACGGCAAAGGTCGGTTTCTTTCAAAGATTAAAAAAACAACGCGAGAACATGGGGCTACACGCCCCGAGCAACAAACATGTACGGAAAATGATAAGCCCACTGTACACTGTAGACAAGGATTTCAATCTAGGAGCAACAGAGGACCTCTTGCAGGCGGCGAGAGGCCTGGACATAAGAAACATCACCTAGGGTAGCTAAATCCCTTAATAAGAACCGCACCGAAAACCAATAAAGATCTCGCGTCGTATTAACGAAGACAATCCGAGTCGAAACTGGATCAAGAGACGAGCCACAATCCCCCACCCCCTTCTCTCCAACTCCCGGCCGAAGCAGCGCGCGCGGCCCCCCTGGAACCAGCTTCTCCGCTAAAGAGGGAACTGGGGAAGGGGAAGGGGGTTGCTAGGGGTTAAGGTAGGGTAGTAGGGGGGTACACTAGCAAGCTGCCTCACGCCGCATACGTAGCGGGAATTCATAAGAAGATTTTTTTTCATCAAGCCATACATGGGCCGTTGGTGCAAGGCAAACCTCATGCTCGTCGGCGACTACTCCGACGAGTACGACAAGATCCCAAAGACCAAATACATTGGAGACGAGGCCGCCGTCGCGTACCTCTGCATGGAATACATCACGGCGGTCGCGTACGCTGAAACGAGTCCCATGGTGCAAGTGAGCCGAGCAGCTGGCAAACTCTATATGGAGAACAAGAAGGCCGTCCTCGCACGCATCACGGACCTCGCCATCCAAGATCAGCCAAGCGACATCGTCGCCTGCCAGCAGAACGACAACATCGACAATAGGATCGAGGATGAGGGATGTGAGAAAAAGACGAAAAAGATGAAAACTCAGCCTGCGTAGCTGGGGGGGGAGTTGCTATGCGCACGCGCCGCGTCCTTGTATGTTGTGATTAGCTTTGTACTCATCTTCGTGATAATAATACAAGTGACATTCCTACCTAAAAAGAAACAAGCATTCTGGGTGAAAAAAATATCACCTGGCCCTCTTTTGACGGAACGCGACTTTGAATAGTCTTTCGGTGGCTTGTTCGGCAAGGGATATTGTATCGGCTTGTGTTGGGGTGTGGTCTCTGAGGTCGTGGATCGTTTTGAAAATGTCGTCTAGTGCCAGGCAGATCCCTAGGTATTTTTTTTTGCACAGTGAGAGCTCGGGCTCAACCAAATGCATACGCACTTGGCACTCGGTTTGGGTGCTTGGAGGCCAGCACACAACTCATGAAAATGGGGATGGCTGGACTTCACTATAGATCACGGGATCATGGTTGAAGTGCTGGCTAGCCTCCTGAGCTTCACATCCTCCGGAAGCCAGATGACGAGCTGACCAAACATTGTCCGATCGCCGGTACCACCACGAGATTGTCTTCCCACTTTTAGCCAACATTACTAGGTAGCAAAACGAACATCGTGCGTACACTTCGCGGAGGGCGTTGATGGGCATTCGAGCAGCATTCGCTGGGGTCAACCTACTCTGTGCACGCTTCCAGCGTGTGGACAGAAGCAAGCGCCTAGCTCAACAAAAATGGTTCCGATATATAGCCATCGTCTGGTAGACGCTTGTATCCTCTACTCGAGTTTCGTGAACCCAGTTGCAACACCCGACTTGATCGCAGGTGAGATGGGCGACTTGCCCAGATAGACCCCAAACAATGCGGGACAGAGGCCCTTGGCATTCACGTGTGACCCGGTGGACTCCGAGGTAGAAATGTACACCGAGTCCGCCTTGCAGGTGAGAAACAGTTGAGAGTCTTTTGGCACGGTCTCCCCAAGTACATTGGAGAGAGCACTTTCGAACTTTGACACCCCCTTGGCATCGACCTTGGGCTTCAGAGCATCGCGCAGCGCCTGTAAGACCATTTCGACAAAGCGCATACGGACTGAAACACAATGCAGACTGGTCGCTGTGACACTGCTTGTCAAGGAGTCGCATGCCGGAGAATTTAATGAACTCATTCAGCTGTGTCACAAGCCGACTCGAAGCGGTGCTTGGGCACATGACCATCGCGGGTGCCCCACGGGGAAGGGGGGGCTCAGTCACCTCAATGACAGCGGGAGCTCCAACTGAACGATGGAAACGGAGCAGCATTGTCTTGGCCTGTCGTGCAGAGGTGATCACGTCGAAAAATGCTTGAGTCTTGGTGAGTGCCGCGGCAGGAATCGCTGAGAACTTCTTGAGGGAGGACATGATGGAGCCGTCAAGGTACAAGCCCGCCGCATATACCTGACATTTGCGAAAAGCCATAAGGTCCACAGGCGCTGAAGCAGGAGGGCTAAGGCGCACAGGACAGCCTGTAACACCTGAGAGAACGGTGCCTTGGACCTTTTGCACATACCTTGACAGCGCCGTACTTGAACCGAGTCCCTCCTCCAATGAGCGTCTGCTTGGATCCTGAGACGCGTATGGATTCTGGGAACACAAGGCCGTCGATGGCCGACTCGCCCGACGCGCTTCCCATGAAGGAATAATATCCAAGCCCGACTGCCACGGCGGCAAAGAGCAACGTCTTGGAAGATGACCTGCAGCACGACAGAGCGGCTGGCTGTTGCGTACGCATAATCCTGGGCGGTTGGGCGGGTAGCCTTAGAGGCTATGGCATGTGCTCATCCGCGCGCATCGCCGCGCGCGCACGGCGCATTCGCCGTGTACATGAGAAGGAAAGGGACTGGTCGAGGCAGTGCGCCTCCGCTGCCGACGTGAGATGCGGCAGCGCCTGTGTGTGAGGGATTCCGCCGCGCAGATTTTTCCCTCGATATCTCTCAGTGCGGATCGATCCGTGAACGGACCGTGAAGAGTCGAATATATGTAGAGCTCGAGTGGTAGTTCTACGTCGTAGAGTAGAGTAAGAGTAGAGTAGAGAGGGTTGCTTCCTCCGTGAATGAGAGCGGGGGGGAGGGGGAGGGGTGGGGGGGGACTCTTCTTTCTCCTTTCCCCTTTTCCCTTTTCTCCCCCCCCCCCCCCCCCCGCCGCCGCCGGGGGTCCCGCCTCCTCCCTCGGGACGCGTCAGCCGGAGCGCGCCGCCGCCGATGGGTGTCCAGGGCCTCTGGGACCTTCTCGCGCCGTGTGGCCGCCGCTGCTCCGTCGACGTGCTCGACAGGAAGCGGCTCGCCGTCGATGCCTCCATCTGGCTCATACAATTCATCAAGGCGATGCGCGACAGCACCACCGGAGAGATGATGCAGAACGCTCCGCAGTATGGCCTCTTCCGCCGGCTATGCAAGCTCCTCTTCCTGCACATACGGCCACTGCTCGTCTTCGACGGCGGCACCCCCGCAATCAAGCGTAGAACTGTTGCGCGCCGCCGCGAGTTCCGCCAGCGGCAGGAAAGCAGCCTGCGCCGCACTGCTGAGAAGCTTCTGCTCAACCAGATGCGTGGGAGGCATCTCCTCCACGGAGTTGTCTCCGACAGTGACTCCCACAAAGGGGCCGATGCGGCGTCAAAGGGTTTGGGAGATCGCACAGCATCCTCATCGAAGGGTCCCACCAGGTCTAACAGCACTAGAGCCGACCAGTCGCCCGTGCCGACGTTTGACCAGTTCAACGGAGACGAGCTTCCATTTGGAGAGTCATGGCGGACAGGAGAGGGTGGGCAGATAGACTCTGGTGGGTTCAGCGCTGATATTGCCGGCTCGGTCCACGGACTGGGAAAGCGGGACGATGACAGCTGGGAGGACCCCGCTGGTAAGGACGAGTCGCTGCCTACTGGAGGCGCATCTGGGGGCGTTCACGGCATCGGCAGCGGGATGACATACTCAGACGTACTTGCGGCGGCAGCTGTAAAGGATGGTGGGCAGCGGTTGTTGAATGGAGATGTTGGCGCCTCGGCACTGACGCGCGCGGCCCTGGGCTCCGTCATTGTCCCGCGCGCTGCCGACCTCGACGAGGAAGCCGTCGCTCGGCTACCTCCAGCTCTGCAGTTTGAAATCCTGGATGAGATCAAACTGAGCGAGCGCACACGCCGTAGGGACGAGCTGGTGCGCACGCAGCATTCTGCTACCAGCTTCTCGTACGCACAGCTGGAAAACTACGTGGAGATGTCAAAGGTGGCGAGCCGTGTCGACAAATTGCGAGATTCTTTGAACGATAAAGCTCAGGCGCGCAAACGCATCATGGGCGACGCTGACCGTGAGTACATGTTGTTGCGGAAGCATGATGCACCAAGCAAGGGCATTGCGCTTGGCCCCGAGCACAGCGATACCTCTGCGGAGTGGTATGAGGGTGAACATGACTGGGATGAGAATGCTGATGTTCCGGTAAGCATCGGCGCAGGCGAGGGTCAAGCGGCCGACCACGATACCAGCAAGCTCGTGGCTATCCATCAGGCTCAGAACGGTGCAGCTTGCCAATCGCCGCATGCTCGCGCCGAGGTGGTCAACTTGGTCGACGAGGACGCCGACATTGCTAGAGCAATCGCACTTTCCTACGAGGACGCTGCAACTGCGCGCCGCAAGGAAGGGAAGAGGCCAATGGCGCAAGGAGGACACCTACAGGAGGCTGAAACCCCTGACTACTCGGGGGCAGGGGGATTTATCGTCGACGCGACTGGCGGGTCGAACAGCGACGAGGAGGATGATGTGCTCGCCCTTGCCAAGGCTGCCTCATTGCTTCCTCACCCAGTTCCCTGCCCTGCCGAGGTTGTTCATGCCCGCGCCGCAACCTCTTGCTTCCCGGGTGTGGCGGTGGACCTTACTTTAGAACATCGAGGTGTGCAGCTAGAGAGCACCAAGCCCGCCATGCTTGGCGTCCAGGCGACAAGGAGCTCGGAAGACGCGAGTCCTAATGCGCCCCTTGCTTGCAAAGACATGCACGTCGAATATCGCCTGGACGACCTTTCTGACTCGGAAGACGACCTGTTCGCGAACGACGCCTTTGTAGTGCGCCATGTCGGCGGACCAGGCTCAAAGCGTGAACATCCAATTTCGTTGTGTGATGGGGAATTAGAGGGAGGGGTTGGGCAAGGCTCTGTAGATGTTCCCTACGTGTTGGACGAGGAAGCCGAGGAGGAAGAAGGATTTGAGGGAGTGGGGGAGCGTACTGGAGACCATCTAAGATCCGACAGCGACGGTGAGGAGCACTTCCGCGAGGCCGATGAGATAGATTTGCCTCGTTCTTCTACACTCGATGACGTCGTGAGGCATGATGTCACTGCATCGAGTGCCCATGAATCTGGAAATGATCTTGTCCATCCGCGGAGTTCGGCCTGGCGGATGGAACAAAAAATGCGAATGATGCGCGCCTTCAGAGGCGCGCGTGCTGAGGACGACAAGCAACTTGCCACCTCGCCGCCTCCCACCTGTGTTGTCGAGCAGGCGGGAGGCCAAAACCGGCCCACGCCATCGCCTGCCGACGTAGCTCTCGTCTCACGGCACTCGCCCTCGCAATCTCTATCATCGCTACAGCCCTCCCAGCAGCAGCCGCGATTTGACAAAGATTCTGCAGAAGGACGGGACGTGGAGGATGACAGCCCGCTAGACGCGGCAGCCCCCATCGCCCCTCCAGAGCATGCTGGCGTGACAACAGCTTCTGATGCGGATGAAGAGAACACGAATGCACCTCAGCGCACAGCACTGGCACAAGAGACAGGCTCTGGGTCGTGCGATGAGGATAGCGACATCGAGGTGCCCGATTCGTCCATTTCCCGTGCTTTGGCTGCCGGATCGCAGGCAACATCTTCGCGGATGACGCTCACCCCTCAGACTTCATCGTCGGAGCATCCGGCCGAGCACGCACGACCTCGCCATGTGAATAACCATAGCGGCCCGTCCGGTACCGCCGCAGAGCTGCCGGCTAATCTTCCTCCGCTCCAGCGACCACCTGCAAGATTCACCGCTATGCCGTTGCCGCTAGTACCTACTGAGCGCGAGGTGCCGCGAGCGTCGGCGAGGACTCGAGCGGAAATGCTGAGCGACTTGGAGAGCGAGGCCTCGATGCTGCGGGAGCTGCAACGGAAGCAACAACGTGACGCGGAGATGGTCACCGACGAACATCTCGAAGATGCAAAGACCCTACTTGCGCTCTTCGGCGTGCCTTTCATTGTGGCCCCCATGGAGGCCGAGGCGCAATGCGCGGCGCTTGAGATGTGCGGACTTGTTGATGGCGTGGTGACTGAGGACAATGATGTCTTACTCTTTGGCGCGCGGCACGTGTACAAGAACCTTTTTGCCGAGAGCCGAAACATTGAATACTATCAGATGGATGACGTCGAAGGCGAGCTTGGCATCGGGCGCGAACAACTCATCGACCTCGCCCAACTGCTTGGCTCTGACTACACGGACGGTGTGCACGGCGTCGGCATCGTGAACGCTATGGAAGTTGTGACAAACTTCAAAGACGCCGGTGGCCTAAAGGCATTTGCGGAATGGGCCAAGAAGTGGGAGTCAGATTACACTGGCGGCTCCAAAGATGACAACGAGGATGGCGGCGACACCGTTGGCCAAACGGGTGCCGAGCTCCGGCTGCGCGCGTACAAAAACCGACACCGCAAGACGCGGCGCAATTGGGTGTTTCCGGACCACTTCCCGAGTGCGCAGGTTGCTGATGCCTACCTCAATCCTGCAGTCGACCGTTTCGACAACGATGGGTGTGAATGGGGACGCCCCGATTTGCAAGGGTTACGCCAATTCTGTCTACACAAGTTTGGATGGGACCAGCAAAAGGCTGATGAGGCCTTGCTTCCTGTAATGCGCGCGTTCGAGGACACATTGGCGCAGACACGAATCTCGAACTACTTCCATTTTGACTATCGTTTCGCTCGGTATAGCTCAGAGCGGCTTCGGAAGGCGGTAGGCGGGGCCCAGACCGCTCCGGGTGCTGGAGCAGAAGCTTCGACTGCCTCGCCATCGTCGAGGAAGGCCAGGAAGGCGATCGCACGTCGTGGCGACAACAAGACCGGGGGATACTCTCGAGGCAAGCCGAGATCCTTAGCGAGGGCTTCAGAATCCTCGCCTGCTCGGGGTAGTGCCGAACCCGACGTAGAGGAGGTTGAACCAGGCGCAGGCTTTGCGGCTTCTACTCAACCAGGTTCAAGCTCTACGGGCTCTGTCATCGATGCTATTCAGAGTTCATCGCCTGTTCGGAAGGAAAAGTTTGCGCCGGTGGGAAGAGGTGCAAAGCGCCAACGGGCGCGAGAAGGAGCCCCAGCAAGCACTCATAATGCGAATCCCCTAGAGTCGGACATGGCTACAAATACTGCCGTGACGGCAATCGTAGCGGACAGTTGCCATGAGAAGGAGGCGCGGTCGGCAAAAAGGAGCAAAGTTGCCGTCGCCGTACCAAGGACCCGAGTAGGTGTGCTGTCTCCGCCCATGCTATCGAAGTCTTCAGGCCAAAAGCACGATCTCGCTCGCGCCTTGGCTCGGCGACTCGGGCTATCTCCCTCGCCGGGACCGAATGCTGCCGTTGCATGTGCTCCAACTGCGGCCGAGAGCAGCTTCGGGGACACTGCCGTGGGAGATCTCTCGGAGGCAGACTCCTCGTAATGAGGTCATTCACGACCCGGAATGCGCAGCCGGCACAGGTTGTGCTCATTTCGGTGCCTCTCATACGGTGTTTGGTGCAGAGGACCGCTGCATAGACAAGGTGTACTTGGTGTCAACTGGCATTGGGGTGCCGAGATATTGTGGTCAACCAATGTTTTGGGCCGAAGTATGAATCGGAGGTTGAACCCCTCCCAATCCGACGCAGTGTTGTGAAGATAATGAGAGAACTTGCAATAGACAAACCAGTCTGTGACGATTCTCTCGGCGCTCTCTCTCTGTCTCGTCGCCTTCTCTTCGCGACGTGGCGCCCCCCTGGCGGCGATTTTATGTAGGGCTCCACATAAACCCTCGTTCACACCTCGCCAGCATCCGGATTCTCCTCTCCAGCTTTCAATCTGTCGCTGAGCTTAGCGCCGCCTGCGGCCGGCCATCTCGCCAGCGACTGAGCCCTCTCCTTCGGAGAGCGGGCCACGCACGGCTTCATCGCCAGCGCGCCACACGCGCCGGCTCCGCCCTCGACTCTCCTCCATGTGACGGTCGACCTGATGGTCATTCTTCGTCCATTTAACCATAGTCCGGCACTTCTTTTGTGCGCACTGTGCACACGCAATGCCCAATATTGTTCTTCGTTTTCTCCATTCCTTTCTTT
>CM030933.1:2786680-2810461 GCA_018136815.1 Isochrysis galbana | reverse complement strand
GAGCAGTCGCTCGTTGACCGCGCGCCGGCCGTCCGCGCCGCGTGCGTCGAACTGACGCGCGCCTGGCTGCGCAAGGCGGACAAGCAAGTGCTCGTGCTCTTAAAGGCACTCGACGTTTCAATGCATGAGTCCGCGGCTGAGCGTGTCGTCCGTGCCCTCATGGAGGAGGCTGAGACGCGTGCGCTGGTGGCAGCGGCTGCTGCCCAGTGGCAATCGCTCTCGCCCGAGCCCGTGCTGTGCCTCCACGTGCATCTGGAGTATCTCGCGGCAGAGGCGAAGAGGTCAGAGGATCCGAAGGCTGAGGAGGCGCTTGAGGGGGCCGTACCTGAACTTGATGCATATTGCGAGGCGCTTCATCGCGCCGTTGCGGCTTGCAACTCGCCTACGCGAGGGCAACACGACGCCGAGACCATCGCTGCTTCGTATTCCCTTGTGCAGCTACTGCGCATCTGTCCACAGCTCGACATGGCCAACGAGCATGGACGTGTCGAGTTGGAGAACGCATTTGGTACCCTGCTCAAGGACCTGGGTGTGGCTGACGATCTGTTGGCGCCTTTGGTGTGTGCGCTCAAGGCCGTTTGTATAGGCGAGGGCGAGCGCTTCCAGAGGCTAATGCACGAGTTCATCTCTGAGGTGGACGACCCGCTTGAGGCCGTCGACGGAGCTGCCAACACCGATCCGGCGGCTGCTGATGAGCGCTTGCAGGTGGAGCAGCGGCGAATGTTTGTCGAGTCGCGCCTGCTGGCGCTGCACGATGAGGTGAAAGCGCGCGTTCATGAGGAGGATTTTGACGGCGCGGCGGCGCTCAAGCGTGAGGCAGCCACTCTGCAGACGGAACTGGTGGCGCTGCCACCCTCGCGAGGGACCCCTGAAGAGGAGGCGGTGGTGCGCACAACACGGTGCCTTAAACTCGCCGAGCTGCTCATGCGCATGTCTGGCTCGAACCTCGCACAGCACGAGATGGATATGCACGCAGAGTCCACCTTCCTGCCTGCACTCGCAGCGCCTCAGCCTAGGCTCCGGTCGCTTGCGCTCCGTTGTCTCGGGCTCCGCGCACTCGGATGCGCCACGCAAGCAGCAAAAACGTGGCCGCTCTTTGTCAAGGTGTGCACAGCACGGCCTCGCATGCGGGCATGATTCACACTGTGGTATTTGGGTAGGGCCGCCGAGTGCAATGCTGCCTGTGTGCCGGCATCAGGGCGTGACGTGGTTCAATCTAATCTGGATGGACCTTTCTGCTCTCGCAGGCACTCGCCCACGACCAGCTTCCAGTGCAACTAGCGGCTTTGGCCGCCTGCACAGATCTTCTGCTAGTCCACCCGCCCGAGGCACTCCTCGAGTGCACAGACCCAACCCCCAAGCCGTCCGCTGCCCCGCTCCCTCCAATGGAGGACTCGTGCTCTCGCGCCGTGTTCGACCTGTTGCTGCCACTTCTGCGCGGAAGTGATCGGCTGCTTCGCTCAGCTGCTGCCCTTGCCGGCTGCCGCTTGCTGTTCACAGGGCGTGTTGTTTCGTCCTCGCTCACTGCCCGCCTTCTCCTCCTCTACTTCCAGTCCGACTCAGACAGCATTGCAAGCGGTTGTGCCAGTGCCCCGTCTGCTGATGTGCTCGCCGACGCAGGGCTGACTGACGCATCCAGCCGCACATTGGTGGACCTGCTTTGCGAGCCCAAGCAGATGCTCTCCGTCTTTTTCGCATCCTACAACGCGAGCGCGCAACTAGGCGCTGCGTTGCTCCCAGCCGTGCGCGCTGTGCTCGCCGCGGCGCCTGGCTCACCTGAGGCTGTTATTTCTGTGGACGCACTCGCAAGCTTCATCCTAAATCTGACTCGTTCCTCCGACGACGCGACCGGACCGGCGGCTACCCTGCATGAATCCATTGCACTCGCACTTTGCTGCGAGTCTCTCACTGCGCCACATGAGGTGGAGGGAACCATGCTGCCGCGTGCCTTTGCGCACGTCATCCTACCTGCAGCGAGGCATTGCCGGCGTTTGGTTCCGCTCACACAGCTTCTTTCGCAGCTCGAGGCGAAGGTGACAGATAAGATAGCCGTTCGCCACGTCCAAAAGCTCAGCGAGCGAGTTGCCGCGCTCAGCCTTGCACAGTCGGATGCCGAGGTGCAGGAGGACATCGCATCTGTGGGGAATCCGGACTCCGGATACACCGTGGAGGAGATCATTTCTGCCCACTCCTTACTGCGCGATGGCGACACCGAGCTCTCAGAGGCCATCTTGCGTGAGCGTGAACGAGCGCGCGATGAGCAAGAGGGCGTGACCGTCCGTCGCCTCTCTTTGACGCCCGTCAAGACAAAGGCGCCTTCAAAACGACGGCTCGCGAAGGGCGGCAAGGCGACTCCCGGCATGGCGGAGCGTCTCGCCTCAGCAGCACAAGAAAATGTAGTCGTCAATTGAACGGAACTTCCCATGCAAACCCTACTGCGTCTGACTGACGCTAGCATGCAGAATTGCCAAGGTCGTCTTGACGGCAGAATGCAGGCCAAGTAGCGGTCAAGTGGATTGACCCGTTTTAGGCGCTAGCTGTTATGTCTATGTCTTGGTGTGCCCCTCGTTGCATCTTGCCGTGTGATGTGCGTCGAGCTTCGGATGCCATCCATTCTAGCCATGCCAGCAAGGCCATGAGCCACAAGATGACGAATGCCTTGCTTTCCTTGAGGAACTATACCAGCATGCTTCTCTCGTCATGAAGGACGCATGGCAAACAGCGTGAATACTAAGATGTGCGCTGGTGCTTTCGCGGCAAGGTGCTTTGGTCTTTGGTATGTGTTGTTTGCTCACATTTCTGAAATTGGTTCGTTTGCGCTTCGACTGCGACGGCTGTTGCCTTTGTGTCTTGTTGTGTTGCAAGATGAGGCTTGCTTGTGGCTTGTGGACCGCCGCAGATGTGCTGCTTTCTCACAAGCATAGCCCAATGCATTTGCGCAAGCTTCGCGATCCAAGCCTTTTCGTACCACCGGGAACCGAAAGGCTCCATTTGGAGTGGCAAAGGGCAAATGAATCCAGGGCTGAACAAAGAAGCTCCGTTCTCCATGTGGATTCAGGTCCCGGATGCTCCGTCAGGCTGTTATCAGGCCTACTAGACCTGATACTGATAACCTGATGTCAGATATCAGGCGGATATACGATATAATTACTACTAACTTTAGAATAAAATATAAAAAAACTTCTTAAAATTTCCCGCTACGTGTGCGGCGTGAGGCAGTGTGCTAGTGTACCTCCCTACTACCCGACCTTAACCCCTAACAGCCCCCTTCCCCTTTCCCAGTTCCCTCATTTTCGGAGAAGCTGGTTCCGGGGAGGCCGCGCGCGCCGCTTCGGTCGGGAGTTGGAGAGAAGGGGGCGGGAGACTGTGGTTCGTCCTCTGTGACGGTGTTGGCTCTGGTAATCCTCCCTTAAATCTCTTAGGCTCCTCTAAAATAGCCGCTGTGATTCCGACTAAGAGGTTAAGCTACTTTAGGTGATGTGTCGTAGGTCCAGACCTTTTGCCGCTTGCAAAGGTCCTCCAACGTTCCTAGGTTGAAATCCTTGTCCACCGTGTACAACGGGCTTACCATTTTCTTAATATGTTTGTTGCTCGGGGCGTGTAACCCCATATTCTCTCGTTGTTTTTTTAGCCTCTGAAAGAAACCGACTTTCGCCGTTGCTAGCAGGTGGTATCTCGTAAGTATCGCTCTTAAAATCGACTTAACGGACCTGCCGTCCGCGTTGCCATACTGGATGTTGTAGAAGTCGGTAAGTATGTACCTCCACGCTAGGATACCTAAGTAGCCTGAGGAGGGGTGCGGTCTATCCACCTGATAACAGAAAAGACGTTGGGCTATTTCGGATCCCGGCCTAAGACTAATCCCCAGAAGTCCTTCTATGAATTCAAAGACGGGCTCCGTCGCGATACATGAGGCCAAGTGAGTGGAACTCTCGAGGGCTATGCCGCAAAAGCGGCATGTTGGATCGTCAGCAAAACGGTTGGCCGTAGCTATCCTTCTATGTAGGACGTGTTTGAAATGCAAATAAGAGTCTCTGGGCGTTAAAAAGTTGTACTTGTACAATTGCGATACTTGTTTCCACTTCCCCGAGAGGACCGGTAATCTTTTTTCCCATCTTAGCGTGGATTTTTGTGCTTTCGTTTTCCTCAATGCGAGGAACGCTTTAGTCAAGACCCTGACACTTACATCCTCTAGCGTTGTATGCGTGCCTTTTAGCGTGTATTCTTGGGGTATCGGATACGCCGTTTCCGCCGGACCGTCGTACGCTCGTCCCCACTTCAGCGGGGTGTATAGCTCGTCGGGCAATAGTTGCGGGCTGATCCGCTCGTGGATGTGGGGCTCTCCCATAACGTTGAGCTGGATTTTGTGGCAGTCGCCACTTCGGCGCAGATAAAAGTTATGGTCTTTGTCCACTAGAATGTCGCCTATATCGTGTGCGTCCGGATCTTCTTGGGGGACTAACTCTTGCTCCTCCGGAGCCGGGGGCGGGGGCTTCGCTTGTTTTCTGAGGAGGTCTATATAGTCGAATGTGGTATTCACCAGTCTTGATCTAGTCCATTCGGATATCTTTTCCCACGACTTGAGAAAGGGGCCTACCGATATGTAATTTCCTCTATGCCGTATCCAACGTTCTCCTTCCGGCAAGTAAGCCGCGCATTCCTCTGTAGTGTATATGTCCCCCGTGCCCGGGTTGATAGTATTATGTACGATAACTGTCTGTAGAGACTCCCATTTCGACCTATGTGAATAGTGAATCGCCGGAGGTTTGTGGAAAAGATCGTGCCATATCGGGGAGCCCTGAGTTCCTTCCCGTGTGATTTCTTCCCTAAGGAAGTTAATCCGTCTAAAATTTTCAAGCGCGTGCCTCCAAAAGGCCGGGAGCGTGCTATTGCCGCGAATGCTAGCCGCTAGCCGTAAGGCTCTTCGAGTCGACCTTCGAAAAGACTATCGATCGTCTATCCCGAGGCCAAGGTTCTCGAGATTCTCTTTTTCTCTGTCTGCTCGACCTAGCCTCCGTCCGGCCTCCGGCTTCTGGTGTCTGCCCATCAAGGAGGAGGACAAACCCATCACGGCGTTCTGCACCCACCGCCAGAAGTACGAGTTCAATTACCTCCCGTTCGGCGTCCAATCCGGCCCTTCCTACATGTGTCGTCTCATGGACGCGGTGCTCCAGGGCCTCGCGTGGGAAATTTGCATGCCGTACCTGGACGACATCGGGATTTGGTCGACAGGTACAGGCAGCACACTAGAAGAACGCATCGACGCCTCATTCGAGCAAATGCTTCACCGTCTCGATCTCGTCCTCGAGCGCCTGCGGTGGGCTGGTCTCTCGTGCAAGGCGTACTCGATGCTATCGTACTATCTCGCCGCCTTTCGCCGTTGGTCGCTCGACTTTTGATATCTTGGAGCACAGGGGACGCCGCGTTGTAACTTGGGTGCCGCCACACCGCCCAAACATCCAGGTAAAACTCTCGTAAAAGAGAGAAGAGGATGGGTTGCAGCGTTGAGTCCTGCGGTCTGCCGCGCCGGCCGCCGATTCCACACTTATCGTCCGGACGGGTGTGGTACCCCCTGTCTCTTCGATCGTCGCGCACTATTCTTATAGTTCGTCGTTCGTCGTTCGTTTCTCGATTCTCGATTCTCGTCGTTCCGCGTTCTTATCGTTCTTCGTTTCTCGTTCTCGATTCTCGATTCTCGTCGTTCCGCGTTCTCATCGGTCCTCGATTGTTCGTAACTTCTCGGTGCGTCGCTCATCACGTCTTCCGTCTTGGTTCGGCGTTTGGCGCGCGGCTCTCCATCCATTCGGATTTATTGTTTCATTCGCTCTTCGGATTCATTGTTTCATTCGCTCTTCGCTCTTCGGATTTATTCGCTCTTCGCTCTTCGCTCATTCGGTCTCGTTCAGGATTGCTCTTCTGCCTTTCTCGTGGCTTGTTCGGAGCTCTCCGATGTCCGTTAGGTTCTCTTCTTTCCTCGCGGGACGCTCGATCCTAGCAGGGGGGTGTCGCATTCGCGAATCGACGCTCGTTAGGCTTCTCTTCGTCGTTCGGTATTTATCGTTATAATTCTCTCATTCTCGTCCTCAGTCAAAAGCTTCGCTTGGACGCATAGGATCTTGGGTTGTGGAGCGCCCTCTCTCTTACTCTCGAAGAGAAGGGAAGTTTCCCCACCTTTCTTCATCCTAGGCGCCTCGCACATAGGTTTAATTCGCTATCTTCCCCGCGCTTCTCTATCTACTCCAGTGATTGCAATCAGGTTTAATTTGCAATCTCTTCGCATCTCCCCCTTAGGCACACCGCATCTCTCTCGTCTTCTTCGGTAAGTCTCTTGGAATCCTGTGCGGCAGGATTGCCCCTCGTTTCCGTTATGGTGCGATTCCCCTTCCAGACGGGATCGCCGTCAGATCGCCTTCTGATCGTCGTCCGTCGTTGTCTGGCCGGGGTGTTTAGGTTTGATTTCAGTCGAGTTATGTGAGAAAGTCGTGGGGCGAGAGTCGGGGTGTTTTCCTGGGTGTCTTTGTCCGTCGTCTTGTCGTCAGTCGTCACCCGTCGCTCTCGCTCTCGTCGCTCTCGCTCTCGTAACACTCATACCCTACAAACTCGCCTCGCCTCGCCAGCCCCTGCCATCACAGCCCTCCTCTCATTCACCCTCGCCTCTCGCCACTCGCTCGATGTCGCTCTCGCCGCCGTCCTCGCCCTCGCCCAAGCCCGCCTGCACCTGCACGCCTTCCTCTGCTGACGGGCTTCAGCCCGTCAGCGTCTCCGAAGTCGTCTCTTCAGCCGCGCCTGCCGCCGGCTTGCCACCCTCCTCATTGCCCTCAGGCCCTATGGGCCTTCCCAATTCGTCAGGGTCTCAAACGAAATTCTGACCTGGGCCTACCTAAGTAAGTGCCCTCCTGGCGGCCTCGGTGGTCCGTGGCTCAGTGGTCAGTGGTGAGGGGGGGGGGTTCAGTACGAGCGAGGGCCAGTGCCAGTGCAGGCGAGTGCGTACAGCGCGCGACGCGCGCTCGGCGAAGGTCTGGGCCAGAGTGGTGTCAGCTCTGCCTGAGGTTGAGTGTGCAGGCCCACCCAGGGGGTGTCTGCGATGGAGAGAGGGGGGCGCGAGGCCCCCATTGGCCTCCTACTTATAACTTATAAAAGTAGTTGAAGATCGACAACGCATAAGTTTCCTCCTCTTCAAACTCCTCGTCGGCGGGCCACCGGATGCGCACAGCCCCAACTCCGAGCAGTTTTTTGCAGCGCGGGCTCTCCTTATTTGTTTTCTTGCCGCCGTTTTACTTTATGTAAAGCTTCCCCGGTCGCTTCACGGCGTCTGGGGCCTTCGGCCCCGGCCGCTTCACCACCATCACCTCACGCCGGGGCCTGCGGCCCCGACTGCCTCTCCTAGAAATCCAGCCAAACTCATATGTATTAGCCCTCCGCAGAAACTCACTGAATCTGTGTTTCACATGTAGGGTCTTGACGTCACCCCTCGGGAATAGTAACCCCTACAAAACAACTCCCTCTCTTTTCACATTGGAGCTTCATAGTAGATTCTTCTCTCTCCCACTCTCGCCGCCGCCACACCCTGTGTGGACCCCCGCCCCCCATTCCCCCCAGTTTCATAGTACCACACCCTCTCTTCTCTCTGTTCACTCCTTCCTCTTGCCTCTCTCTCTTGTTCCCCTTTTTTCCCCGCTCTATCTCTCTTCTTGACTCTCCCGTTTCTCTCTCTCTCTTCTCTCCCCTCATGCTTCCCCTTTCTCTTCCTCGAGGTAAGGCGCCACGCGATGGCCGAGGTGGTGCCGTGCCCTCCAGCTGCCTCGCGCACCACAGCGGCCCCTGCGAGGGCGAAAGGGGGGGCGGGGCCGGCCAGCGCGCGTGGGCGAAGCCGCAGGCCAGTAGCGCAGAGCAGCGGAGGTCTGGCGGCCCAGAACCGTGAGGGCGGCCACAGTGAGGCGCCTGCGCATGGGGCTTTCTCTCTTCATGGAGACAGGCCTGGCAGCGGAGGAGAGAGGCCTGGCGGCGGAGCCAAGTGGCCAGGGGCTTTCTCTCGCCAGGGAGAAAGGCCTGGCAGCGGAGGAGAGAGGCCTGGCGGCGGAGCAAAGGGGGAAGGGGCTTCCTCTCGGAGGACGACGGAGCCACGGCGCAGCGGTAGGGGGCGGGGGAAGCCTTCTCTCTCTACGCAGCGGGGAGATGCGGGATGTTTTCAGGGAGAACCGCCGAGAGCTGCCGAGCGAGGTGAGGAGATTGAGCGAGCGAAAGACAAGCTGGAAGCTTCGATGCGAAGAGGAGGAAGGCACAACCATGCGCGTGACGCCAAGATTGGCGTTACCATTACGCAAGCAAGGAGAGCTACGGATACGCCAAGCCCTTCTGGCGCTCATGCTGCTGGGATGAGCCCGCAAGGTGGGTCGGCAGAGCGCGCTATAATTGGAGAGGGCTCATACGGCAGCGGCGAGGAGCTACCCGCACGTGGCGGCCGAGGACGACGCACTGCTGGATTCAAGCCTTTGACTCGTGGAGCTGGGGGCACCATTGCATCCAGCGCGGGGCCTCCTGCACAAAGAGCTCTCGATGCCGCAATGCCTTCTCATAAGGACTGTTCTGCGCCGGGCTCACGGACCCCTATGGCAAGTGCGACGGAGTGGGGTGGTGCGGCGAGCTTGCTCCAGCCACCTGAAGGTGAGCTCACCGAATCTTCTGGTTCATGCGTCCCCAACTTCGCCTCAAATGAACTCAACCAGCAGGCCCAGGAGGACGAGCTCCTCGCGCTTCGCTCAATCTATGGCAAGGAGATGAGCGAGCCATCTGGCGCAGAGGGACCGGTCTTTGAATTTTCGATCCCGCTTGATCTCTCACCTTCGCTCCAGCTGGGCGCAGCCGCCGCCGCCGCCCTTTCGGCCATCCACCCGCACATTGAGGGTGCGCACGGGCAGTCACCATCCTTGCCGCCAATCAAGCTGAGGGTGCGCCTTGTGCGCGACTACCCTTCGCATGCGCCGCCTCTTTTTAGCCTCCGCTCGTGCTGGCTGTCCGATGCGCAACTCGAGGCGATTGCTGCGCGGATGGATGAGATGGCGAGCGACTTTGCCGGAGAGCCTGTCGTGTGCACGTGGGTGGAATGGCTGAGGGCTGACGCCGCGGATGTAGCAGGCCTAAATGGCGATGATGATGCAGTCGTGTTGCTGCCGGGTGAAGAGCGAATCGTCCTATCAGAGTCGCCGCATGATGATGGCGAGGCCTTGCTCGGCCGCCGACGGGCACAGAGATGGCCGCGCGATCACAACTCTGTAGTTGCGGCACTGAAGCATCATGCCACAGCCGAGGAGGCCAAGCTCTGGGGATCGTCCCTCCACCGGTGCGCCGCACGACAAATCGAGACAGGTCGGGCCTGTGAGGTCCCTCATCAAGTCATAGACTCATCGTTCGACCCTGCCCCCCCCCCCCCCCCCCTTCCTCCCCGCTTCCCCCCCCGGAGTTTGAGAGACTGGTTACTTACCCATTCTGACGGCATACTCCGACATTGCTATCCGAATACATAGGTGTGGCGTGTGCTTAGACGACCATTCATCGCTCGACTGTCTTCGATTGGCTCGTTGCAAGCACACCTTTTGCCGCGCCTGCCTGCGCTCGTATTGGGAGTCGCAGATGGCCTCCGGCTTGTCTACTGCGCTGCTCTGTCCCGAGCCAGCATGCCGACTCGCCTCTGCTCCAGCGGAAGTCAAGGAATTGATGACGGAGAGCGAGTATGAGGAGTATGAGAGGCTCACACTTGAAACATCGCTCGCTCAGGTACGCCCACATGAACGTGTCCAGGCAGGTCCGGTGATGGGCCGTCCCTACGCGTTGTGCCCCCTGTGTTCGCTGCAAACCATGGGATGGCTAGCCGCTCCAACCCCTCAGTGACCCGTAAATCTCCAAAACCGATCCCGCCTTGAGCGAAAGCCAACTTGCCATCGCCACCCCGTGCAGATGGACGACGTGACATGGTGTCCCCGCTGTGAATATCCCGCGGAGGTAGAGACGAAGGACGAGAAGAGCGGCGGACCGCGTGGCCCTGCGCTTGCGTTCTGCGCGCGATGTTCCAACGCTTTTTGTGTCGAGTGCAACTTGGCTTGGCATGGGCTCGCGCCGTGTGCCAACTTGGCGTCGCGGTGGCGTCAGGCGGACGAACGTGGAAAGGAGCTGCTTAAGCAAAAGTACGGAGCGCGGCTCATTGAGGAGGTGGAGTCGGCTGAGTGGATACGCTCCAACTCACAGCCGTGCCCTCGGTGCCACGGGCCTACCGAGAAGAACGGCGGCTGCAACCACATTACATGCGCCACATGCCGTCATGAATGGTGTTGGTTGTGTCGCGCGACATACACACAGGGGCACTTCCGCAACGGTGCCTGCGAGCAGTTCAGCCAAGACTTCTTCGATGAGATTCACCTCTCGCGAGAGGAGTTCGAAGCTAACTACGTGGTGCTCAACCACTGGTGACCGCACTGGGCTCATCTTGCGGTGGTACTGCGGGCAGCAGGCTACTTGTTAATGCCGTCTGACCACATCTCCACTCTCCTACCTGTGTGGTGTGTGCTTGGTGTCTGTTGTGTGTAGCGCGTTGGTTGAATGTTGCGCGCGATGGTTGATGGTTGTTGGAAGTTGTTTTTGCGATAAGCTCTAAGCTCTCTATCCATGCGCTACCATTTACCAAACAGCGAGCAACGAGAGACGAGTCGTAGTAGTAGTAGTCTCACGTTGCGATGACGGCCGAGGGCCGCCACCGCACGCCACACTCCTCGCTGGGGCCACTCCGCACTCCCCATGGGAAGGGAGGGAGAGCTTCGCACTACAATCAGCGGCATAACCTCTACGACGAAATGTGAAATGTCTACGAAAGTACTACTTCACTCAAGGTACGGAGGCCGCGGGAAACTCTACCTGCTGATTCCGTTCTTTATAAGAGTAGTGGGAGAGGATCCAATCCTCTCCTTTACTTTCCCTTCTTCTTCTTCTTCTTCTTCTTCTTCTTCTTCTTCTTCTTCTTCTCTCTCTCTCTCTCTCCCCCCTCCCCCCCCCGCCCCTCCCTCTCTCCCTCTCTCTTCACTCTCTCTCTTAAGACACGGCCGGCCGGGGGGGGGGGGGGGGGGGGGGAAGCCAACTATGAAAAAAGAAAGTGTGAGCTTGAAGGTAGGGAGAAGGGTGGGAGTGGAGAGAGATACAGGGAAAGAGAGGGAGGGGGAGAGGGGGAGAGCCAGGAAGAAGAGGTGGGAGAGGAGGGGGGGGGGGGGGGGGGGGGGGGGAGAGAGAGAGAGAGAGAGAGAGAGAGAGAGAGAGAGAGAGAGAGAGAGAGAGAGAGAGAGAGAGAGAGAGAGATGGCGCCCTCTCCCATCTCCGCCCTCGCTCTCGCTGCTGGCGCGGCTGCCACGCTGGCCGCACTACTCTCGCACCGGCGTCGTATGTCACGGTACAGCCTGGCCGACCAAGTCGCCCGCTTCGCGCGCGCGCAGGCCGCCTCCAACACTCGCTATCTCAAGATTGACTCTCTGTATGACGGGAGATTTCTCTCAGGGAAGAGAGTTCTCCTCACCGGTGGCTCCCGCGGGCTAGGGCTCTCGACAGTGTCACAGATGGTGCGAGACGGCGCGATTGTCACTGTCGTTGGACGCTCCACCTCGCGTGCGCTCGAGCACGCTCAGCCAGCCAAGATTGTGCAGGGAGTCGATGTGTGCGATACAGAGGCTGTGATGAAGATGGCAAACGAGGCAGAGGCGCCGTTCGACATCGTGATCAACAATGCGGGCTACTTCACCGAGAAGCACGAATCGTTCAAAGACGGGCTTGACTTCGAAGAGCAGCTCAAGCAGATCGATATCTGCGCGCTCGGGTGAGAAAGGAACGCGGAAGGGGAGAGTTGGATAGTGTAGGCTCGAGTTGGCCACAGCTGTGGCAGCTCTGCGGGCGCGCAACGGGAGACTGGTCACTCCCAAGGCTTGGCTCGTCACGCCTGAACCTCGCAGCAGCCCCGGCACGCACGGTGCTGACGCCCGCGCCGCTGCACGCTATCCCTCGCAGCCCCTTGCGTGTTATCTATGCGCTTCACAAGGCACGCAAGCTTGCTCCAAACTGCCAGCTTGTCATCATCACAAGCCAGGCCGGCTCAGCGGAGTGGCGCAAAACTCAGAATGCCGATGCTGGTGGCGACTATGGCCATCACATGTCGCGGGCCGCGTGCAACATCGCCGGTAAGTTTGGCGTGTGAGAGGAGGGCGAACGCATTTCTCATGGCAAAGCCTAGAATGCGAGGAGTCGTGATGGCTCAGCCATATCTTGTCGTGGACATCTGCGCGCTTTGCGATTTCTGTTAAGTCGTGGGGGTACCTTAAGAAGCTGCCCTCTTTCCCGCAACATAGGTGTGCTGCTCAGTGAAGAGCTCAGGAGAGAAGGCCACGTGGTGACATTACTCCACCCAGGCTTCAACCGCACGGACATGACCGCCAAATACTCGGCTATCTGGGATGTAGAAGGAGCCGTGGAGCCTTCGGGTGAGCCCAGCATCTGCTCCCTTCTGCATGCACGTGGCAATGTCATTGCCTTCACGACACAGTCGTTGAGGCCAAGCGAAGGGACCAGCCGCCTCACGCATTGCACGAAACTTTACACCCCCTTGTGTCCGGTGCCTACAGTTGGCGCAATGCGGGTCCTGTACGAGGTGAAGCGGTCCATTGACGGAGGAATTGCGCGCTCCGGCAAATTCATCAATTGCGAGGATGGCCTTGAGATCCCGTGGTGAAGTGGCCCCGCTTCAAGTCGCAATCCTACTCGGCTCGTGCGCGCTGCGTGCTCTGTCACCTTCCCTTGGCTGTTGGGCGAAATGCGCTTGAAGCCACTTGTTAGAGCATAGCTTCCCTGCCGGATGAATTGATGTTCATTATTCAAGGATGGACCTACGATGCATGTTGACACGCTGCTGATCGCCATTGGTCGTGTGTGGCACACGGAGCGATCGCTTGCAGTCATATCCTGCATCGCATCTACCAGCGGGAGAGCGACATCAGAAAAAAGATGGTGAGACTTGAACTTGTCATCGAGGGACACTAGGTCAAGCACACAGCTGCCTTCTGCGCGCTTCCATTCCGCCGTGCCTAGCCCTGCCCGTTTCGTCTGCAGTTCATGTGTATCTTTAGGCTCTTACGCTGGGCATTTGCGTACGTGCACGCGCATCATAGATAATAGAGTGATTGATGGGCCTCCACTTCGCTGTCAGCTTCCCACACATGGCGGGTTTACATGGGCTTCACAAACGTCTGCATTTGGATTCGGCCTCCGCTCTTCGCCCACCTAATAGCTACTAGCCTACCTTTAGCCGAGGGCATGTAAAAAAATACTTGAAGGCGTCCACTAAGCTACTAGAGACACACCCTTCACTTATTAGCACCGACTTACCCCACGGTAAGTAGCTTTAGCTTTAGTGGAATTTTGTGGAACCACGTGTGCTTGCCAGCAAGAAAGTTAAGGCATGTCACTTCAATCACAAACACCCTGAGGGATCCATGCATGCTACTGTAGCCATGTGGGCCGCTAACAGTATGCATCTGTGCGTTCCGAGGCGGCGCTTCTGTCTGTTTTGTGAAAATTTTCCGTAAAATTTCAAAAGATTTAGATTTTCTCCCACTGAAATTTCAGAAAATTTCAGGCCGGAGTTCTCGAGTTCTCCTCCATACCACTGACCTCTCAAGGGCATCGCAGTGCATCGCGAGGCTTTATAGGATATAGGATGGGTGTTTACCACACTACACACTACCGCAATGCACAATGCAGTATGTATGCGGTGCTGCTCTCGTCCATCAGCCATCAGCGTTTTCATTCTATAGGAGGCGTTCTAAGAGGGTGCAACCTCAGGTTTGGTTGTTTTTTTCGCAAGTGCCCCCCATGTGGACGGTATAAGTTCTACTTAAAGGACCCCCTTATTACAGTACAAACGTGCAGCAATGCGATTTGACCGCAGAAAAGGGGACATCGCAGCCGGTCCTGCCCTTTCACCGCGCCCTCGCTCCTCTTCAGCCAAACCAAAGCAGGTGGTTGCACCCCACCCCACCGTACGAAAAAAAAAAAAAAAAGATCTGAAGATTCAGGGCTACACACCTATCGCTACTCGGTCTCTACCTCCACATAGCGGACATCGCCCTTTTCATCCCCTCCCTCCACTTCCTCTCCTTCCCCCCCTCATTCCTTTGTCTTCGGTGTCGGGGGTGCGGCCCTGGTACACTACCATGGGCCTGGTTACGGACGCGTGTTCAGGGCAGGCCTGTTGTACTTTTCACATGTGGCACTTTTTCCCGATCGACCTTATGTTGCTCGTGTGTCTTGGGGTGTGTTCGGGGGCTTGTGCTTAGCTCTGTCTGAGCTAGACTTCTACGTTGTTTGATCAGTTATTTGATTGGTTTGGCGCCGAGCCCGTCCCCGAGGCGTTCTTTACCATATATTCTATCCCTAGCCGTGAGGCTAGCGCCAGCAGTTCCGCGCTGGGAGTGAGGTTACCTTTGCTATCCGCTTCGTACAGAGGTCTCAACGCGCTCATGTCGATTCTCTTTTTGGGTTGACGTCCCAGACCCGCTTGGGCGGTCCTCGATGAATCTGTCGATTCTGCGAAGATGAATGCGCCGCTTAGTTTCGTGAATCTTTCTATGATGCGGATTAGCACCGATTCTTCCGAGAAAAAGGCGTTGTCGTAATGTATTCTGTAGGAGTCTGTGATGATGTATCTCCAGGCCAGCAGGTATAGTATGGGTAGTGCTTTGGGGCACGTGCCGTCGGGGCAGAGGAAAAGTCTTTTGATTGATAGTTCCTCTCCCGTCGTGTCAGTTCGTCGAGGGTGTCTTGCTATCGCATCTAGGGCGTCGAAGATGTTCGATATACGCGAACATTCCCCCAAGTGGGTGGAGGACTCGTCCGCTTCCTTGCAGAAACGGCATGTGGGTTCTCGGTCCGCGAATCTGTTTGCCGTGGCGATGCGCCTGTGTGTGATGTGCTTGTAGTGGAGGTGTGTGTCTCTCGCCGTAAGCATGGGCGAGGTGTATACGTCGGCGAGGTGCGCCCATACGTTGTCTGGTAGCCGAAGTCTCTTTTCCCAGTTTTCCGGGCCTGTGAGCCGCCTGCGTTTGTTTTCAGCTTTTTGTAGGGCTTTTGTTAAGTGTTCTACTTCTGTTTTGTCTAGTTCTGTTTTGCCATCGAGTGTGTATTCGTCTGGGAGTGGATACTCCGTCCTTTTGTTGGATTTGTAGCCCTCTCCCCACTTTGTCGGCGGGGACGGGTCCAGGTTCGTCGGTTTGTTCGTCGCGCGGTGTGTTCAGTCCTTGTGGTGTTGTGGGCTCGGATCAGGTTGCGGCTCGCGGGTACCTGGGTTGGCGTGGCCCTGGGAGGTGGCTGCTGCGGCTGCGCGGCGTCCAGCATATCCTGGTCGGCCGGCGCGGTGGGGTGGGAGGAGAGAGGAGAGGGGAGCGTGGCGCGCTCCATGACCCTATCGTTTTAACGATAGTTGTACCCCACCGTACGAAGGCGCGCAGGCGTCCCATAGGCGGGAGGAGATGCGTCCACATAGGCGGGCGGAGAGGCGCGCCAACGTCTCCTGACCGGGAGGGACAGTGGCTGGGCTGAGCGAGGGCAGCGCCGGGCGAGCGGAAGCAGCACCTAGAGCAATGCCCCCCCCCCCCCCCCTCATACCCTCACCGTTTGGCTGACGGAGTGGATGGGTAGGAGGGAGGATCGCCGCGCGGGCGGTCGTGGGGGTAGCAAGGGTCACGAGGTGTCACTTGCAGCGCTCACCGTCCACCGTCCGCGTACTCCTTGCAGATGAATGATGATTCTTCTACCGCCGAGGTACTAGTTCAGGGAGCCGCCGCTCCGGATGAAGCCACCCATGCGGTCGTAAGCATGAAGCGCTTGCTCGACTCGGAAGCCGCCGAGGACTGTCCAAAACACCAGAAGCAGGCCCCCCTCCTCTTGAGTGCACAAAGCGCGCTGCCGACTATATCGGCGCTCTGCTTTTCAAGGCAATCGCACCCGGCGCGACCAGGGTTCCGGGCTTGTCCTCTGGCGAGCCGCCCTCGCTAGAGACGATCGAAAAGGAGGAGGAAGAGCTAAAGTCCGCCTTCGATAGCGTGTTGAACGATATGATTCACCAGTTAAATGTGAACGAGTTTGACCGTGAGGCGCTCAGATGCTACAAGCCTGTAGTCCAGGCGGCCGGCTGGACGGTTACGGCCAGAAGCAACGAAGATCTATCTACTTCGCGTTCGTTTTATATTAATTTCATTCCCCCCCCGGTGATCCACGCCGTACAATACGTTGCGCTGTGCCTTGCCACTCCTATGATTTGCCACTTTCCCACCAAAGGCCAGGTAACTATGTACTCGAAAGAGATGCGCGAGATGATGGTCGCCAAGGAGCCCTGGGTGGTCTCGTCGATCGAGATTCGCCCTTCCAGTTTTCGTTTGTCCAGGTCGTGGAGTGGGCGGTCGGAGAGTGCGGTTTCGAGTTCGGGCACGCGCTGCGAGGCTTTCGGCGAGTATAGCCAAGCGTAATATCTCCTGAATTCTTTTCTTATCTCGGCATCTGTGGTGACCGTTTTGTGATCGGCGTGGTGGGGGTTCTCCCAGTCTTGCGTCTTGTAGAGTTCTCTTATGGCGCCTTTCCATTTCTTGTGCTTTAGCTTCATGAAGAACTCTCTGGAGTGGAGGTCCTCTCGTCGGAGTTTTTCGTGCAAGTTGAGATGTCTTATCGGGGTCTTACTCCGCTCTTCAGCGAGCTCTCGGTTCGCTTTTGCTATGCGCTCCGTGAGGTTTGGGTCCGGGCCTTTCTTGATGAGTTGGATGTTGAGCTCGGCGACTCTCCTTTCGAGCGTGGGTTGTATGACAGGTGTTTTGCGTGCAGCCGTTTCCTCCCTCAGGAACGCAGCTATGAGTGCTTTCGCTTGGGCCCATTCGTCGGCTAGGTCTCCGCTAGCTTTAGCTCTCTCTTTCGCTCTGTTGAGTAATAGTTCTACCGTCTTGATGGCCCCCGCCTCCGTTATGACGCTCGAGTCTATGGGTGGATCGTAGTACCGGTTCTGGGCGTAGTGCGGGGTTTCAAATGCGGCTAGGAGTGGTAGGTGGTCGGAGGCGGCATTACCCGAGAACAGGTCCGGGCTAGGGCCTAGTTTGTGCCATTGGAATGAGTCCGTCGCCGTGCTATGGTATATTCGGTCGAGTCTCGTGTGAATGGTGTGCGAGAGCCGCGTGTATCCCGTGCGTGGGCCGAGCCTCATCGTGTGGTGCGCGTCTTTGAGTCCGGCTCGTTTGACGAGGGCTTTCCATGTGCCCCCGTGAGTGTTCGCATATGGTGTCGCCCCGAGTCCTTCTGTGTCGGCCTTGACGTTTTCCACGCAGTTGAAATCTCCCCCCATCAGCGTTGGCGTGGTGTTAGTTTGCGACAGGGCGGGTTCTTGTAGCAGTTTTTTGATTTGCGCTCCCCGTGGGCTCGGGTTCGCGCTTAAGTATACTGAGATAATACGATATTGTTTTTCGTCTATGTTTACATCGATTGCTATGCATCTTCCTTTTAGGATTACATGAACTGTATCTGCTCTAGGGTTTACTCTGCTGCATGAGATGCGAATCGCCACCGCGACCCCGCTCGCTGAGTCCGCTAGCTCTCCCGGTGAGGCAAACCAGTGCCATCCGAGGAGGGACGCTGTTCTATGTTGACGGAGATGAGAGCCGTCTTCATAAGCGTGTAGTTCTTGGAGAAGGAGAATGTCTACCCCAGCTTTGCGCGCCTGTGACAGAACTGCGGCAAGTTTACCGCCTTTAGTTCCGTTTATGTTGTATGTCGCTACGCGGATGGGTCCTTCACCTGGGTATCCGAGGGTGGAGTCAAAGGTGAGTCGTGGTCGTGGGGGGACGTGTGCGCGCTGGGTGGTTAGCACAAGCTTCGCGATTATTGCGAGCGCGTACTCAGGGTGAAGGAAGAGGCAGGTCGGGCCGTAGGCAACGAAACCCTAACCAAGCTAAGCAGAACCTACGAAGAACAGGCCTGGACGACAACGAAAGTTAGCAAGTCCCAAGAGCCAAGAGAGAACCGGAACCCAACAAGAAACAACAAGCCTTGCAAGAAGCCAAATAAGCCTCCTCAAGGTACCCTGAGAGCCTGAGACAAGCGCGCAGCGAGCGACAGGCGACCTGGCTCCTTTGGGTCAAGATTACCCGCGAAAGAAAGGAGGAAACCTGGAATCTAGATCTAGAATCTAGACCTGACAAACAGGCTAGAGGCTAGAAGGAACGAAACGAGAACCCGAATCCTAGGCCGCTAGGGACGAACCCTACCAACTTAGAAGCGCCTGAGCTTCACCGTGTGGCCGCACGGCGAAGGACTTGGGAGAGAAGAACCTAGAAATCGGCGCATCATCTACGATGAATGCGACATTTGTGCTCTGCACGTTTGTGCTTTGCACAAAGCCATCGCCTCATTTCCTCCTTGCTCGCGCGTTGGTCCCGTTCGCTTCCCTCTCCCCCGCACTAGTCCTCGTCCTCGTTGTAGGTATTCGCCGCTAGGGGCGCTTTCCGCCATTAGCCGTAAGATGTCACTGAGAGGGTGAGCTGGCCCGGGCTACGAAGGCAGGCTTTTTAAAACAAAACGCTGCAGGACAAGACAGAACAGAATGGAAGTCACCACCCTTACTAGGAGCGATGGGGGGCCGCGAGGCTGTTCATTTTTTAGTCGCTGTAACCATTCTGACAAGAGGCGAAAGGCTCTGTACTTAAAGCGCGAGGGAGAGGCTCCAGCGGCTGGCTTGTGGTGACGCGTGTGCGGCTGCCTCTCTCTCTCTTCTCTCTCCCTCCCTCTCTCTCTCTCTCTCTCTCTGCCTCTCTCTTCTCTCCTCTCCTCTTCTATCTCTCTCTCTCTCTCTCTCTCTCTCTCTCTCTCTCTCTGCCTCTCTCTCTCTCTCTCTCCTCTCCTCCATCCCTCTCTCCCCGCCAGGACAAGGGGGGAGGGATCGAGGAGAGGGAGAGAGAGACAAGGGGGGAAGAGGGATAGAGGAGAGACGGAGAGAGGGGGGGAGAGAGAGAGAGAGAGAGAGAGAGAGAGGGAGGGAGAGAGGGAGAGAGAGCGGGTGAGGGGGGGGGAGCGGGAGCAGGGGGAAAGCCCCGGAAGCACAGGATTCTTCTGCCGATCTTTTCTCTCTCTTCCCGTCTGCCTCCCCCCCGTCCCCTCCCCGCCCCCCGCTCCCCTCTCTCTCCCACCCACACAGCTCTACGGAGGATAGTCTAATTTGTGAAACTCCTCCCGTTGTTTCCCCATCCGACGGCTGTCAAATTGAGCGGCATCGATCGATCGGTCGGTCTGCTGTTGTCCGAGATGGGCGGCGCCATCGTGGGCTCTGGCCTATTCGCGGGCGAGGTCTTCGCCCCACTGGTGCCAACACTGGTGGCAGGATCATATATAGTGCGCGACTTCACTCACGGCGTGCCGCCGCCGCCGCTCGCTGCCACCGGCTTCCTCCACGATGTGGGACGGTACGATGAGCGGAGGCCAAACATGTACAAGACTGACCTGTTCGGCTCCACTGATCCGCACTCGCGTGGCGAGGGCGCGCGCGATATCCACGTGGGTATCGATATCGGCGGGCCTGTTGGTATGCCAATTCATTGCTTCGCGGATGGTGCAATCCACAGCTTTGGCTATAACGAACAGCCAGGAGACTATGGCTATGTAGTTGTAACTGAACACAAGCTTTCGGGACGGAAAGTTTGGGCGCTTCATGGGCACTTAAACGCGCGCTCGATCAAGGGGAAGCAGCGTTGTCAGAGGGTAGCCAAGGGTGAAGTGCTCTGCTGGATCGGAGACGAGGAAGAGAACGGGGGGTGGCCTCCACATGTTCACTTTCAATTGTCTCTCGTTGAGCCTGAGACCCACGATCTCCCAGGTGTTGTATCCAGTGCGCAGCGCAAGGATGCCCTGTCCAAGTATCCCGACCCTAGAATGGTCTTGGGCGCACTGTATCCCGGAGATGGCCTATTTGGTCTAGATCCTTCAGATTCGGCGTAGCGTCTGGCGTTCGACATCCGGTCCACGCTCGCATTTCGAACGTTCATGGTTTATAGTGTCAACAGCCCTGCTTACGTAACGGACTCGCTATGCGTGCATAAATACCTGGTGTAGCCAGTCCGATTGATTGCGGGTAAGGCGAGAGCTGCACGATAGACTGCTCCATAAGGGCATTGACTTTTTCTCTTTGTGCTCCTCCTCATAGCTAGTGACAACAAGGGGCCATGGGCCCATCGGCTGGCATGGCGGTGCGAACGGTAGGAGGGGGGTGGAGTGGGGCGCGTTCCATGACCCTATTATTTGAACGATAGTCAATAGTCCGCGAAACTACCATAATACTGGTTGAAATTTTCCGGGGGCTGACGGCCCCACAGCGACCCCCATCCCCCATTTGCCCCACCGGCCACGGTGCGGCAGCGCGAGTGCGTTGGCACACCTGGGCCGATGGCGGCCCCGCTTAGCCGCGCACGCTTAGAACCGCTCTGGGGGAAACCGTCGGGGAGAGACGCGGGAAGAGGGGTTGCGGGGCGCGACCTAGGACTATATAGCTTTCCTTAAAATGGCCCGTATACACGCGAGTCTTGTGCTTCCACCCTTCGCCGCCCTCTGCTGCAGCGCCCCACAGTCGCACACCCCACAATAGGCAGGCCACAGTTTTTCGGCTCGCACGAGGCGCCTCCTCGTTGCCCGTTGACCCCTATTGTGACGCAATAGCTTGAACCGGCCCATTGTCCATGGTCTAGTCATACTAGTACTACACCAACCGGCTGCCACGCTCAATCATCAGCATGAGAACGATGCCCATGCAAAGAGCCCACAACTATGCTGAAGTTGCGCGAGCCTGATACTCAGGGACCGTCGTTTGTGGCGCGCCGATGTCCCGAGACGATTCCAAACAGTTCTCTGAGCATCCCAGACACTATAAACTCCCCCAGCTCTCAAGAAGAAGAGCCTTCCAACACCCGCTTGTGGCCACGAGTGTCTATCGATCTAGCATTGCATCCGCTAATCATCATCTCATCCCCTCACTCGTGGCCGAACCGCTCGCCGAAGGCACGTGCGACCTGTCGCAAAGGCGCACGTCCTGCACCGTCTTGATGAGGGCGAGACCATCCTCAAATGTGCACACCACGTTGATCATGTCGATTGAGAAGCCGTACTCCATGGCCGATCGGGAATGCCGCCAGTGGATCGAGCGTGGGTCAGCCATCAACACCTCACTCACGGCCGCGCGGGCCTGCTCCTCCGTGCACAGCAGCGACTGGTGTGGAAGGAGGATACGCAACTCTTCCATCGCTGAGTCGGTCCAGCGAACGTCGAGGTCCGGCGTGGGAAGCTCAGCGAGCCAGGGTGCTACTGTGGCGTTGGCCACAGAGTCCGCAAACGGCACGTAGGGCTTGACGTCGAGGATCGGCGTCCCGTCGCACAGGTCCACGCCGGCGAGATGTAGCGTGTCGCCCTCCACAGCGCGAAGGCGCACGAGGGATAGGCCGATCGCGTTCGGCCTGTGCGGCGTGCGAGTGGAGTAGAGCCCCGTCTTGATGCCATCCAGCCGAGGTGGACGGATCTTCGACTTGGTAGCGATGCCTGCGTCCCTGTCAAAGATCCACAAGAGCCACACGTGCGAGAAGGTGGAGAGGCCTTCGAGCGCATGCGCAGCGTTGAGTGTGCCCGGTGGATGTCCAGTCAGGTTGACCTGCAGCTCGGCGTGCGCAGAAGGCACTACGCAGCCCTGCCGCGGTGTGCCATTCTTCTCGATGAAAGGCGTTCTGATCCGGCCAATTGGCCGGACCTGCAGCGGCTCCTCCGCCGCCCTGATGCCCCTGCGGACGCGGACGGGGGCCGATCCAGCCTTGTCTCGAAGGCCATCAGAGTTGAGCGCTGCTTGCTCCGCCGTCCACTCGGCGAGCAGCGGCCGCTCCACAGTGGCCGGTCCACCGGAGCGCTCGACCATCTTACGCAGGTGCAGGATCTCCTCCCTGACGCACGCCTCAAGCTTCCGCATCCTGTCGCGAAGCTTGGCAATATCATCGTTGGCCGCCCGCAGGGCACCGCGCAGCACGTGTGCCTGCCTCTCCAGCTTGTCTGAGCCGGCTGAGTGGACCACGTAAGTAGAATTGGGCGAGAGGTCTTCTCGTGGTCTGCCTGAGCTGTCGAGGCTGACGACGCGAGAGGTGGCCTCGTCGACGAGGAAGGCGGTGGAGCCAAAGGTGTGGCGCACGTTGACGTCGAGAGAGATCCGGAAGCCAGCACGGCCTGAGACGGGCCAGCGCGCCGAGGCGGTCGTCAGAGCGCTGCATACCATCGACGAGGACGACGGACACCCCTCCCCGCCGCCTCCCGCGCTCGCTCCTCCGTCTTTCTCTCCCTCTCTCCTCACCTCTCTTCTCACCTCTCTCTCTCTCTCTCTCTCTCTCTCTCTCTCTCTCTCTCTCTCTCTCTCTCTCTCTCTCTCTCTCTCTCTCTCTCTCTCTCTCTCTCTCTCTCTCTCTCTCTCTCTCTCTCTCTCTCTCTCTCTCTCTCTCTCTCTCCCCCTCTCTCTCTCTGTTTCTCCCTCCCTCCCCCCCCCCCCCTCCCCCCCTCTCTCTCTCCCCCCCTCCCCCCCCCCCAAAATCCCAAAATCGTCGACATCGACCGCGACACACTCTCGTTTGGCATCCCACCATCAAGGTTTTTTTTTTCACAAAGTCGAAAAGGGGTTGAAAGAGAGATTGGAGGGCCTAAAGTACGCATACAAGTAAGTGGTAAAAATAATACACGCGTTCACTTTTTTTAGAGGGGGTGAGTATGTTGTTGACGGGTTTTCATTGTCGCGCGCCTTGAGTTGGGTGTGTTCGTGGGACAGCCGCGAGGTGTTGAGCGCCGCGTGTCGAGGAAAATTGTCAGTGTTTTTCACAGTGTTCACTTTGGGGGTCAAGGGAGTAGTAGGTAGTAGGTAGTTGACTATGTTCAAACGGTCATAAAGTTTGAGTTGCGTTCGCGTTCGAACATTTTTTGTACCACCTACTTGTACGACCGCCCTGTGTGGAGGCACCCCAGGGGTGCTGCCGTGGGAGCTTGAAATCCAAGGGATGATTTAATGTCAATGTTATATCGTAGCCAACCTGAGTGGCGAAAGCTTTCTTGTTACTTGTCTCTTAGGGGTCTCTACCCTTGCACGGTCCGTTGTCCGTTCAAACGACTCAACCGCCGTAACCGACTCAACCGCCGTAACCGACTCAACCGCCGGTCACGTAACCGACACAAAAACAAAACCCCAACAAGAACAAATGCTTTGCACACCACCTAGCCATAGCTAGGCCTTGGGTTCACGACGCACATTAAGCCTTGCATGAAGCCTTGCGCTTCTCACAACCCCACTAGCGAAATTGGTCACAGCGTCACAACGTCCCAACCCGCCCACTTCACGAGAGACTGTGCCACCCTTCGGGTCAAGCGCATGGCATCAATGCGCTTAGCCATGTAGATGTTCTCGTCTCCGGCCGCAAGGTGCATCGCGAGATCGCGAGTCGTCTCGCCTCCCTCGCGCACCATGGGGAGCTAGGGGCGGACAGGGGCACGCTCGCGAAGCGGGCACGTGCACGAAGAGCAAGCCTCTATGCTAAATTATAATAGGTCTCATACTGAAGGACGAGGAGGGCACGGAGATTTGTGGAGATCGCGGCTTCTTTTTAGAGAGAACTGTTTCATGGAGTAGAGAGTAAAGTCCTCCCATAGAAAGTACTCCTATGG
>CM030933.1:2777143-2786580 GCA_018136815.1 Isochrysis galbana | reverse complement strand
CCCCCCCCCCTCTCTCTCTCTCTTCTCTCTCTCTCTCCCTCCCTCTCCATTTCCCCCCCCTCTCCCTCTCCCTTCCTCTCCCTCTCCCTCTCCCTCTTCCTTCCTCTCTCTCTCTCTCTCTCTCTCTCTCTCTCTCTCTCTCTCTCTCTCTCTCCCCCTCTCTCTCTCTCTCTTCTCTCTTCTCTCTCTCTCTCTCTCTCTCTCTTCTCTCTTGTCTCTTGAAACTCTCTCTCTCTCTCTCTTTTCTCTCTCTCCCTCTCTCTCTCTGCTCTCCCTGCCTCTCTCTCTCTCTCCCCCCCCCCCACCTCTCTCCCCCTCTCTCCCCCTCCCTCCCTCCCTCTCTCCCTCCCCCCCCCCCCCTCTCTCTAAGTGAAGAAGAGAGACGCAGAGCATCAAGTAAGCGGGGTGGAGACCGAGGGAACAACGGAGGGGCCTTCACAGGGGAGAGAGAGAGAAGAGAGAGAGAAGAGAGGGAGAAGAGAGAGAGAGAGAGATGAAGCGGGAAAGAGAATGTAGGTGAAAGACAGGGGAAGGGGGAAGGAGAGAGAGAAGAGAGGGAGAAGAGAGAGAGAAGATAGAGAGAAGAGAGAGAGATGAGAGGAGAGAGATCGGACCGCCCCCCCCCCCCCGCCCCTTCCATCCCCCCTCCGCTCCCCCGGGCCGCACACCACAGCAGCCCTCTCTCCCTCCTCTCCCTCCCCCCCCCTCTTCCTCGCCCTCTCCCTCCCTTCCCCTCTCTTCCTCTTCCTCGCCCTCTCCCTTCCCTTCCCCCCCGCTCTTCCCCCCCTTCCCCTCCCACCACCCCCTCCCCTCCCCTCCTTCCTCTCCCTTCCCCCACCCCCCTTTTCTCCCTCTTCTCCCTCGTCCTCACCCTCGCCCCCTCTTTCCCTCTGTCCCCTCACCCCACGCCGCCCATGCTCTCCGCACTTCCTGAGGAGTGTGCCCAGACCATTGGACTCGCTTTGCGCAGCCCTCGCGACATCCTCCGTCTCTCTCAAACCTGCACCTCCCTCCGTGACGCGCTCACGGCTTCGCTCCTCCTCTGGAGACAACTGTGCATCGAGCTGCTCGGCCAACCTCTCCTCCACATCCACCGGGAGGCGTGGGGCGCTCGAAGCGACGACCCTTCCTTTTATCGCCGGCTGCTGCGCGCCGCCACGACGTGCGACGAGCTGGTCTATGCAAACAACCTGCGCATGCGCATCTCACCGCACGACGACGAATGCACCCTCATCGCAGCCACCGGGCACACTGCGACGAGTGTTGACCACCTCGTCGCGTTCGTCGGTGGCTGGAGGCCCGACTCAGAGCTTTCTTTCATCCAGGCGCAGGTCATTGACATTGAGCGTCAGAAGCTGAGCACGCCGATGCTCGCCGAAGATTCGGCCCGCCCCTCCAGGCGCCTCCGCCACGCCTCGTGTGGCATCCGCAGGCCGCGCTGGATGCCACTCCCGCCCTCGCAGCCATATATGCCATGTGTGCTTGTGCTCGGAGGCGCCAGCGACGGAGGTTCATCAGACAGCGATGAGGAAGACGACCTTCGGCGGGGCCAGCCCATCCCAGGCGGGTTGCGTCAGCTTCTCGTCCTCGAGTTTTGCAAGCTGGATGGCACCCTCATTCGCTGGCAAGAGGTCGAAGCGCACGGTGATGCACCGGGTACAATGTGGCACCATACCGCCGTCTCGTTTGCCAATGGGACCAAAGTCGCAGTTTTTGGCGGTGACACGCTTCGCTCTGACCCCGAGTTCAAGCACATCTCTGACCGGGAAAATGTAAATTTTGTGTACGTCCTCGACGTCGAGTCGCGGCATTGGGAACGCGTGCCCACCTCGGGTCCAGTACCGTGCTGGCGCTCGCTCCACACAGCGGCCTCCTTCTGCGCATGCCCAGCAACTGGCCAGGAGGCCATGGTCGTTCTTGGCGGCACCAGTACGCACACGCTTCCTTTCTCGTCGGGCGAGCTGGCGGACTTTCAGCCTCACGTGCTGTGCCTTCAGACCTTCCGATGGCGCTGCCACGATGAGCCGAGTACCCGGCGCGCCAAGGCACCTGCTGCAGTCGCTGCCCCCACACGCAGGACGTTCATGCCAGCACCACGTATGCGCTTCGCCGCTGGCGTCTATGGCCATTACCTCATCGTCTACTCTGGGCATGGCGATGTACCTATCCCCAAGCGCGAGCGCCATCTTCGTCTCGACCTGCGCACTCTCCACTGGTCGCGGGTCCAGCCACGCAACTCTCCTGTCTCGCTCGTTAACACGCCGGCCGCGACCATGTGCTCGGGAGTGATTGCGGGTGGGGTGCAGATGTCTGCCTTCATGGGCATCCGGCCTGTGCCCAAGTTCGACCTGCTCTTGCTCGCTGAGCCGCCCGAAGCGATGTCCACCCCCTCGCAAGGTCCAGCGCATGCCGGCTCCTCATCACAGACAGCTCGAGAGCAGGATGCCACGTTATCGGAGTTGCACGAGTGGGAGGGCGCTCCACGCATGTTCAGCGAGCCAGCCGGCGCGTCCAACTCGAGGCTGACGCCCACTGGCGGAGAGGATAGCTCGGAGTCCGAGTCCGATGATTCGGACGACGATGACGACGATGGCGACAAGGGGGTGAGTAAGCTAGTGAGTGTCGAGGTGACAGATGCAGATGGTGTACAGCGCACATTGCGCCTACCCTTGTCGCTTCTCGCCGCGATGATGCGTGCACAGCATGCGGGTGGGGATGCCGAAGAGGGCGAGGAGGACGACGAAGAGGACGAGGAGGAGGGCGACCAAGCGGGGAACAGCCCCTCAGCACAAGACGATGCCACTGGTGAAGCCGACTAGAACATGGGTACAATGAGCCGAGGGGCGTTTCTATGGCATGACTGTCTTCAGCTCAAATCGGCCGATTGTGAGTGCCGAAGATCATTCCTAGTTTCGGCGTTGTGAGCCATTTGCGCCAGCAAGCATGTGGGCGTGTACCCATGGCTGCTGTGCAGTCCAGGAAGGCACTCATGCATCCTGGAGCGGGAGTGCATCAATGACGTTTCGCTTCTTCTCGTGCGGAAGTGAGAAAGCACCGAGCTTAATCGCGGCCACAAGCTTAGGCACGGCCGAGGCCGGCTCTTTGCCCTCCTCTCCCGAAGGCGGCGATAAGTTGCTCATCAACTCGTTTTTATGCCTCGGGTTATGTTGCCGATGTGTGCATCAATGCTGATGAATAAGAAAATTTTGCAACTGGGAATATGCTGGGAATATGGGTGAAGCTGCAGTGCAGGTACATGCAGGTACCCAGGTGAAGAAACGATAAAGGCGGTGCGCTGGGTGGCCATTAGCCATTAGGCACCCCAGAGGCGGAGAAATATGTAATTTATATGCAATGGCCGGAAAGGTGCAGGCCATCGCAAAAGTCCCAGTGCGGCGATGTATGTATTTGTCCAGCTCGGCGTGGTCAGCTTTGTCGATTGCTCGCTCATCCCGTACCTACTTAGCCAAATAGGAATGTTTATGAGCTCTTTAAAAATCTTCTTAAAAGTCCCCGCTACATGTGACATGTGCGGCGTGTGGCAGTGTGCTAGTGAACCTCCCTACTACCCAAACCTAACCCTTGTCAACCCCCCCCCCCCCCTTCCCCAGTTCTCTCTTTAGCGGAAAAGCTGGTTCCGGGGAGGCCGCGCGCGCTGCTTCGGCTAGGAGTTGGAGAGAAGGGGGCGGGAGACTTTGGCTTCTCCTTTGTTCTGCTTTGGCTCAGGTTTCCCTACCTTGTATATCGTATTGAGATCTTCATTTGATATCCGCTGAGGTTTCCACTGAAGAGGTTCCGCTACCCTAGGTGATGTTTCGTATGTCCAAACCTCTCGCCGCTTGCAAGAAGTCTTCTGATGTTCCTAGGTTGAAATCTTTGTCCACCGTGTATAGAGGGCTTATCATTTTTCGGCTCAGCGCAGATAGTACCTGTGCCCTCACAATGCGGCGCATACGGATGCGCCGCGAACGCAAAAAAACCACAAAAGGCCCGTCTCACCCCCCTCCCAACGCTAGGCCCAAGGTAGTAAGGTAGTGCACATGCATGCTGTCACATAGGCCGACCCCCCGAAACCGAAGAACAAGGGATGAGGGGGGGAGCGGGAAGGAGGGAATGGATGAGGCGAGGGCGATGGACACGAGAGCCCAGGGAAGGGTGTACTCAGACTAGCATAGCGGGCTTTTTCAAGAATGAAGAATGTTTTTTTTTCATGGTCCATGGGGACTGGGGGAGCGCCTTGGCGGGGGTGGGGGGAGAAGAGCCGCGCCGGTGCGCTCCATGGCAACCAAGTGCTAAACTTAGTAGTAGTTGCCTACTCTATCCCTATCCCCAGGTACGTGTTGCAAACACTAGCGGCCCGAAAGTCGTTCCACATGGCCGTAACAAATTGAAGACAGACTCCTATGTCCTCTGGACGACAAACTATTGTTATAGTTTCAGCGATGGAGCGCGCGCCGACCGCTCCCCTCTCCCAGCCCCCCGCCGCCACGACGCCCCAACGGGGCCGCCCCAAGCCGCCGGAGCCGAAGCGCTCGCAGGCCTCCGCACCGCCCGACAACGACGTCGAGATGGCGCCGCCATCCTCGCCTCCCAAGCAGGCCCACAGAAGCAGGGAACAGGCAAAGCCCTGTTCCCTGCAGACCAGCACAGCCAGAGCCAGGCTCAGAACACCAGCGCCGCCGTGCAGCCACACACTCAAGGACTCCCCATGCCCCATGGGGTGTGGCAGCTCTGCTGCCACCCCCATGGCGGTAACTCCTACCATCAGTGCACCCCTCGGGGGCGGGCACATGACACAACAAACAATTCTCGGAGCTTTTGCTCCCTCCAACCAACAACCAAATCCTACACCCAAATCGTATGCGCAAGCCGCGCATGGACACAAGGGGAAAGAGCCACACAGGCAAGCTCAGCAGCCACCAGCCCAACAGCCTCAGCCACAGTCGCGCAAGCGGGCCGACCCACAGTCGGACCCGATGCCGACTCCCAACAACAACACCTCATTCGCCTCCCCTCCACCAGAGGAGGAAGAAGAACCCGAAGACACCCCTTTTTTCATTCAGCTAGCTCAGCTAGCTGAGGACAAAAAGGACATTAAAAGTGAGAAGATGTAGCAACATTCATGAAATTCCTACTCTCTAGGCTGGAAGGCCTAGATGCCACGCCTAGGGGTTGGCAGAAATATCCAAAAAATCGGACCCAAATATCCAGCAAAAATATCCGCAAAATATCCGCCAAGCTACCCAAATATCCAGGAAAATATCCGGCTCATGCGCTATAAATAGCAACACGCGTTCACGCGCTATAGCTGTGCATGGGCTCACGGACGTCCAATTACTAGTTAATCCGGGCCTTAATTAAGGACCAATACACGAGGTGCGGGCATCAGACCCACACGAGGATAGATCGCGTATACGCCGCGGAATACTACTCCACGTGGAGATGGCGATAGCTACGGCGAACCGTTTTTCCGACGATCCAACATGCCGCTTTTGCGGCATAGCCCCCGAGAGTTCCACTCACCTGGCCTCATGTATCGCGACGGAGCCCGTCTTTGAATTCATAGAAGGACTTTTGGGGATTAGCCTTAGGCCGGGATCCGAAATAGCCCAACGCCCAACGTCTTTTCTGCTATCAAGTGGATAGACCGCACCCCTCCTCGGGATACTTAGGTATCCTGGCGTGGAGGTATATCCTCACCGACTTCTATAACATCCAGTATGGCAACGCGGACGGCAGGTCCGTTAGGTCGATCTTAAGAGCGATCCTTACGAGATATCACCTACTAGTAACGGCAAAAAAGTCGGTTTCTTTCTGAGGCTAAAAAAACAACGAGAGAATATGGGGTTACACGCCCCGAGCAACAAACATATAAAGAAAATGATAAGCCCGCTGTACACGGTGGACAAGGATTTCAACATAGGAACGTCGGAGGACCTCTTGCAAGCGGCAAGAGGTCTGGACCTACGACACATCACCTAAGGTAGCTAAACCTCTTAGTCGGAATCACAGCGGTTATTAAAGAGGAGCCTAAGATATTTAAGGGAGGATAACCCGAGCCAGCACCGGAACAAAGGACGAACCACAGTCTCCCGCCCCCTTCTCTCCAACTCCTGGCCGAAGCAGCGAGCGCGGCCTCCCCGAAACCAGCTTCTCCGAAAATGAGGGAACTGGGAAAGGGGGAGGGGGTTATTAGGGGTTAAGGTCGGGTAGTAGGGAGGTACACTAGCACACTGCCTCACGCCGCACACGTAGCGGGGAATTTTAAGAAGATTTTTTTTCCTATGTCCTCTGGACGAACGACAAACGCCCGAACGGGGTGGAAACTGCTAGGGGCGCTCGCACCTTTGAGCGAGTAGGCTGCGGCGCGTGCGCCGCAGAGAGAGCGGAGACAGGGCGGAGAGAGGGGAAGCGGAAGTCACCAGAGCATTGGCATTGGGGAAGGCTGATGCAAAGACCGAGACCCGATTACCCAAGTAAACGGACCAGAGCGAGCGGTCAGCAACTAGAAACACGTTGATGTAAGCCGGAAACATGTTGGCCGTGCGACGAGCTGCCAATGTTAGCCGAAAACGTGTCGTATAAGGGCTCATCTTGTTGACATCTTGTCCCACTCCAGATTCAAAAGCAATTCCCATGCCATGCTAATCAAGTCATCTAGGACATGGTCCGTGCTAGCAGCCATTCCATCGCCATCGCGTGCGCTCAATACCGGCGGCGTGCTCGCTCGTCCCCTTTTATTTGTTGGGAATACCACTCCCTTCATGCACTCGGCGTGTGCTTGCACTTTTGTGAGCCAATCGGACTTTTTGGAGAGCTTTTTCAGCTTTGGTTTGATGCTCATTTCGAGCTGCTGGAGTCTGCCTGCTAGTCTACACGCGGCAGGCATGCCGCTGCGTTCCGCCGCCGTCAACCCGGAAGCTTTCACACCTGCAAGATAGGCCTTAGCCGCGAATGAATCTTTTACACTCATCCAAGGCAAGGCCGCTTCGGCCTCCAGGAGGATGAGCGCCAGCTCGCGTGCGCGTGGATCAGTCCAGCAGACATCCCGAGCGAGGGCCTTCCGCTCGGCCCGATGCTCGTCTTCAAGCACCGACAAATGTTTAGGCCAACCCTGGCGCAACCTGAAATTCTCATTGAGCTCTTGGGGCGAGCCGGCAATCAATGAGTCATTTACGACGTCCATGATAACCCACCAGCCGTTGGGTGCTGCAATTCGCACCGAATCGCTAGGTGGCGCGGGGGGGCAGTTGAGGAGGAGCTTGAAGAAGGCGTGGTCGTCATCGTTGTCGATCTCGGGGGCCGCTACCGATGCCGCGTATGCAGGCAACCCGGACGAAAGAGATGGCGTTGCGATTGTTCGGCTTGAGCGGGGCGACGATTTTGTACCTGCTCGCACTATTGTGGCGGAGGCGCCAGCCACACAATGTGACGGTGGTGTGCCCGCCGAGCTGGCGCCTGTTCTCAAGGTGGTACCTCTCAACGAGTTGTGCGCATTGGCGCAGCTCGGGACTCCCACATCCCGGGCCGGATCAAAGTATGCGTTGGCCTTGACCTCCCACATTGTGGCCTCTGGCATTTCACGGCCTGTGTACATTACCCCGCCCGTGATACCGGCGCGTGGTAGAGCGATCGATGCCTCGTCACCCGTGTGAGCGTTCTCGTATGCGCCGTCGGGCACGCGCCATGCAGACACTTCCTCTCCCAAGGGAGGGACGTGTTCCACATCGGAAACAACAGCTTCCACATTCACCTCCAGCACTTCCTCCATCTCGGCGTTGGGATGATGGTTCATATCCTCTTGATCCAGGGGGTCATTTGTTCCACCGCACTCGTGCATGTTCACCGCTGGCTCCAGACCCTCGACGTCGTCCAAGCCGTTCATGTCCTCCACCGCCGCCTGCCCCTCCGCTGCGGTTTCTTGGCGGCCGTTGTCGGGCGCATTTCTCGGTGGGGGCGGCGGCGCCGTCGCTCTAGACTCAAGACCATCACTTATTGACTCAGCCGCGATGCTTTTCGCCGTGGTTTTCGTCGACGATGCTGCTCTTCCGGCCCCAAGAGCATCCTGGTACTCCTTATCAACCTCTGATGACGAGTTCTTGCTATTCCGCTCTGCGACTTGAAGCGCTTCATCGCTGTGCCCCGCACTAGCAACAGTGCCGTTCTTGCTGACGCCGGTCCTATTAGCGCTGCACTGGCGGAATGCGCACGCAGAAGCCGGCGCGCCGTCTGAAGGCACCAATGTGTACGATGCACTCCAAACATCAAGCCGAGCCGGCATCGAGCCATCGCATGGAACCGGCATCCACACGCCAACCAAGCTGATCACCCACTTGAGGAACTCTTTTCGGTCCCTATCAGAGCACCGGGGGTTTGGGAGCACCAAGCGTCACGCGATTTGAAGAGGGACTCGGTCACAGTTACCTCGGAACGACTAACACCAACTTTTCAGCGCCAGGAGCCGGGACGCAACACTTGGCAAGTGTTCAAGGCGCTGGGTTCATTGCGGCTAGACAAGGCTTGGTTGCGTTCCTGATAAACCGGGCTTGAATCAAAATGCGGCTCGCCTTACACCCCCGTGAAGCTGAGCCAGCTGGCTGACGGTGTACACTTCTCCAACTTCTAGCTTGCTCCGCAGCATCGATAGAGTTGCATCATGGCGTGCTCGCTCTTGCACGTGCTCGACGGGCTCCCAATCCCGAGACGTCGCATCGATCTGCTGGGTCTTTTGCATGCATGGAAAGAATACGCTGAGTCGCTGCGCCTCCGGGCTATTGTCAGTGACTCGGCCAACGAGATAGCCAGCGAAGTTCGTGAACCAGACGCGAACCCAATTTTCATTCAGGCTACAGGGGGGGGGGGGGGGGGCAGAGAAACCCGGCTTCTTACAGCGCTCGAGTAGGACAGAGCCTGGCCTAAGCGGGTGCCGTCAACCGTCTCTACGGCGATGGCGTGCTGAGCGCGATTAACGCGAGGGCAAACGGCGTGCTAGGAATACCTGGGCTCGAGCTTGTGCACCTTCTCGTACTCGTGAATGAGCTGCTCGCTGCAACTTGACGCCGACACTGTTGCCTTTCGCCCGTTGCTCATGATGGCTTGGTAGCGCATTCCACTCTTATCGTGTTTTGTGGAGAGAAGTCGGACGACACCCACACTGCGGCCAGCATCTGCGGTGAAAGAGCGAGGCGCTGCCGGCTGTGCGGTGGGCATAGTTGTGGAGGCAGCCGGTCGGGAAGCCGTGCGTCCCATCGAGGACGCTGAGCCAGATTGCAGGAGCTCCCATTGCATCGCATCTACACCGTCCAACGTCTCCTGACAGGGGGGAGCGTCGAGGAGTCAGGTCGCTGGTGAGGAGTTCGGCGAGAGCAAACTAGGACGAAGTGCGGTAGAGCGGTTGTGAGAGCCCACGGCAAGGCACATTGGGCAAGGCACCTGGC
>CM030933.1:2764643-2772143 GCA_018136815.1 Isochrysis galbana | reverse complement strand
GCGCTCTCGCCGCCTGTCCGCTCTCTCTCTCTCCCTCCCTCTCTCTCTCTCTCCCTCTCTCTCCCTCTCCCTCCCTCCCTCCCTCCCTCCCTCCCTCTCTCTCCCTCCCTCCCACCCACCCTCCCTCCCTCCCTACCCTCCCCCCCTCTCTTCTCCTTCCTCCCCTCTCCCTTTCCCCCTCGCAGTTCCCATCTCCCTCTCCTCTCCCATGTCTTCCCGTTCCCGCCGGTACGCGGAGGGTGAGCCTCCCTCTCGCACGGCACTCCTTCGGCTCGCGCTCGCCATCGGCCGTGAGCAGGCGCGCCTCGCACCTCCGGTGAGTGCGCCCTCCCTCTCGCCGCACCACCACATCTGCCCTCGGCCGCCGACGCTCGCTGTCGGAGTCATCTCCGCCCCAAAGAATGCTGCGAGGCGGAGCAGGATGCGGCGCGCGCGCGACGAGATGCTGCGTGAGGCGCCGTGCGACGCGACACTCACCTTCATCCTTGGTCACCGCTCGATGCTCACCGCCGAGGAAGAACGGCTGCTCGACGCTGAGCAGAAGGAGTACGGAGACATTGCGCTGCTACAAGCGCATGACGGGACCAAGTCTGGTGTCTCGCATGGAGGTCGCGCTGTGGCAGAGAAGGCAATAGCGTGGTTCGTGCACAGCGTGCACGCGCACGCCGCGCCATACACCTGCAAGCTTGACGACGACACCATGCCTCACCTACCAAATCTCGTGGCCGATCTCAGGGTAAGAGGCCAATTCAGGGCCGGCAGGCCGCGAGAGTGGAGCCTCCCGTTGCCAGGCCGCGAGCTGCGGGTCGAGGCGAGCCACCGCGTTCGCTCCTCGCTGAGGCTCCATGTGCATCCGTTGCTCCGCCGCACGCGTGTGACCCTTGCCGGGCCCGCCCACCCGTGCTCCCGCGCAGGCGATGCAGAGGGAGGTGCCCAACCCGCTCTCTGGCTACTACGGCGTGCAGGTGTACCGTATGTGGGACTGGGACTCTGTATCCAAGGGCGGCGACCCGAATGCCGCGTGCGGTGGCCATGGCGACGACGGCCCCCCTGCCAAGTCAACACCCTCGCTGCGCAAGCTCTACCGCCAGCAGCGCGCCGGCGGCCCGTGCGAGCGCGCCTCCGGCCCCTTTCTCTTCCCCGACGGCTCACTCGAGATTGTGGGCCGTAACCTCCTCACGGCGGTCTTCAACTCGAGTCGCGTGCGCGAGTACGCTGCGCACCATTTCCAAAACGAAAAGCCGCCAATTTGGACGCACGAGGATGCTGCTCTCGGCGCCATGGTCCACCGGGAGGCCTCTGAGCGCCGACTGCCGCTCACGTTTCTCGCGATGAGGCGGTGGGAACACAACGTCTTCTGGGTGAACTGGGCGGAGCGTGCAACGTTGATAAACGGGAACACTCTGTGGGCGCACTACACGCGTTCTGCTGAACGCTCTGACTATGTGGCGGGCGCATACCTCGCAACGGCTGGTGTCGAGCGTGACCCCTTCCAGTGCTCCTCATGCGAGGAAAGCTGGGGTTGGACACCGCCACATACCGAGGTGGCCTGCTGCTCGAAACCTAAGCCGCCGGAGCGCTACAGCCCGCCCCGAGAGATCTCCGACACCCGCCGCGCCACATGTGGGCTGAGCGACAGCGGAGCAACAATGCAATTCGGTGAGGCGTGCATGTATATAGCGGTGGTCCCGGCTGATCGAGTCAACGGCCAGGGTGCTCTATACAGCGCTCTTGTACGGAGGAGCCACTCGTGGTGTGGGCCGGCTGTGCTTAGAGCGGGTGGCTGTGCCGGCTGCACGCCGCTTTTGGCGACACGCGCCTAGCACGAGCGTGGGGAGCGCCTGCCGCCGCACAATGCGAAACAAACCCTCCCTCCCCACCCCCCACCCCGCTCTGGCCCGCTTCCAGGAATATTCTCGATGTACGAAGACGTTGATCTGCGCTACACTCTACGCGAAGCAATTGCCCACTTGCCACGCGCACCTGCTTCTACCATTGAGACATGCTTCATCCTCGGGATGAAGCCGCACCCAAACCCATCCAACCCTTTTAATGTTCGGGCGTGGCTCTTCTATGAGGCTGGGCGCCGGAATGACGTGGACCTCTCGCCCCTTGAAGACCACAATGGGATGTGGCCTTTGAGAGGGCACAATTCCTGGCAGTGGTGGAAGCGCGCAACTGCACATGCCGCGGGCTCTCGGCCGGCCCGATACTACGGGCTGGCCCTCTTGGAGCCACTGCTCGCGCTACCGAGAGTAGAGATGCTATCACTCCTGAAACCGGTGCTCATGGGCGAGGCTCCGGAATACCTACTGGCGAAGCCCACCAATAAGACCCGTGGAATCGTTCTCTACTCAGCCGATGTGATGCAGAGCACTCCGGACAGGGCCAACCTCTCGCGCCAGCAACTCCCGCGGTCCAAGCTCACGCGATGGCTGTTTGGCCAATAGCATCGTTCAGATCTAGGTCAGATCGGGAAAGGGGGTGGTGGAGCGCGCGCGGGGAGGGTGGGCAACGATGGTATCAGCACCTCATATAGCAATAGCTATCAGCTTAAGTCAACATCCCAGTCGCGCGTTTGCCGCATCACGCACGTTCATATGTGAAAAAAAACCTTTAACATTCTCGCAGTCAGCAATTGCTTGTCAGCGGGTGCGGTGTGCGCCTTGGCCACTCGCCAAACAGCGTGGGCGACCGTTTCACATGCGTACGTGCGCATGCAGCAAAAAAAAATCTGCAGAGCGATTCTAGGCTAAAACACCTACTACTACTACGGGCTAGGTGCGCTCTACCTCACTACTGACACCGCCCTCAATTCTGTTCGCTCCATCTCCTTCCCTTCCCCCCTTCATTCCTTTTTGTTCGGTTTCAAGGGTACGGCCCAGGTGCGCACTGCCTTGGTTGGGCCTGGTTCAAAGTATGGGGTCGCCCATGCACACAGATTGAGATCCCTGAGCTTGCACTCAATCACTTGGTGCCGGTAAGTGGTAAGTGGCCATTCCCCACTCGCGTCTCTTCACTCAAAGACATGTGCATCTGCGTGCCTACCAGCCGGTCTGCCGCGAACACTTCTTGCAACAAGCTGCAAATCAAGTCTTACCCCCCATATCCCACGCACCACGCGCACGTCGCCGCAGGAAAATGGATTCACTCCGCTCATGCGAATGCTGCTCACGAGGACGATTCGTTCGAGGTCCAGCGCCCCTTAGGTGAGGGCAATGACCCCAACCAAGTGCACCCAGAGCATGGCACAACGGCTTTGATGTGCTGCGCATGTGCATTTGAAAGTGGCCTTCGATCGGCACGCTCTGGCTCGTAGATGCCACACTCGTAGCTCGTAGGCTCTATGCTCCGCATTGCCGCAGTCCCTTCCCAACAGGGCGCCGACTGGCGCTCCCTCCTTTGTGCGGCGTTGGCGCCGCCCTGGGAGGGCACTCCGATTGCGCAATAGCTCGTGTGTCGTGTGCCTTGGATGGCACGTCGGCACGTCCCGGCCGTCTGGTAGTGGTACGCATGGTAGCCGCACGCGCTGTTAGGCAGTTGCAAGTGTCCTTGCAAAGCGTACGTGGGTGGGCGCGGGCAAAAAATAGGGTCGGTCGGAGGTGGGAGGCCCGGGGGTGCCTTGTCTGTAGAGGTTTATATACCCACTTCACGGGGGCATTTGTCAAAAAAACAACCAAAGTCGCGTTCCGTCAAAAGGGCCGCCCTTCCGCCTTCGGCCCACACGCCCCCGTATTGCCCATTCCTGGCAGTGGGCAGTTGGGATATAATGCCGTCGAGCAAAGCACGATCGCGAGTGAAAGGCGTCCGGGCAGTGCGCAATTGCAGAGAGCCATCTAAGCCTAACGACAACGACGGTAGGAGCACTCCACGAGCGACAAGGCGATCCGAGGACTCCAACCCTATTTCTCCTCGTGAGATACCGTGCGCGATGCGAATCCCAATCACAAGGAGGCCACGAAGTCATGCAAGGCGCCGACTCGATTCCCGTTTGTCGTTAGATCCATGCAGTGAAGGACTGCTGACTACTCATCTCTTGACTTGCCTGGCTCAAATTTGGCTCTGGGAAGCCCGCACATCCCGTCTCTTGACCGCAGCCCTCTGGATTGTCATTGTCTGCCTCCTCAATGCTATTCCTAGAGTTGAAGGGTTTCCGCTTAGCTGGGGGGCGTCGCGCAGGGCCAGCGTGATCAGCTCGCCTTTTCCGAGCTTGTCGGAGCATCGCTTGGCCATTCTGACGGATTCCGGGCCCGGCCCCCGCCTCGGCCTCGTACTGCCAGCCGTCGCTCTGTGGTCTAGATGGACCATACCGAGGGATATCACTGCTGCTGGAGGTAGGCAAGGAGGACAATTCGAGCAAGGGTTGGAAGAGCGCCTCCATCGATTGAGCAACCAGCGCACAAGCAGGCGCCTTTCGGAGCCCTTCAACAATTGCGCGTGCACACAATGCGCGTTGAAATGCCACAGGTGGCACATCTTCCCCATAAGACGTCTGCCAGACCTGTAAAGGGAAGTCGGGCCACCAGTCTGTGCAGCCCTGCCACCATTGACGCAAGTCGTCTGATACGGCATCACTTCTGCGCAGCACCTTATGTAGCAGCCGCCAGGCGCGTGGCTCATGCGCACGAATCTCGACGAGGCTCGCAGTGAGCCACAAAAGGTGCGCCCATCGTGGCGAGGACATCTCCTCGCCACCCTGCAGAGCAAAGGGCGGTGCCCAAGTCGGTCGCCCACCCACCGCCTCGTGCGCGCGGTGAACCTCTCGACTCGAGGGAGCCGACAGATCCGAGCTAGAGCGCTGGTCCCCTCCGGGATTCGGTACGTCCTCTACCATTTCCTCCAGAATTGGCAGGGCGGCTTCGGCCGCGGGATCTATTTGTAATAAGCGGATGGCTGCCGCTCGGATGGCACCATTCTCTTGCGGGCGGTGCCTCTGCAGCCAGAGTAAGCAAAGCTCCTCGGCGCATGAGCTAGGCATTCCTGCTTGCGCGCACGCCCGCAGCCTCTCGAAGGCTTTTGTCAGGTCGCCGCAATATGAGAGGAGCTGCGCATGGCATGCAGCAAACAAGGTACTGTCAGGTACAGACTCTCTCGCTGCGTCAAGATGAGTCAAGGCGCCCTGAAGTTCTCGCTGGTCTGGAGGTGGGCCTTCGCCCCCGCCGTCCTCGCCACCAGCCCCACCATCCTTGTCATCGCCCCCGCCGTCCTTGCCAACTCCTCCGGCGCCCGCTTGGCTTCCCCCAAGATGAGGGCGTGCTGCGATGCTTGTCCGGACTGCTGAGCGCGATCCTACCGGTAGCTCAAAGGGCATCCAACCTCCTTCGGGCGGCGCAAAGTGGGCCATCGTGCTCGAGTCCAGCATGGACCCGTGAGGAGAGATGATGTTCGCTAAGATGCGATGATGATGCACCAATCCTATGAAGCCGTTGAGCAGGCCGTCGTGCATGCGCTCCCGCGGCGTGACAGCGTAATCGAGCTCTTGCCTTGGCACTGTGTGCAACAAGCCATCACGCTTGGACCGGACCAAGTCGGCGCGCTTTCGCCTAGCAGCATCGATCGCCCGGGACGTGCCGGAGACGCGCAGCTGCGCCCGTAGACTCTGGCACGCCTCGTACTCCCGTCCACGCCGGCACTCCTCTATCGCGAGCTCGACCAGCAGCACCCTCCGGTGGTATACATCAAACCTCGCCATCCTGCGGAGGAAGAGGACAAGCTGCTCGGTGTTGTGAGCTCTGCGTAGAAGAAGGCTCCCAATCTGTCCGATTGCCGCCACCATGTGCGCTGTCTCGCGCATGAGGACCGCGAGAGTGGCCGATGCTTCTCTCCACTGCTCCGCATGGATATGGCTGATCATAGCGTGGAGTAGAAGAGAGCATTGGAGCTGACCGAAATGGTCCTTGGGAGGGCGGTGGAGCAGTGCGGGCCATTCACGCTGACGGTGGTACTCGGTACGACCCAACGAGACACGCTTGCTCCCCACGCCATCAGCGGCTGCGGGGGCCGCACCCCCCGAGGACGACGCGTCCCCCATCGGCCCCGCACCACAAGGACTTACTTTAACTATCCTATCTACAACTCACTATGAATGATCCCGCTGCTTTAATTTCTACCGTTCTTGGAGTGGGCCGTCGCTCTTGCAACTTGCGAGTGAGCAGTGGCAGTGGGTGTAAAGAAGAGTAAGTAGAGGGGGGGCCAGCGGCTCAGCTCGGCCCAATCGGCGCACAGTTCTTCGAGGTTGGCGCTTCAGGGTTGGGACACAGCAACGTCCGCGCGTCCGCCGCGTGTCGCGTGTAAAAAAAACTCTTGAAGTGTAAGCTCAAAACCACCGTAAGCTTACGGACTGCCAGCCCAACTAGGTTGCCTACCGCTACCGCCTCCTGCTACTGCTAATGCCTTGCCTACACTCCATTACCCCCTCTCTCGCACCCCTTTGAGGCTTGTCCTCATGAATAGAGCCTGCGCCCTATTCCACATTCATTCACCTTTCGCGAGCAGATGGGCTAGCATCCTAGCATCTAGGCGGTGGGAAGGGAGACAAGCAGGCCTGAATCTGGTTCTGGTTGCCAACCGTTGCCTATGTTTGTTGTTTGTTGTTTGTGGTTTGTGGGTCGGCACGTTCCGATCGCTATACAATGGCGGGCGGGTGGCGGGTGGCTAACAGGCGCTTCGTCATGGCGGGCCGCCGCCGCTGGGGGTCGAGCCTAGTTTCTTACCGGGTCGGCGGCCAAATTCATGATAAGCTTTCTTAATGCTGGGGTTTCGGGTTTCTTGATGAGATTGTGAGATTGTAGACTAAGTCTAAGACTATGGACTATAGTCGGACTATGGGAACTAAGTTTATACTTGGTTGACCCATGGGGGGGCACGAGCCCCCCCCTCTCTCCACTCCTCCCCTGCCATGGGGGAGGAACCACCCATCCGCCTGGCACGCCTGATGGCTTGCCAGGGGGCCACTGCCCTACTGACCCGCTCCCTTCCCCACAGGCTCGCCCCATTCGCCCATCCTGGCCCCTCGTGACCAGCCCATCGCTCCAACCCCCCTCCCCCCCTGGTCGACAGGCAGACAGGTGCAGATTGGGGGCCCCAGAGGCCCAGGAGCGCCAGCGAGGGAGAGGCAGGGGAGGCCAGGGCCCAGTCCCAGCCTCCTCTGCCCCCAGAGCTGGCCTCCATGAGCCTCCAGGGGTCGCCAGGGGCAGCTGCAGGCCTGCCGCAGGCGCGCCATCGCGCGTGCCGCAGGAGAGGGGAGAGAGAGTGCGGAGAAGGGGGTGGGCGGAGCGAGAGCTCCGCTCACCGAAAAATAGGTAAGTCCCGCACCTGTTTACAGGATAAGTCGGGGCTGAGACCGCCGCCCACTCGGAGACACAGGAGGAAGGGGGGGAATGATCACCGGGGGGGGCCGCGGGCCACCGGACCATATCTAAGCCCTTCACCCCTATCCCCCTAGTAGTGCACGGGGGGAGTCGCCTTATGGCGGGGGGAGAAGGGCCGGGGAAGTGGGGG
>CM030933.1:2678261-2764543 GCA_018136815.1 Isochrysis galbana | reverse complement strand
TGTAGAAAGTTTCCTACGTGAGTAGAAAGTTGAGGGTCCACGGCCGCGTGTGCGGTGAGAGTATTAAAAGGTTTATTTTATAGTCGGACTATGGGCATTTGATTGCTCATATCGAAGATCGAGGCTCGAGGCCGTCCCATATTAGACGGAACGCGACCTCACCGCTTGTTCGCCCTCGTCCTCTCGCTCGGCATGTTCTCGCCTCAGTTGGCCGTTGGGTTCCATATTCCACATTGGGGACTACATACGGATCTACGAGCAACGAGCTACGGAGGAACCGAACTCCAAAAAAAGAACCGCGAGAGATGGAGGGGGAGAGGGAAGACGGGGTGGAAGGGGAGCGAGCGGGGGAGCGCAGAGAGAAGAAGATAGATAATAGATAGGGGAGAAGTAGATAGACTGTCGTATTTTTAAGAAGTACTCCTACCACCTTCCTTGTTTGTCCGATCCGCGGGGGAGTACGTGAGTTCTTTCTCTCGACGCTTCAAGGTGGTCGTCGGAGGAGCCGCTCGCCCGCGAAAGAGACGAGAGAGAGAGAGAGGGAGGAAGAGAGAGGGAGGGAGGGAGAGAGAGAGAGAGAGAGAGAGAGAGAGAGAGAGAGACAGAGAGAGAGAGAGAGAGAGAGACAGAGAGAGAGAGAGAGAGAGAGAGAGAGAGAGAGAGAGAGCCTTTCCAAGATGGACTCCTCTGCTCCGCCGTCCTTCCTCTGCCCGATCCTCAAGGCGATCATGCGCGACCCTGTTAGCCTTTCCGATGGGCATAGCTACGAGCGAATTGCCATAGAGCGCTGGCTCCGAACGCACGAGACAAGTCCGCTCACGAGAGAGTGTCTCAGCGACCTGTCCATCACGCCAAACCACGCACTGCGCAACTCGATCGAGGAGTGGCTCGCGGCCAACTTCAAGCTAGTCTCAAGGTCTTCGGTCACTATTGGCGACCAGATCTCGAGTGGTGCCACCAAGATTGTTCATCGGGGCCATCTCCAAGGTCATTCGCAGCCCGTCGCAATTCTGCGTCCTCGCCAACCAGGCCATACTTGCGAGGTCGAAGCTGCAACACTCGTGCGATTAGGCCGTCAGCCCGGTCTCGTTCGCTATCTCGGACTCTGTGAGGGCGAGGATGGAGAGCAACTGCTGATTACTGAGCTCGCCCAGAACGGGTCACTCGACAGCTTCCTTGAGACGCATGAGCATGAGGTCACCCTGGCTCACAAAGTTGTCATGCTGCAGCAGGTCTGCGAGGCCATGGTCGCACTCACCGGATCTGGCATTGTTCATCGCGATCTGGCTCTACGCAATGTTCTAGTCTTCGATTTTGACGCGCGCGATCCATGGGCCACGCGCGTGAAAGTTGCAGATTTTGGCCTTGCAACAGAGCGGTCGTACCACTCGCACGTATACGCCATGCCGAACGAGAGCCTTCCATTTCGCTGGATGCCACCCGAGGCGCTGCGAAGCCGTCGCTTCTCGGAAAAAAGCGATGTATGGGCGTTCGGTGTGACCGCATGGGAACTACTCTCGGGCGGCGAGCATCCGTTCGCCCTGATCGAATCAAATCGAGAGGTTGGAGAACAAATACTAGCTGGCATGCGGCTTACGCGGCCGGAACATTGCCCGGATGCACTTTGGGCGCTGCTTGAGCGTACGTGGGCTCACACCGCCTCAAACCGTCCCACTTTTGCATCTATTGCGGGGCAGCTTGCCATGTTACGTGATCAGATGGTACCTCTGAACGATGGCGCCGGACCCACCGCCCCATCAGCTCGCCACCCTCCGGTTCATGACTCGACAGCAAACGCTCTCTACGCAAATGTCGCGCCCCGCTCGACCCTTGTGCGCCGTTCAGAGCCAGTCCGTCTCACGTCGTCGGCACAAATATCTCCATCGTCTCGCGCATCGGCGCGCACTTCTGAGTCGGCTCGGCCACCACCTCCGTCACCGGCCCCATCGATGGCTCGGAACATATCCGTCAACAATGTCGCAACGCCTCCAAGCACTATGCACAGAGCTCCGTCCGCATCTGTTGCAAGGAACAATGGCCATGCGGTTGCCGAGCGTCAAACACACCAACACTCTCGTCGAGCACATGAAGCAGCTACACATGCCATCTCCAGGTCACCTGGAACTCAGGGCTGGTTTGGGGCTGCCGGGCATGTTGACCCCACGCTCAGCATGCGCACCAGCTTGCCCATGCTACATGTTGCCGAGGCTTCTCGTGCCGTGCAAGCCACTGCTACGTGGGCCGAGGCCAGGGCAGCATCACCAGTTGCTACCGTCTCTGAATTTCCGACCATATTCGCTCCGACGGTGTCCGTATCTCCCGTGCCGCACGCTTGGGCGACGGTTTCGCATCATCATGTGCCGACGGCGTTTGCTCCAGCCGATCGCCATCTCGTATTGTCTCAACCGAGCGCCTTTCACCAAAATCAAATTACTTCTATTGCCCAACTCGCATCGCCCAGTTCGATGACGTCCTGGAACTACTTCAATCCCTCTCAAACAATCCAATCAAGTCCCTTCACCACAAGACCGTCTTTGTCAGAGGGAGAGTGGTTTGAGGACGTCTTTGTCTACTAGCACTATTCGCCAAGGAAGACTCCTCACCGTACGAACTAGCATTAGAGCTCGCGATCGGCTCCCGATTGTACGTTGTGCGCCAGCGTAGTGCTTCTTCAGCAGCATGCGATGCATCTCCACAACGTGTGTATCGCACTCGCGTATTCCTTGCAACAAATGCCATTCTAGTAGTAGGGCGGTCAAACAGGGCTTTTGACTTCTAAGTTCTAAGGGTGAAAAGATTGAGGTTCAATCACACGCGATCTTTAAGGTATGCTACTGAAAATGGGCATATTAGGCAGAATCTTATCAGAAATATGCACATTTTCGTTCGACGACATTGCAACACACAGACCCGAAAACGTTTTCGCGCTCGTGCGAAATCGACGTCGACCACAAAAGAGCACCAGAGGTCGCGCTGTGCGACGCGCGCCTGCGTTCCCCGGGCACGGTTAACCCCCGGATAGGCAGTATAGAACCCTGCGCGGGGACACCGCGTCGCCTGCGCCCTCAACCTCCGCCTCTGCTAGCATCTGATGCCATGTCGAGTCGAGTGTAGCCGGAGGGCTCTGAGCTCTGAGCTCTGAGCCACTTCGTCGCGAGCGGCACCGGCGGCTAGCGCGGCGCTTGGGCACTCCTCCCCGCCGGGAGTCGGGTGAATAGAAATTCTGGATTGGGTCGGGAAACTCCATTTGGGTGCGTGGACTGGGGACGAACGGCGAACGAAGGGCGGTGGGGCGGCGAGGCGCTCCTAGCGGCCCTAGCTAGTATGTTGTTATGTTGTTGGGTTGTAAGAGATTGTTAGTTGTTAGTGTTAGACCTACAAAGAAGCTTTTCCTCAGGGAGGAAGCCTAGGCTGCTAGAGTGCGGCGACGCAGCACCGAAGAACGGGTGGCATCCAAGCCTTCCCGCTTGGATAGGAGGTACTTCACGAAGGTAGCCACGTCCTCGCTTTTGACATCCTTCTTTTCTTCAGCTAGCTGAGCTAGCTGGATGAAGAAGGGAGTGTCCTCCGGCTCCTCCTCCTCGTCAAGAGGAGGGGGAGGAAGTGGATTGTTGTTTGTTTGAGATGTATCACACCGTGCAGTATGGAGAGCGGGGTCAATTGAAAATCACTCATCTCCCCCTCCAAAAAATAAATCTCTCCCATCACACTCGTGTCAGTTCTACCGAAATGCACCCAAGTTTGGGGAGGTCCTTTCAAGCCCCAGCACGCGTCAGTAGATCGATCATTGTGTCATCGTTGGTCATGTGAAGAATGTTGTTGCTGATGTGAGCACCATTCGCAAGGAGCACTTCGGCCACTTCTATGTGATTCATCTTACAGGCATGAAGTAGAGGAGTATATCCATCATCATCCATAGCTTATTTATAGCTTCAATCATGGCACCAGCATTGAGGAGTTCAACCACAATATGAGCATACCCTCGCTTGGCATCCATGATAAGGGCTGTCTGCTTTTGGGTAGCTCCAACCTGGTTGACAAACGTCACCAATTCAGATGCACTCTTCTGCCGATCCTTGAACAACTCCAATGTATTCTTTACGTACTAGAAATGCCCGCGAGAGGATGCCTCCATCAGTGAAGAGGGTGCAACCTCAGGTTTGGTTGTTTTTTTGGCAAATGCCCCCCATGTGGACGGTATAAGTTCTATCTGAAGGACCCCCTTGTTAAAGTACAAACTTGCGATTTGACCGCAGACAAGGGGACATCGCAGCCAGTCCCGCCCTTTCACCGCGCCCTCGCTCCTCTTCAGCCAAACCAAAGCAGGTGGTTGCACCCCACCCCACCGTACGAAGGCGCGCAGACGTCCCATAGGCGGGAGGAGATGCGTCCACAGAGGCGGGCGGAGAGGCGCGCCGACGTCTCCTGACCGGGAGGGATAGTGGCTGGGCTGAGCGAGGGCAGCGCCGGGCGAGCGGAAGCAGCCTTCCTCGTCTCCTCCTTATAGACGTGTGACGAAACTTGTTCTCTGCTTTTATTACGCGGTCGGTGCTCTTTGGTATGGACATACACTCATGCTGTGTGTGAGACGTGGATCGTGATTTCAACGAGATATCTATCGACCCTGCCCTAAATCGAGTGAATGGAGTCAGACCACGTGTGTGTTTCAACATGTGAAGTGTCAAGTTGAGTCAAGTAACCTCCAGGTGACAATGAAAGAAAGGTGTTAGCAGGGATGGGGATAATTGAACGCTTTTGGTCTTATCACTCACAAATCAAACGCACACACGGGGGGATTGCGTGGGAGACTCACACAAGCGAACAAGGAGAGAAGGGGAGAGATCACGGCTCGACTCACGCGGCCCTCTCCCCCTCCGCACCCCAATATAAGTTCTAGGGTGCACACCACGCAAAACCATCCGTGACACCCCCATTGAGACGTCCAGCGCGGGACGCACCGGGAGAGATTCTACACCTGACGAATTGGAGTGGCCCATATAGGGCCTGAGGGCAATGAGGAAGGAGGCTGACGGATTGGAGGTTACGAATGGGACTGAGGGAACCGGAAGGTACGGAAGGTAGGCGGCGGAAGGCATGGTGTTTGGGGGATTGGCGGGTTGGACGGGCTGATCCACCTCAATGGCGGGAGGGTGGTTGGCGGGCAGTGGCGAGATAGCAAATTAAACCTATTTGCGAGGCGCCTGAGAGGAATAAAGGTGGGGAAACTTCCCTTCTCTTCGAGAGAAAGAGAGAGAGAGCGCTCCACAACCCAAGATCCCATGCATCCAAGCGAAGCTTTTGACCGCGAGAACGAGAGAAAGCAGAGAATTATAACGATAAATACCGAACGACGAAGAGAAGCCTAACGAGTGTCGATTCGCGAATGCGACAGCCTGTCGTGGCCAGCCTATCGCTCCAACCCCCCCCCCTCCCCTCCTGTTCGACATGCAGACAAGTGCAGAGTGGGGGCCCCTGAGGCCCCTGAGCGCCAGCGAGGGAGAGGCAGGGGAGACCAAGGCCTAGCCCTAGCCTCCTCTGCCCCCTGAGCTGGCCTCCAGGAGCCTCCAGGGGTCGCCAGAGGCAGCTGGAGGCCTGTCGCAGGCGCGCCATCGCGCGTGCCTGCAGGAGAGGAGAGAGAGCGCGCGGAGAAGGGGGTGGGCGGAGCGAGGGCTCCGAAAACCGAAAAATATGTAAGTCCCGCACACAGCCTGTTTACAGGAGAAGTTGGGACTGAGGACGCCGCCAGCCCGGTAGGCATAGGAGGAAGAGGGGAACGGATCACCGGGGGGGGGGCGCGGGCCGCCGACCATATCTAAGCCCTTTTCCCCTATCCCCCTAGTAGTGCACGGGGGGAGTCGCCAGATGGCGGGGGGGAAGGGCCGGGAGAGTGGGGGTGTAGAAAGTTTTGCTGCGTGAGTAGAAAGTAGAGGGTCGACGGCCGCGTGTGCGGTGAGACTATTAAGAAATTAAATTATTTCTGCTCCAAGAGGCGCTGCTCGCTACAATGCTTGCGTCGAGCTGCCCAGGGATCAGCGCGCGCCGTGGAATTGAGTGGGCAGCACGGGACGATAGGTCTCCTCAATCGATTTATTTATAGCTTGATGGCTAGGGCGAAGAGAGATTTTTTTTCGCTTCCGATCGGTGGGGAGGGATGGCGTCCGTCCTCTCTCCGTTGGCCGGCGAGGAAGGTCTTGTGCTTGCCGAGCACGGGTTGGAGGAGGGCGAGGAGGAGGAGAGTGAGGTAGAGGAGGCCGAAACTGAGCTAGAGCGCCTCCATCCGCGAGCAAAGACGGACAAAGCCATCAGGTTGAGCTGCTCCGAGCGGCGGCTCTCTCCTCTCGAGGAGAAGAGGATGACTGCAATGTGCCACACGATCGCTCAGCTGAGCACGGCGGGGAGCGATGTGCGCAGACTGCCGCTGGACACTCGTCGGGGCCTGTGCCACCTCGCACAGCTAAGCGACGCGGTCGTGTTGCCCAAGACCTTGGTTAGGATGATCAATGAGGCTGTGGAGATCGAGAAGTGCACTTACTCTGCTGCTGGGCAAGGCACGCCCAACGTAAACGCGGGAAGTCGTAATGCCGGCCAGCTCGTTGTGGAGAGTGAAATAGATCGTTCTTCGACTCTCGGAGCCGCCGGGGGCATCGCCGTGGTCCCCGCACGCATCGGGTTGCAGGTGGTTATCCCTTTTGGTGTGAGAAGGACGTTGCGCAGGTTGGTCTCGAAGCGCAAGCGTCGCTTCAGTGCCGATGGATTCGATCTCGACCTATCTTATATCACGCCAAGAGTGATCGCGATGGGATTCCCGTCGAGTGGAGCCCAAGCAACATACAGAAACCCACGGGCGCAAGTCAAGGCCTTCTTGGAACAACGGCATTACGGGAGGTATATGGTATTCAATCTCTGCTCCGAGCGCTCGTACGACAAGGCAGCGTTTAAAGGCCGCCTCCAGGTATTTCCGTTTGACGACCACACACCACCTCCCCTGCACATGATTCCCGTCTTCTGCCAGTGCGTCAGTGCCCATCTCGCTCAGCACAGCGAAAATATTGTCGCCATCCATTGCCGTGCGGGCAAAGGGAGGACAGGCGTGATGATATCTTCATGGTTATTGCATAGCGGCGAGTTTACCAATGCGCTGTCCGCCTTGGACTGGTTCAGTCTGACGCGCACGCGCAACCGACGGGGGGTAACAATCCCTTCTCAACGACGATATGTAGAATACTTTCAGCGAATTATGAGTCAACTCGGCCCCTCAAGTGAGCTACCGCATATTGTCGCACGGCTCAAGTGGATCCGTCTACATTCCTTTCCGGACATGGGCTCCAACAGACCGTGCTTGCCTGGTGTCGCCGTTGAGATGCGCAGTCCGAACCAGGAAGTGGGCTGTGGCGCCGGCTTGCAGCTCATATTCAAAGGGACCTTCCCGCTGGTCTCAAATGAGAGCAGACCACAACTGACTTGTCTTGGAGTCATAGCACTTGCTACAGACGTTCGCATCACACTCTTTGTCGGTGAACCATCCCAAGGGCGCAAGATGTTCGAATTCTGGTTCCATCCCTTGGGCATGCTCACGTGTTCGGAATTGGCTGAAGAGATGGCTGTTGTGCTACACAAGTGTGACCTTGATTTCGCCCTTAAGGATATGAAGTGCATGCCCCTTCCTCGAGACTTCTATGTAGAATTGGGCCTCGAAAAGGCATGAAGTTTGCTCTGAACGGTGCGAGTTGTTGGCGAATGCAATTTGCTATGTATTCCACTTGCACACGTGTCTGATTGCCTAGCCAAGGACCGAGTCATTGTTTCCTTACTTTCCCAATCTAGCTAATCGATCATCGAAAGGCATGCTCGGCGACGCGTCACGCGCCGTGGATAGCGCATGCAATCAGGCGCACCCTTTTGCCCTTTTTCGTACTTTTGAGGTGTCCAATGTCCAGTGACTTTTTGTGCACGATGTGTAGCAAGGTACTTGTACTACATGACGATGTAGCAAGGTATTTGTACTACATGTCGATATACGATATACGCATTACTGATTGTTGATCGCAATATACAATATACTACCTCCGTTCCATTACTGAACCGCATCGCCAAAATAGGGACAGTAAAGTTGACATAAAAGAAATTCGTGTGGAGAGGGGAATAGCGGGTACACTGGGGCGAAAGACCACCAAAAAATCTGGCACCCAAAGCCACCAAGGGCGTCCGAATATTATATTTTCAGTATTGATCAAACACGATTTTGGCGCCCCCTAGCTACACGGCCGATCGCCTTGCCACGAAAGCTCTCGCCGCTCCGCCTCTCTCGCGAGAGCCGGGCCGCATGGCGCGCCTGAAGGTGGTCGAGCCCCAGCAGCATGGGAGGCGCACCGGTGGCGACTTTGTGAGGCGCTGCCGTCCTGCTTCTCCCGAGCAGCCTCCTGAGCCGCCCAGCACGCCCAAGGAGGATGCGGCCCCACCGTCCAAGAAGTGGCAGTGGTCGTTGACGCCGAACTGCCAGGCGGCAATTGCTGTGGCATACGAGCATACGAGCGCGAGCGGCTGGCCGAGCCGAAGCATGGGAAGGAGTGGCAGCGAGCGCACGCGGCATTGTGGGAGAAGTATCATGTTGGCCCGCGCTATCCGACTGAGGTCAGCCGAACATCATCAGCTGGCGGCTGGCTGAGGCGGAACGTCTGCCGGCATGCCGCAAGGGTGCTGGTGGCCTTGCCACTGTGCAATTGTGAGCAAGCATTCAGCATGAATACACCCCCTGAAGAATTTAGTGCTCTCTTCAATAACTAAAGCCTGGTGTTGGCGCGCATCGTTGAGGTGGAGGGATCGAATGAGTATGATTTGCCGCACCGCCGTGATCTGTGATGTGCTCGAGGACACTGACACTGATTAGAATTCCTTTCTTTGTGACTTTGTCCGTAGGTGCGAATCACACTATTGAGATGAAACAAAATGTTCATGTTAAGCCCCAATGTACCCTCTCCCCTCTAACATCTTTGGCGGGGCCCCAATATTAGTGTCTAGCTGACAGTTATTGTTTAAAGCCTCCTTGACATCTGAGTAATGGAACGGAGGTAGTAGAAGCAAAAAGCCCGGTGAAGGTGAAGGCCATCTGCCGGGGACGAAACGGTGACAGTGAAGTATACGAAGTACGGGCGGAGATTGGAAGAGTGAACCCCATCCTTGACTTGACGGTTTTCGATTTTCGACATCGCGTAGACGAGATCGTTTGTTCTACTCGGTAGTCGGTAGCTAGGGAACCTACTTTTTTAAGTGGGGCGTTGCCAATGGGCAATGGGGGGCCTCGCTGTACGCTCGCATCCGCGATCGACTCCGGGCCTTCTGCTACTTCGTGCGTCTTCGTGCTTGATCGCGCTTGTTCGCCGCGGAGTTTTACTCGTACCTTGTAGGACTCTTCTTTCGTAATTCGCCCATCGCTCCTTGCCGTCGCGCCCCTTGTGGCCTGTCTCGCCCCTGACGGATCCGAGGTTACCACTGCCTCAGATGGGAACAGAAGGGACGGAAGGGAAGCGGCGAGAGGCGCGGCGGAAGTTGGGGGGTGGCCAATGACGGGCTGGACCACCTCCTCAACAGAGAAAGGCGGGAGGACGGGCTTGGGCGAGGGCGAGCGCGACGACGGAGCGGACATAGCTGGGTGGATCGGGTTGGATAGGCTGAGGCTTGGGGATTGGTGAGGGTTGGTATTGAGGTAGTGTTGAGAACGAGGGACGAGAACGGGAACGAGAACGAGAATGAGAGCGACGAACGAAGAACGACAGACGACAGACGACTAGGGGCCGATGGACCGACGAGATGACACTACACTCACGTCAACACTCTCCACACTAACGTATCCTTATCACGGAACGCACAGGAGTGCACGGGGTGGGGACCGTCGGACCGTCGGACCGTCGGGCACGCAATGCGCGAGTACGCCGGCAGTTTTTTTGCGTCCCTAAGGGAAACGTGCTGCGGACTGCGGATGTACTTGCCGCACGACAACTTGCGAAAAGAATCATCACAAGTTTGGGTCATCGGCTTCAAGAATCCCGCAAGTTCGGCCGACAAGTTTGGGCGACTTTTGCTAAAAGGATTGACCTGGGCCTACCCATCCCTGGTCGCGAGGCAGACAGAGGCCTCTGGGCGGCTCCCATGGCCCATGGCCAGCGAGGCGAGCGTTGGCGAGGCAGGGGGGCCAGGGGCTTACTTAGTCCTAGCCTCCACTACCCCTTGAGCTGGCCCTGCTGGCCCCCTGGCCTCTGGGAGCCCCCAAAGGACCTCTGAGAGCAAGCCGCAGTGCGCCGCATGGCGACGCGCCGCAGGGAGAGATAAAGTCGCGTTCTAGGGGTGTAGGCCAAAATATCCATGATTTTTGGCTAAAATATCCATGGGAGATATCTCCATTATATCTCGAAGATCGGCCCAAATATCCATGAGATATCCGCGGATATCTCTCGCTACGCCGCTAGCTACGCCGTGCTACCGTGCTACCCTATGATACGCATCTCCCCCCCCCCCCCCCCCCTCGTCGCCTCTCTCTCGCATGTGCACCGCCGCACCGCCACGTCAAGGTGCGGGCCATCAAAAGTCCTGGTGCACCACCCGAACACGGGAGAAATTATACCCCCGCATAGATGCATGATGCATATTATATTTACTACTAGAGTATTCGACCCCCCTCCCCCCCCCACACACACTCGATTGCATCGTGATCACAGCAGGGTGACCTGCACCTTGAGCTTCCTCAGTTGTGAGCCCTTCACTTTGCTGCCCCGCGTCCGAGTCCCCCCAGGAGGCCTGCAGGGGTGCAGGGGGCCTGGGAGCACAGCCCAGGGGCCCAGGGGGCAAGTGAGGCTGGGGCATGGCCCTGGCCCCTCCTGCCTCTCCCTCGCTGCCTCTCGCGCCCTTGCCGGTCGACTGGAGCTGGCTGGGGGGTCCTGATGCAGGGGGGCCCAGCAGGGGGAGGAGGGGTTGGTCAGAGCGACAAGCTGGCCAGCGCGGGCTAGGGCGTGCGATCTGTGCCGCCAGCTCTTAGGGCGAGGCTCTGGGCTGTCTGGGTGAGTCCCCCCTACATGCCAAAAGGCAGCGCAGGGGGGTGGATGATTCTCGCCCCCCAGGAGGGGAGTCGAGAGAGTGGTGGGGGCGCGAGGCCCCCGCCCTCCATGGCGACCACTCATAAGATAACCGATAAGCCGTGCGGTGTACATGTATGTATTGCATCGGCATTGAAGCCGGCGTCACAACCAACACTCATCCGCTGACTAACGTGACACAATAATCTTCTATCTTCCGTGGACACTACACACTACAAGTACTTACAGGGCGCTAGCAATGGAAAGCGCTGGTGGCGAACTGCGCTCAAGTAGATCGTCGGGACTCGGGATAGTCTTCATGCTTGAGGAACCTGCTCCTGCGATCGGATGGGAGGCAGCTGCTGGCGGTAATATCCTCCTGGCACCGCTTTCTGTTGGGCGGTGGCCGGTGCCTGTTGGTCGTCCACGCTCTGTTTCCATGTTGGCTCCTCAGCATGCGCCCCAATCTTGCCCGCAAGTTGCCGCTTCATCTCCGCCTTCTGCTTCATCTCCGAGGCACTGGGAACGCGGATGTAGTTATCGACGAACTGCGCGTGCACAAAGGAGCAAGGTGAGCCCTAGACCAAGGCGAATGCATGCTCTGGACGCATGTGGCGCGGGCCAGGGGTACACGCTGGGAGCACCCTGAGGGTCAATAGGCCCCAGGCCGACTTACGTAATCGAAGACGAGCATCACCCACACCACAACAAGCAGCGGGATGCCGAGGTACAAGAAAACTCGGACCACGCCAAAGTTGAGGTTCACCTTGATACAATTGGGAGCCGTGCTATAGAAAAGACCCTGGCAGTCCGGGTACAGCGTGTGCAACCCCTCCGCATCGTCAGCGCTAAGGCATTGGCTAGGATTATTTTGAGTGAAGCTCTCCATGACAGCATTGCGCACGCCAGTTGCCTCGATGGCGGAGGCGGCGGGCGTGCCGTTGTACACTGTATCCCAATTGGTAATACACGTGGTTGCATTGAATGTGCTGCCGCTGGCCAGCAACTCATTGTACACATTCTTGCCCACATCGGGTGCATAGCTGGGCAGTTGTGATAGCGTCGGGAAGGCGTCTGGGTGCCCAAGACCAAGCAGGTGACCTGCAGAGGAGTGGACAGGCGTGCATAACGTAGGTGCGCCTCGATCACCTGGCTGGCGTATGGCATCGGGGGCCCTTGGGCCAGACCGTACCTGCCTCGTGGACAGCGGCGCCTTCAAAGTCGTAGCAGTCCCAGCAAGGCAAGAACAGTTGCCAATACAGCAATGGTAGGCCCACGATCACGGTGATGATGAAGGCAACCGCAATGGTCTCATATTTGGCGATGCGCTTCATGGTGTTCTTGGCATACTGCTTGCGCGCTTCCTCCAGCTCTCGCATGTCCTCGCTATCGAGGTCTCCGTCTCCTAGCGCCTCCCTAAGCTCATCCCAAAAGGCCTTGCGCGGCGTGAAGACCCAGAAGACATTGTAGAGGAAGAGGGCGATCGTGCTCAGCCAGATGGTCCAGAAGAAAACGACGATCACCACTTTGGCATTGGCGGCCTGGTTGGATGCCGTGGAGCCAGGAAACGCCGACTTCATCCGGTGGAAGTTGGAGCAGAAGGCAGAGTCCATGTACCAGCACATGTTTGGCGCAGAAGGCGTGCCAATATTGAAGAGAAGCGTGCCGCCGACAATTTCAATCGTCGGCTGGTTCACGCCGTTGATCTGGTTGTACTCGCCGTTGGTGAAGCGGAACGAGTTGGTCAGCGCATACGTGGGAGTTGCCGCGGCTGCCCACGTGAGCGAGGACGTGTCGGCGCCCGAGTTCTCAGGGCACAACGAGCTAACAAACTCGCACGTGAGCGCGGCCACCCAGACCTCGGCGAGCGGGCAGTCCTTGGTGAGTGTGTACTGTTCCTCACACGCAGTGGAGACGTCGACAAACTTGATGTGCCGGCTATTCATGGCCCACGCGTCGAAACCGCGCTGGAGTGATGCCTTCAGGTCGTCGCACGAGATGAGGTTGGCCACATTCTCGCGCATGAGCGGTAGCAGCTGTCCGCACAGCTGTGGGTCCCATGCATACGTGATGCCTCCTGCGAGACCGTGAGTACCCGTCTCATCTGCGGGCCAGTTCCACAGCTGGCCTCGTCGAAGGTAAAGTCGCTCAGTCGCCGTGTACTCGAAGCCCAGCCCGGTCTGGCCGCGCGTCTCCAGAGCAAATTCTTGGATCTGCGCGCCATAGTGCTGCATCCCTAAGCTTGTCTGTGAGCATCCGGTGGGGTGGGGGCAAGGTGCAGAGTGAAAGCACGGTGTGACTTCGTGGCCATGTGGCTGCATGCATGTGTGCGTGCGTGCTGTGTGAGCGGCGAGCGGCAGCAATATCCCCCCTCCCCCACCCCTCCCTTCCTTGCACCCTAAGTCATGCTCACTCTTCCCCGGTCCCCCTGTCCTGTGTTCGGGTCTCTCTCGCTCTCGCTCTCACTCTTGCTCTTGCTCTAGCTCTTGCTCTAGCTCTGGCTCTTTCTCTGACTGACTCCCCCCCCCCCCCCCCCCTCCCTCTCCCTCCCTGCCTCCCCTTCCCTACATGCCTCGCCCCCTCCTCTCTTTATCGCCCCCAACCCACCGCCGGCCCTCACTCTTGCTTTGACGGGCGCGTGCTGGCCCGCGGGCGCGTGTGGTGTGTTGAGCTGGTGTGCTCGCAGCGCGCGTGGGCCGCACCCATCCGTCTGCGCGCCGGGCGGCTAGGAGGAGGAAGAGGAAGGGAAGCCGTCGAGCCGCCATGCCGATCGATGGGGAGAGAGAGGGGGGGGGGAGAGAGAGAGAGAGAGAGAGAGAGAGAGAGAGAGAGAGAGAGAGGGAGGCAGGGAGGGAGGGAGGGAGGGAGGGAGGGAGGAAGAGAGAGAGAGAGAGAGAGCTGAAAGATAAGGAACAGACAGATCAGAAGTGGAGAAAGAGAAGACGGAGCACGGTATGCGATGTGTGGGAACGAACGGGCGACGAGGAGGGAGCACTATATCACGAGTGGCGGGGGGTATTCTACAAGCTGCTTAGTGAAGAGTGAGGCGTGAGAGACACAGGAATATTCGAGGGGGAGGGAAAGAAAAGAAGAAGGAGAAGGAGAGATCGATCCGGGATGATCGAACGGAGGGCGAGTGCGATGAAGAAAGAAGGAGAGGGAAGAAGGAGTAAACCAGGAGAAGAGGGAGAAGAAGGAGAGAGAGAAGATCTCTCTCTCTCTTATGTAAGGTAGAGTCTTGTCGTTACTGAATAAACGAATGTGTATTCAAGACAAATGTCACAAGATGTCGACGAGAGAGGGAGCGACGAGAGGGAGACAAGAGAGAGGGGGGGAGGGGGGGGGAGGGGGAGAGAGAGAGAGAGAGAGAGAGAGAGAGAGAGAGAGAGAGAGAGAGAGAGAGAGAGAGAGAGAGAGAAGAGAGAGAGAGAGAGAGAGAGAGAGAGAGAGAGAGAGAGAGAGAGAGAGAGAGAGAGAGAGAGAGAGAGAGAGAGAGAGAGAGAGAGAGAGAGAGAGGAGAGAGAGAGAGAGAGAGAGAGAGAGAGAGAGAGAGAGAGAGAGAGAGAGAGAGAGAGAGAGAGAGAGAGAGAGAGAGGAGGAGGAGAGAGAGAGAGAGAGAGAGAGAGAGAGAGAGAGAGAGAGAGAGAGAGAGAGATAGGGAGAGAGAGAGTGGGGAGAAACGTAGAGACGTTGGGCGGAGCCGTTTCGTCGCGGAAAAGAAAACTCCGCCGCGAAGTCGGCCGATCTCTCGCGCCAGGAATAGAACGTTGCTCGGTGGAGAATAGATCTCTACTCTATATGAAGATATGTATGAAGTAGGGAATCCAGCCCTCTCCCAAAAGAAAACCCCCCCTCTCCCCCCCCCCCCCCCTTCCTCTCCAGCAACGGCGCCGTCCGCCGACGCGGAGCCGAGCTCTCTCCCCTTCTTCCCCCCCCCCCCCTCTCTTTCCGCCCCTCTCTCTCTTCCCCCCTGTCTCCATATCGTCCTCTCTCCATCCGTTCTTCACTCTCCCTCTCCCTTGTCCTCGCCCTCGCGCTTGTCCTCCCTCCTTCGCTCCTTTTCCTCCGCTCTGCCTCACTGCCTCTTGCCGTCCGTGCTGCGGTGCAGCAGGAGGAGGGGCGGAGGGATAAAGGGATCGAGGTTAGGGGAGGGAGGGGGAAGACGGGGACCGCTCGATGCCGCCGCGCACCGCCTTTGACCACTACACGCCGCGAGAAGCCGAAGAGGACGAGTATGATGCAGAGTACGAGTACCAGACCCGCCTCTCTCTCTCCACGCTGCTCGGCGAGGTGGAGCGCGCTCTCTACGGCGAAGAGGGCGTGGAGGCGAGCAGCTCGGTGGCCGACCACATTGCGGAGGCTCAACTATGGAGCCGCGCTCGGCCGCAGCTACGCGCTTGCGGCCGACAGCTCGGCCAGCAGGAGGTGCTGTCTTGTGACAAAGAGCAAGGATGGTGTCACAGCAGCAGCCAACGGAGGGTCAAATTGGAGGCGGAATGGGCCGCACACTGCGGCTCCGATGGCGCGGACACGCGGCACTCGGATGACATCAGCGGCTATGCGGAAACGTTGCAGCGGACGCGAGCGAGGCCGATGTCGGTGCTCGCCTGCGCGACACTCCACACGCCAGTCGAACCGGCAAGCCTTGTGATTCAAGGCACGAAGTATCCGTCCGGACTGCCGACTAGCGCTGCAGCTGCGGCGGATGCGTGCGCCCCTGAAGCGATGGGAGGACCAGGGACTCACACCGAAGCGGTGTCGCCAGCCCATACGCCTCGCATCGTTGGGTCTTGGCAGACGGAGGAGTGCGTGGAAGAGATTATTGCGAGCCATGGCGTCTTCCAGGAGATTATCGCAACTCATCGTTCAGACCCATCGCCGTATCCAGGGGGAGCGAGCGAGGCCTTCTCGATGGCCTGGAGAAGTGAAAAGAAGCGGCACAGTGATGTCGATGCCGCCAATTTTCGGCAAGTGCAGCTGGCAGCGCAGCTAAGCCTGCCTCCGCGTTCACCGCGCCTAGCAATTGGATACAACGTCATCAGCAGCATTGTAGATAAGTGTAGGGATGCGCTTATGCCCCTACTCTCACTCCTTCCGGAACTGGTCGCTCAAGCACTCTTAGCGCGGACGCTGGGCGAGCCCAGCGAGGAGCGGAGAGTTAGCTTGCCGCCAGAGAGGAGCGAGCGCGAATGGGGCCCGGGCGCTTCTCGTTGTGTCGACGCGACATCTCACTGTCATGCAGCTAGGTCAATAGAAGGCGACTTTGCGTTAAGAGTCGGCGCCGACCGAGACGACGAGGTGTCAGCGCCCAAATCCGCAAGCATCTCATACCTGCCACTGCAGCGCTCCCCCTTGTGTGCTATTTCCGCGCCACGCCACTCGCTTCCGCCAATTCGTGGACCGGCCTTACAGCTGCGCTCTCCATCATCGCCCCGCATGTCAATCCCGCCTGTGCTTATGCGGTCAGTCACAGCGCCACTTGTGCCGCCCATTTCGGCGGAGTACGTCGGCTCCTTTGCAGGCTCATGCATCGGGCAGGCGTTCCCAGCGCATCGAAATGGCCACTACTCGGCTCCGAGCTCGAGCCAGTCGTCGCGCCGCGTGGGCGAGCGAACACTGGCGATGCTTGTGACTGGCAGTCCAGCCACGCGCCCTCTACCGGTTCGTGGCCTTTCGCATTTAAGCTCCGGTAAGCGGTTAGACTCAATGACGCGACGGCTCAATCGAAGTCAGAGCGGAAGTAGGGATGGATCCCCGCTGCCCGTGGGCTTGGTGATGCCGGCGCTCGGGTACCGAGAAGACACACGCCAGTGGCCTATGCGATGGCAATTATCATCGGGCTTGCCCAATGAAATTAGGGGCGGGACTGCGCCGCCGTCTGCCCGTGGCCTCGCGAAAGGCACCTCGGCATCACCGGCTGGATCAGCATATCCATCGACGCGCAATTCCAACGGACGCCCGGGAGCGCATAGCCGACCACAACCGCGGGGAGGCAAAGCTACTCGTGATGGCTTGCAGCCCGTCTCGTCCTCCATCACAGGTCTCAACCACCAGTTACACTTGGATCCGTTGAGTTGCACACCCGGTTTTGTCAGCTCGTCAACGGGGATTGGCGCTGGGTCTCGCCGGAAAAGTGACGTAGCCGCCTACCGTGTGCGCAAGGGGCCCGACGCGCAGGCGCGCACACGACTATCGCGTCTGAGCGCTCGGTAGCTCCGTTGCAACCGATTTTCGGACCATTTGTTCAAGCCTCGAATCGCTCCAGTTGTAGGGGCTCCCAAGCTACCGAGTTGGGCTGCTTGTTTCCCCCTCAGGATGACGCCCTCCGTCTAGGGTATGGGCATGGCCGCGCATCATCAATGCACAACTCTATGAGCGAAATGGGCAGCAGGCACCCCTAAGCGGCCAAGACTAGGAATCGATCTTGAGCCCGGGCGGGCTCGTTCAGTGGTCCTCAAATGCCACAGTTCATAGGTTCTAGCGTTCCCGCCATAGTCACAACGATTATCTTCGAAACGCAGGGAGCCCGGGCGTTTACGCCTTTTTTCTTCCCAAGTGCTTGGTCCTTGGTCCTTGGGTCGTGCGGTTTTCTCACGCGTGTGCTCGCAGCGCGCCCGGATTCATTCTGAATTCGGGCTCTCCGAGATCGTGTATTTAGCCCTGTTTTGCCGTTTTTATTTTTGGGTTACGCTGCGTTGTGGGGGCGTGGGCGTGGGGGCTCCCGGGGGCCGGGGTGGCTCTGACGCCCAAAGGGCACCGAATATGTGCTAGATGGGTGTGTCCCGGGGTTTCTACCGCTTTATTTACTTTGGTGTATTTGTATTTGCCTTTTCCTGCGCCCATCCTCCATCCCCATCCAGACTTTATCATTTCTACACACGTAGAATTTAAACATAGTGTTTGACTTCCTTATATAACCACGCACCCACGTAGAGTGGATGGAGCATGGGGTATATAGATATAGTTCGCTTGTGCATGCCGCTGGCCTTGACGGTAGTGGCCTTGGAGAGGAGCGAGTTGCTGGCTTATTGGGCAGCGTGGGCGCGATCTCGTGCTTGCTCTTCCAATAGTTGTGGTTCCCCCCCCCCCCGTAGAGACGCCGCTGCTTGGCCTCGAGCACGTCCCAGTTCTTGAGAGGGTGGACGATCTCACCACGTTTTGCGGCATCCATGGCGCGGCTCTTGAAATCAGCCACCAGCTGATAAAAGAGTCTCTTTGCCTCCTCCTACTGCTGCGGTGTCAAACTTGCAGTAGCGGAAGGGGCATTGAGAAGGGGTGAGGGCGCCATCTGTGACATGCGGTGTGGGAGCGAGAGAGTGCGATATGAAGAAGAAGAGAGCATTTCGCCGCCAGCGTTTTCTTCCATAAACACCCTTGTCTCCATACTCTCACCCACGAGAATTTCGTTGTAGTATCGAAAAGTCGCAAGGCTAGGGGTAGGCATCTTTATCCATTGAAAATGCATTTAAAATGCCCCATTTATCCATGAGAAATATCCAAGAAATATCCATCCGCCCCCCCCCAAATATCCAAGCAAATATCCAATGTTCACGTCACGTGCCGCTCATCGCAGTGATGACGCACTCGCCGATGATCTCGTGCAGCACGCACACGCCCACCTTCCGCATGGAGATGATGTCAAGGCGACTCGTTGCCAATGCCGGTCGCCTCGCTGCCCTCCTCGCGCTCGTTCACCTCGCGCTCTCCAGCCTCGCTGGCTGCCATCGGCGCGTCCCCGTTGGTGCCCGGTGCATCGTTGTTATAGCGACTCCTCGGCGCGAACGAACGGCGACCGGCACATGGCGCATGTGATGAGGGAGCCAGTGTGGCGGGTGTGAATGAATGAGGCTCACAAGCTCACGTGGCAAAGGTCAAGGTCGGCTTTGAATACCTCGAGAAACGCTTGACGGACCAATGCGCTTCTCCATATCATTGCGAAAAGCAGCACAAAGCCTTGCTTGGAGCTTGGGATTGCTCAGGGCCTTTTCAACCCCAACTATCGTTAAAACGATAGGGTCATGGAGCGCGCGCCGCCGCCCGCTCTCGCTGTCGAAGAGCTCACGGACACGCCGCTGTCGCCGAAGCGACCGCGTCGAGGGGACCAAGGACCAAGGGAACAAAGGAGATTGAAACACCGACACACCACGCAAAATGGCTGATAGAGACAAGGGAACCCAGACATAACCAAAACAAACAATACGCGACCAGGCAGACACACACGACAACGACGACGAGTCCCAAAGGCCTGCCCGGACCCCACACTCTGAACCAGGCCTCAGGTAGCGCACCGAGGCCGGACCTTCTTGCATTCGTAGGACAGGTCCCCCGTGTTTCCGCCGGACGACCAGGGTTGCGCGAGCGAAAAAACGAAGCTCTTGCTTGAGGGAATGGGAATGTGGTGCTTTGTTGCTATAGAACAACTTCAAGAGAACATCCACACACAAAGTAAGCCAAAAGCCCATGGTTAGGCCAGAATACCACCAAATGCTTGTGTTTACACGTGGGCAATTCCGTCCTTCATTGTAGGACTGGTCCTACAAAGCTGGGTACCTTTATCCGATAGATAGTAAACGTTGTAGTATGTATTGTAGTATAAGTATAATGTTATTACTATTACATAGGCTCGTAGGCTCGTACACATCTACACACATCTCACACCTCACACTTGCTCACACGTCATTCTTCGTTGCGGCGCGCATTGCGGTTGTAGCGCAACATCACAGACGCCTGTACTTGTGATGTGATAGAGGCCAAGAGCGGAACTTTATAACGACATTACGAGTATAACGGTAGAAGCAGCTCCCGCGCCATTTTCGCGCGCGAACGCCCCCCTGGGGGGCCCAAATGTCCTGGGACATTGCGAAAATGTCCCGTTCCCGCAAACCTGCCCAAATGTCTTGTTTCGGAACGGGACATAACCGCCTACCCCTAGGGCCTAGGGCGGCCCCGGTGGGGCGTCGTGACGGCAGGGGGCTGGGAGGTGGGAGCGGTCGGCGCGCGCTCCATCGCTGAAACTATAACGATAGTTTTTTCGCCTGGCCCTATTTGAAGCGCGTCCTGGGTTGTAGGCCTCGAATGTATTTGAAATGTATTTGGCCGGAGGCCAAATACATATGTATTTGGCTGTATTTGCCGCGGGCCCTAGCACCGTATTCCGTATTTCCCATCTAGGCTTTGAAGGTGCTTCGCGACATGTGAGTGCTCTAAGCTCCATAAATTGTGGTAAATGGACGTTCCATATATTGTAAACACACCCGGTCCTCGAGGCACCTGTGACATGCAGCACTGCAGCACCTCCTAAGGTGCTTCGCCGGTTAAGAGATACGTGTATGCCTTGTAGGGCTAGGAGGAGGTAGGAGGGAGATGGGCTCGTTGTGCCCCTTCTCAAGAAAGAGGTGTTTTACAAAACAATCCCGATGGGAGGTGTGGGGGTGGCTTCGGCGCGGGAGCTCGCGGTATCTCGTAGACGGCGAGAGAATGTCCAATGGAAGGGGAAGGGGAGAGGGGAGGGGGGGGAGGAGGTGTAACTTGCTGCAGGGAAGAGAGAAGAGAACGGGGGAGAGATCTTGAGGGGAACCGCAACGGAGAGAAGGGGAAGAAGGGGGGTGGGGAGGCTGTCACAGAGAGGGAGGGACCGGGTACATAGTAGTATGAGGTAGGGAGAGGGGGTGGGGGGGGGCGAGGGAGAGGGAGAGCGAGAGACAGAGAGGGGGAGAAAGGGAGAGGGAGAGAGGGCACACAGAGAGAGAAAAGAGAGAGTAAAGTACATGGAGAGAGGGAGAGGGAGAGGGAGAGAGGGGGAGGGGGGGGGAGGGAGGGAGGGAGAGATAGATAGAGAGAGAGGAGAGAGAGGACAGAGAGAGAGAGGAGAGAGAGGACAGAGAGGACAGAGAGAGAGAGAGAGAGAGAGAGAGAGAGAGAGAGAGAGAGAGAGAGAGAGAGAGAGAGAGAGGGAGGGAGGGAGGGAGGGAGAGGCGGAGAGGGGGAAGGGGCGGCGGCGGCGCGCGGCGATGCTTATCGCGACGATGCTCGCTCTCTCTGCTCTTCGCGTCGGTCCCCAGGCGCGGGTGCCGCTCGTGAGCGCGCTTGCGGCGCGTCGCTGCCATGGGCCCCATTCTTCTGCTACCGTCGCCGAGCCCGCCCACGCTCCCGCTGAGGGCCAGCCTGCCCTTAAGAAGCGGGTTCTCTCGGGTGTGCAGCCGACGGGCGTTCTGCACCTGGGCAACTACCTGGGCGCGATCAACCAGTGGGTGATGAATCAGGAGAAGTACGACAATTACTTCTGCATCGTCGACTCTCACGCCATCACGCAGCCACACGACCCCAAGGAGCTCACGCTCTCGACCTACAGGACAGCGGCGCTCTTCCTCGCGGCGGGCATCGACCCGAAGCAGTCGCGCATCTTCATCCAGTCACACGTGTCGGCGCACTCCGAGCTCACGTGGATGCTTAATTGCGCGACGCCGATGGGATGGCTCGAGCGGATGATCCAGTAAGCACCGCGCACCTGTCCCGCCTTTTGCCAGAGCGTGTACCATCCTGCCAGCTCATCCGATCAGGACACCGAACGCGCTCCTCTTCTGAAATGTCTGCCACAGGTACAAGGAGAAGTCGGCCAAGTCGACCAATGCGGAAGGAGTATCCGTCGGCCTCTTAGACTATCCCGTCCTGATGGCTGCAGATATTCTGCTTTACCAGGCGCAGCTGGTGCCAGTGGGCGAGGACCAGCGGCAGCATTTGGAGCTTACACGGGACATTGCTCGTCGGTTCAATGACAAGTACTGCCAGAAGAAGAAGCGCAAGGTCTTCATCGAACCCGATGCGCTCATCCTCAAGTCCAACGCTCGTGTCATGAGCCTTCAGGTGGGCGCATTGCGCACTCAACACACAGCGCGTTGTCTGCACCTCTACCGACTGCCCCACAATATTTGGTGTGGTTGCCATGCTCGCTGAATATCGTTCGCGTCCCTCGAGAGGCTGGCTCCGGTCACGGACACGTAATTCCACCTGGGATGGTCCTCACACACATGCATGCCGCCACCGGACTTTGCAACCTTCGCCCCGTGCGTGTTTGTGCGCTCCCGCTCGCGTCGTGTCGCACGCGTATTGTCACCTTGGTAGTGTGGAGCGCATATTGGAAGCAACCAAGTACTTGTGCTCTGACTCTGCACAGGACGGCACTTCGAAGATGAGCAAATCCGACGAGAACGACGCCTCCCGCATCAATCTGCTCGACACACCGGATGAGATCCGGCGCAAAATTAAGAGGTGTAAGACCGACTCAGTCAAGGGCGTAGGCTACGATCCGGAGAGGCCCGAGGCCAATAACCTCCTGGGTATTTACGAGGCAATGACGGGCAAGACAAAGGAGGAGGTTGCGGCAGAAGCGGCGGAATGGGTTGGCTGGGGTACATTCAAGCCGTTGCTGGCGGATGCCATTATCGACCATCTTGAGCCTCTCCAGAAGCGCTATCGTGAGTATGTGGAGGACCCGGAATACCTAGCCGGAATCCTGCGAGAGGGGGCTGAAGCTGCGGACGAAGTGGCGAGCCGCACACTCAACGAGGCCAAGAGAGCCATGGGCTTCGCACTCCCCGGTGACACGCCCAAATTTTGAGCGGCACTGTCGGACGTGTGCTGGCGCGGCGATATACGGGGGGCATCGACGAAGTTGTCACCATTCCACACACACACTCGCGGAATGAGGGCTCTCTAGGTGATGGGGAGCACGGATCTTGGGTGTCGATTGTCTCCCATGGTGCTAGAGCCGCAACTTGGCGGGAATGTGTATTGCAGTAGAATCGAAAGCTACGAAGATGGAACCACCCAAGAAGATTTGGAGAAAAAATCAAAAATTCTTGAAGCTTGAAGGTTGACGGCGAACTTCCTCATAATGTCGCATTCATCGTAAATGATGCGATTTCCAGGCTCTTATCTCCAGGTCATTCGCCGTGAGGCCACACGGTGAAGCTCAGGCACATCTAGGGCGGTAGGGTTCGTCCCTAGCGGCCTAGAATTCGGGTTCTCGTTTCGTTCCTTCTAGGCCATCCAGCATGTCTGAACCTGTGCCAGCGTTATCTGAGCCCTTACGAACAAAAAAAATCTTTTAAAATTCTCGCCTCACTCGTGGCACTGGAACGTTTCCTCGTAGCCACGCCCTTTTCCCTTCCCCACCCTCATTTCCCGCCTTGCGGCAACTCCCCTCGTGCTCTACTTAGGGGCTCGGGTCTTTTGGGGGGTCCGAGTGGAGCGGGGTGCACCTGTCCTCAGCGGCGTGTTCTCGCCCTCCTCCTGTGCTGCTGAGTGACCTGTTTATCATATATTTTCGTTTCAGGGTTCAGGTTTTCCTGCGTGCTGCGGTGTTAGTCGTAGGTGAGACTTAAAATAACTCACAGGCTAGAAGTAAAAGTCTGTCCTCGTATGGAATACGACACTCCCCAACTAAATTCGAGTCGTCTCGACGAGCGGCATGGAAGGAGAACAGAGTAACCGAAATAGAAGAAATCCAGGATTAGAACTACAAGGCGAGAGAAACCAAAGATAACCGAGAAACCAAACGTTGAAGGCGACGCTTAAAATAGAAGATGAGAGCACCCGTGGGCCCTTTGAGCACAAATTTGGAAGCTTGACGCGGCAACCTATTTGTACGCATCGTCCCACCCATTTCTCCCTTTTACAGGAGTTTTGCTCGGGTGTTGCGGTGGGTGCAACCGCAGACGACACGCGTCTCATCTCCTGTAAATAGCGGCAATCAACGGAGAAAGAGAATCAATCTGCAACAACAACGAAAGCGAGGGAATGATTCCGAAGACACGCGAGATGCAGTGAGCTACGATCCTTGATGACTCTGTTATTAGAGTGGGGAAGAGAAGTCACATAGGTGGGAGGGGGGGGAAAGGCAGCGGACGGAGCGTCGAGCGACGGCCCGCTGCCGCGGCCCTCGGCCCGCGCTGGACGAAGTAGTGATGGAGACACCGCGGTCGCCGAGGCGACCGCGCCAAGACCGACCCAGTACTGCTACATACTGGTCTTCCCAACATTAATGTTTCGCGATGTTTTGCGTATGTTTCGCGTTCGCGCCATTTACCCCCGCCCCGATGTTTCGCGAAAGTTTTTTCCCGCCGAAACCCCCCAAAGTTTCGTAAAAAGTTTCGCGAAACCCTTACCAGGCCCTATTAAAGTGGTTACGTGGGCCGTGGACACCGCCGGGCCAAAAAAATTGGAATTTTATCACGTCTCACGTCGGCGCGCGCGCGCGCGCGAAAGAATAGGGAGCTGAGACTCGGAGGGTCGTCTAGTCGTCTAGTTGGGGCATATGGAGGTCATACATCATACATCATACATGCATTTTTTTGCTATAAATAAGAAAGCGATCATGAGAACCCGATTTTTACTTTTTACTGTCCCCACCTCTAGTTGGACCCAGGAGCTCATCCCGGGTGTAAATGAGAGCTCTCTACAGGCTGCATCTAGCTGCGCGCGGCGCGCGCCTCCGTCTCCATCGGGGCCATGTGCACGCCACCAGGGGTACACGCGCTGGAAGAACGTGTGAGAGAGGTCGACGTCGCTGTTCAGGTGGTCGAGCTCAGGGGTGTTGAGAAGTATAGATCCTTTGCCGAACTTGCGCGCCTTGTTGAAACGGTGACGCTCGCCGAGCATCTTGCGGACCTTGACAGAGATTTGGTGCCTGTTCTGCGGTGTGTGAGCATCAGCGCAGGCAAGGATCCATTGCGCCAATTTCATGCGCTCCTCATTCGTGAGAATCTGCCTATTCGCGTCGCGGGGTGCTTTCTCACCACTGGCTCCTTTTTGTAGAGCAGTGGTCACCTTGTGCCTCGTTGCCTGCGGAAACAGCCCTGTGGCAATGGCGGCTTTGGCGCCGACGTTGCGCTCGTGGCAGTACGCAACCGCATCTCGCACTTCCTGCAGCGCGCGCGCTCGGTCCAGGGCGCGGGCATCGCGGGCCTGGACTGTGTAGTGCCCCTTGGGCACCTTGGAGCGTACGGGGGGCTCGGATTGGGCCTTGGGAGCCATGGCAAGGGCAGGGGCCGTTCCACGAAGCGGGCCGTTCCACGAAGCGAATGCCTCTATGAATGTTATGAAGTTTTTTTTGAAATACATAGCCGTTTGACCGCCCTGCTGCTTTCGCACTGGGGTTGGGTGTGCCGTCCGCCTTCGGTCCTTTAGCAAGCGCTCTCAACGGGCGAGCCCAACGGAGACTCTTCGTGGAGAGTTCCGCATCTCAAGTGGGCGGGTGCATCTCTCTCTCCTCCGCTGGGCGCATCCTTCCCGCTCTTTCTCTCTCTCCTCCGCCCCCCCCCCCCCTCCCCCCCGCCTTCCCCCCCCCGCCCCCCCCTTCCCCCCTTCCCCCCGCCCCCTTCCCCCCTTCCCCCTCCCCCCCCCTCCCTGCTCTCCCCCCCCCCCCGCGCGCTGCCTCGGCGCGGAGCTCCGTCGGAGATCGCCGTCCGATCTCGTCTGCCGTGGGCTTGGCACCGCCCCCCCTCCCCCCCCGCCCCCGCCCCCGCCCCCCCCCCGCGCGCGAGAGGCTGGGAGGGGGGGAGGCGCGGGGGGGGCGGCGGCGGCAGGGGCGGAATCCCCCCCCCCCCGCGCGGCGGCTCGAACCGCGTCGAAGCTTCGACTCGCATCTTCCCCTCGCTTTCCTCCCACTGTCTGTCCCAAGGTTCCCCTTGATCTCCTCCGTCGCGGTGCACGGCTTCCAGACGCACGGGCCTCCGACGACCTCACTATGCTCTACGTCTCCCTCCTCGCCGCCTCCTTGGTCCTCCAGCCTCAGGCGGTGCTCCGCACGCCTCGCCATGCGGCGATGACGCACGCGTACCCGTCCCTCGCGATGAACCTCGCCGAGGTCGAGTCGGCCGTCGAGTCACCCGCGGCTGTCGAGGAAGTCAAGTCCGACGAAATCGCCACCTCCCTCGTGCCTGACCTCTCTATCACTGAGGAAGAAGTGATCGCGGCGCAGGACCTCTGGGCCAACTCGATCAAGCAGATAAGTGCGACATTCCTCGAGGGCGGCGACTATGTGCAGGCCGCTGCCGATGCTGCCGGCGAGCTCTACGGCTACGGCCACGGTGAGGTCCTATTCAAGCCGACAAAGTGTGCCGAGTACCAGTTCCGACCCACCGGCGAGGACGCCATGTCTTACTTTGTGGGTTGCGACGCCGTTGACGGTGGTTACACGGAGGACAAGGGGTTCGCCATCAATGGCGGTAAGGGCTGGTCGGACGTGGTCTTCTTCAACCACAAGATCGAACTCCGTGGTGCCACCGCTATTGCCATGGGCAACTACTATTTCACTGATGCGTCGGATGGTAGCAGCACCAAGGTGGAGTACACATTCGGCTACAAGAAGTGCGACGATGGTAAGCTGCGCATCTTCCTTCACCACTCGTCAGTTCCGTTCGGTGCCGGCGTTCCGCAGCCCGTCACGGAGGAAGAGATCCTGGAGATTCAGTCCAAGTGGTCACAGGCGATTGTGGACATTTCGAAGGCTTACCTCACCGGAGGTGATTTTGTTGGTGCCGCCGGCGAGGCTGCAGGTGAGCTGTACGGATATGGCCACGGCGACGTGCTCTTCAAGCCGACGAAGTGCGCTGACGTCCAGTTCCGCCCGACGGGCGAGGATGCCATGTCGTACTTCGTTGGAAACGCCAATGTCGAGACCGGATACGATGAGGATGCTGGCTTTGCCATCAATGGTGGCAAGGGCTGGGCCAATGTGGAATACATGAACCATAAGATCACCGTGCAGAACGGCGTTGGCATTGCCATGGGCAACTACGACTTCACGTGCGCAACCACCGGCGACAAGACTCGCGTGGAGTACACCTTCGGCTACAAGCGCTGCCTTGATGGCAAGGTTCGCATCTTCCTGCATCATTCATCGGTTCCGTTCAAGAAGCCGACTGACGGCGTTGCCCCAGTCCTTGGCGCCATTGGTGCACCCGTCACTGTCGAGGAGGTGAAGGACGTCCAGACCCGCTGGGCTGCCGCCATCAAGCGCATCTCCGCAATCTACGCTGAGGGAGGAGATTATGTTGCCGCTGCTGCGAAGGCCGCGGGAGAGCTCTACGGCTATGGCCACGGCGATGTCATGTTCAAGCCCACAAAATGCAACACCGCGCAGTTCCGCCCCAGCGCCGAAGATGCCATGTCTTACTTCGTTGGCTACAAGGCTGTGCCCATTGGTCACGAGGAAGATCGGGGATTCGCCATCAACGGAGGCAATGGGTGGGCGAACTGTGTGTATGACAACCATCAGATTCAGACAGTAAATGGCATTGCCCTCGCCATGGGCAACTATTACTTTACTTGCGCGACCACTGGCGACAAGGTCAAGGTGGAGTACACCTTCGGCTACAAGCGTTGTGAGGACAAGAAGGTGCGCATCTTCTTGCACCATTCGTCGGTTCCGTTCCAAGCTTAGGTGCTGGTGCCGCTCTCCACGGCTAGATATTCCCCTCCGTTGTGATTGACTCGCAGTCGGACGTTGCTTTCCCACTTTTGCTTCTTTCCCATTACCCAGCGTAACGCTGGAGGCCGATCATCGGCATCATTTTGTCATGTATTTGTCGGTGCCCGTACATCTCGAGCGCCAGTCCGGTTGTATTGACCGGTGTACCACCTTTTTTTCTGTGACCCCTTGACGTTGGTGTGTCAATGCCACGCATGCCAGCATGTCCATGTGGAGTGTGTCGAATACGATTACACATGCTACTAGAGCTGAATAACGTTATTTTTGTTACACCACGTTAGTAGTCGGCTCGGACTACTCATTGTGGACACTGTGGCCTCGGTGCGTGTACTTAGGCTTGACAGTGCACGAGGTCTTTTATCGCCGGTTGGAGACGGCCGGTTGGCACAATTCCAAGACTGCGACATCGGCCGAGGGTGCACCCCACAAGTGGATTGCATGACTACGGAGGACCCGCCGCTGCCGGCCCTGCACGCCGACGCTTCACGCCACAGATGCCAGCGGGGCTAGAAGCGAGAGTAGAGTCGAGGTCGAGGCATCTTCCATCTTCCCTCTCTCTCAATCCCTCTCTTCCCCCCCCCCACCCCCCTCGGTTGTCGGTTGTGGTGGCGGTGGCCGACAACAACTCGGTGTTCCCTTCGTTTGGCACCGCCAAGCTCCTTCCAATCCTTGGACGAGATGTTCCAAAAGACGGAAGGAGAGTTTGAGAGTTTGTGTAGCAAATTCAGCGCGCTGAAGCAGTGGCACGAGGGTCCACCGCACGCATGGGCAGAAGAGGTCGAGACCCTCATCCAAGTGCGTGAGAACACCCTCCTCCACTCGACATGTGTGCCCCTCGGCGCGTCGGGCTGGGCGTACGACTGCACCTCACAGCGCGGCTAGGGCTAGTGCGCTGGGAAAAGACCGCATGGCGCATGGCATGCGCGCATGGCTCAAGGTGCGCTTTCGTGGAGATTGCTTTGTGCTAGTTATAGTTATAGTTAGGCGCGGGGTGACATTTTTTTTGACCGCCACCTGTCGCCACGAAAATCTCAACTATCAGTAAACTGATAGGGTCATGGAGCGCGCGCCGCCGCCCTCCCTCGCTGCCGCTGCCCTCGCCGAGATGGACGAAGGTTTGAGTGACACCCCGCTGTCGCCGAAGCGACCGCGTCAGGACGACCCTCCCAGCCAGGTGGGCACAGGAGCCAGCCTGCCACGCCCGCGGACCACCGCGAACGCCACGAACAAGGCTGCCATGTTGGCAGCAGCCAGCATACAGCACACCTCCAACACAACACACAGCCACGACCAGTCACACCACACCAGTGGGACGCTTCCAAAGGGAAGGCCTCCGGGCTGGGACCCTACACAACCGCGGTACCGCCCTCGCGCTCCGGCGCGAGGGGCCGGCCCGGTACCATCTACAGCAGAACCCCAATGGGGAAATCCCGCATCACAACAAGGGGTTGAACAAAGAGCAGATAGGACCCCCCAGCAAGGGGCACAGGAGCAAAAAGGGAGGCAGACCAGGAGGGATGCCCCCCAACGCCCCCGAAGGCCAAACGGACAAGCGAGCCACGGGCGCGCGAACGTCGCAAGTGACACAGGCCCAGGAGGCCCACCACAACAAACACCAACTTGAGAGAGAGCCTACACAAAGCACAATCCACACGGAACCCTCGGTAGCTGTGAATGAGCTGCAGCATGCGTGTGATCATGACTTGAGAGATCGCAGTGTCGTCATAACTCGCCAAAGAGGTGCGGTTCACAAGATGAATGTCAACTGTGTAGAGCTCCCGATTCCCCGCAAGGTGCTGGGAGAGTGATGAGACGGGTTCGACGTGCGGGTCGGGGGCTGTCGTGGTCGAAGTCGTCCGGGTCGTAGTAGAGGTCATAGTAGGGGTCCGGCGGGGGTGGGGGTGTGCCAGGAGGTGCCGGCGGTGGAGCGCGCGGCTGCGGGTGAGGAAGGGAGTGACGCGTCGGTCGGTGAGCAGCAGGGGATGCCGCTTCAGGTTGTGGCCAATGGGTGGGAGGGCGGCTGGAAGGGGGCGGCCCTCGGGTAGTCGGCGGTGCCTCGGCGGCGAGAGGACGTTGGACGTGAGAGGCGGTTGTCGCGGGTGGCGACGGTCTTGGGGGCGGCAGAGGAGGCGGATCGGGCTGGGGAGAATTAAGCGAGGGTGAGACAGGCTGGAATGTGTTAAGGAAAGGGGGTTGGGGTTGGGTGTTGGCCGATGTGGTGTCGTGGTGGAAGTGGGGGTAAGCGGGCGTGTTGGGGGCTCGGAGAGGTGAGTGGTGGAGGAGGTAGTGCTCCTGTGGTTGGTAGCGGTGGTCTCGAATGAGATTGGGAAGTTCGGGTGGGGTTGGGATGGGTAGGAGTTGGGGAGGGATGTGGGGAGGGATGAAGTGGGGTGGAGAGGAGTGAGGAGAAAGGATAGGTGGCTGAGCTGGCGGAGGGTGATGCATGCCGGGCGCGGCGGCGTAGGGAGAGTAGAAGAACGGCTGGGAGGGGGTGGGCGTGTGGACAACAGGCGAGTAAAGGTAGTGGGTCGATGGGAATGACTGGTGGGGCTGCACAAGTGGAAGATGTGGGTCGGAGGTGAGTGTTGTACGTGGACTGGGGGGTGAATGGTGGCGGCGGGATGGTGGCTGCGTGAGGGGGAGGAGCGGGGGTGAACGTGTGGGAGGGTGCGATCGGCACCCCTCCGCTACCATGTGACGAGTGAGGTGGCACGGGAGCAAATGTGCCTGTGGATGTGTGTGGTGCTTGTGGATGTGGTGAAGCTTGGGTAGTGTGATGTGCGGAAGGGGAGGGAGAGCGTGATGGTGGTGACGAGGCGAGTTCAGAGGTCTTGTTACATGGCGTGAGAGTGGGGTCGGAGGACATGGTGGCAAACGAGAACGGGATGGGGCACACGGAGACAGGCACAGAGAGGGTGCTCCCGGGCGAGCGCGCCAGAAAGAAACACAAGACAGAAACATAAAAGGGGCGACGGGAAAAAAGAACACGGGAAACTCTAGGAACAGAGGGAAAACTAATGGAACGAAGGGGAGAGCCGGGCTTCGGAGGGGGAAAGCGAGGGGCGAGCGCGGGGGAACTCCGAGCCTCGTGGGCCGAGGGAACAAAAGGAACCACTGGGGTTGCATGGAAGGAGGAAAGGAAGGGATCCCGGTTGGAGCTGCATGCGAGGGGACCGGGAGAGAGGGGCGGAAGGAGAGACACGCTCTAAGAATAGAGTGTGTCGGGGACGCTCCCCCTTGCATGTGAGGGGGCGCGCTCTAAGAATAGAGCGTGCCGCGTGGGGTGTTCCCCTTACCCGCAACAGCTAGGGGTTGGCAGAAATATCCGGATATATCCATTGGATATTTGGGCAGATTTTGGCAGGATTAGATATGTCTTGGATATTTGGGTGGGAGCCTTGGATACTTGACGGATATTTGGGTGGTCGAGGGGCGCCTAAGCGAAAACAAAACCCCCCAATCAAGAAAACAAAACCACAGAGGGGCTCGTGGCTCGTGGCTGGCCTGGGGGTCACCAGCGAAGTCCCATAGAAAGTAGATGGTGAATACGTGAATAAAGTGGCTGAATATGTAATATTAATATTGTGGATGATTGCGACAGACACAGACTGCGGGCAAGACGATGCGCAGAGGTGAGGGGCTGCACCTGCCTCCTACCTCCTACTCCCTACTCCCGCCCCCAGGCCCCAAGCCCGCGGCCATAACACCACACGCCACGCATGGCCGAGCATCACAAGCGCAACGCTCGCGTGTGCTCCCGCCGCTCGCTCGCAGCCGCGCAGCCGCGCCGCGTGCCCTCAGCCACCGCGTCAACGCAACGCCCTGCGCACGCATTGTGTCGCATGAGCACGGTGGTACGATACAACCGCAATCAACGCCAGTAGGTAGTCGTGATCGTGATCGTGCTGTATCGTGTGATGTGTGTTGTGCATTGTGCAATGTGTGATGTGGATGTGGTTTCCATGAGCCATGAGGTCAAGAGGTCGATCATCAACCATCAATCACAAACAAATGTCAAATGCAGTTGTATGAAGGAACATGAAGGCTAGCTAGAGCTAGAGCTCAAAAATCAAAGCAATGCCCGCCCCACCCGGCACACGACACACGAGCATGGCGCAACAGCTACAGCGCGTGAACGCGTGTTGCTATTTACAGCGCATGAGCCGGATATTTTCCCGGATATTTGGGTAGCTTGGTGGATATTTTGCGGATATTTTTGCTAGATATTTGGGTCCGATTTTTTGGATATTTCTGCCAACCCCTAGCAACAGCTCCACCAACGTTGCTGCCACCACCCTCTTCGCCTCCCTCGCCGCCACCACGCCCACCACCGCGTGTTCCACCTTCTCCACCCCCATTGTCGCCTCCCTTGCCGCCGCCTCCCGTGACCCCTCCGCCATCTCACCCACCTCCTTCCTTCCCTCCTAGTGCTCCACCACCGTTGCTGCCACCACCCTCTTCGCCTCCCTCGCCTCCACCGCGCCCACCACCGCGTGTTCAACCTTCTCCACCCCCATTGTTGCCTCCGTTGCCGCCGCCTCCCGTGACCCCTCCGCCATCTCCCCCACCTCCTTCCTTCCCTCCTAGTGCTCCACCACCGTTGCTGCCACCACCCTCTTCGCCTCCCTCGCCGCCACCGCGCCCACCACCGCGTGTTCCACCTTCTCCACCCCCATTGTCGCCTCCGTTGCCGCCGCCTCCCATGACTCCTCCGCCAATGCTACCGCCTCCTTCCTTTCCTCCTGGTGCTCCACCACCGTTGTTGCCACCGGAGCTGGCTGTTGTAGAGCGGAGCAGAGCGGGAGATCTTTCAGTGGGACCCTACTGCCTACTGCGAGCTTCCGCCGCAAGTAGCTAGGGGGAAAGAACACCTTGATTCCTAGTGAAAAATTGCAACGCCTAGCCGTACGGCTAGGCACAGCTAGAACACATCTAGTGAGTCCACACCCACACGGCACCGCAATGGAGAGTGACCACGACGACCGAGGTTAGGAAACACGTTAACGTTGAGGAAAGCAAAGAATAAGAGAATGGAAAATACCCCTCACGACAGAAGACATAAGCCCCCGGGTAGGGCCCTCACACGCTCGGGCCCCACGAGGCACTATTACTCTAGCACCCGGCAGCATAAGACAAACAAACAAACTCGCACCAGACGCGCCGCCACCAGGCCTGTCCCGGCCCTCCCCCCACGCAAGGCCCAAAGTAGTGCACATGGGCCGAAGCCCCCAAGCTACCAAAAACCGCGCCGTGGGCAGCACGTATGAGCGGCAGATCTTGGTGCAAAGAGGTCCGTCCTTCACACCTCGCAGCTCCCATCGCAGAGCATGCTCACTCGCCACATCTGCATGATCAACTCGATAACCATCAGATTTGCACAATCAACTTGTCAACACCACCATCACAAAGTGAAAGACAACGTCCAACCAATCGAAGGCACCGTCATTTCATGGCGCCTTCCCATCGTTCAATCAAAACTCATCAGCCGGCTCCTCGTCCTCTAAATCCTCAAGAGGCGAGAGGAGATCTGCTGCTTGTGAGAACTCTGGAAAGGTGAAAGTGGTCTCCGCTCGATTCTCCTTGTTAAGCTCGGCCAGCACCATAGCAATCTCTTCGTTGCTGGGCTCCATGCCGACTTGTTCAAAGGCTTGTGGTAGCTCTGCAAGAGTGATCTCGCCCTTGTCCTCCACGTCCACGCGGCCAAAGGCGATCCGTAAGGCTTCAAGCTCCTCTGGTGTGAAGCGCTCGTCAAGCGGCACGCGCTCTGCACGCACATGCGCCCGCTCCCGTCGGATCTCGGCTAGCCTGTCCGAGATTACTCGCTCAGGCGCCACAAGCTCGACGGGAGGAAGTGGCTCTGGCTGGCGCGAGGCGGGGACCATTTCGTCTGGTGGCATCTCAGTGTAGTATCCGCATTTTGGTGTGTCATTCACCCATTCGCCGTCATACCTGCGATGAAGCAAACGCAGGAGAGGGCGTCAAGATCATCTTTTTACGTGATGCGCACGGGCATGAAGACGGCATCGGTGTTGGGCACACTATCGATAGACAACATCCACGCATAACTTTGGCGCCAGCAAGGACCACTTTGCATCACACTAAAAACCAAATGGTGGCAGGCCACTCACCGCTTCGTGTGCGTTTTCCGCTCCTTGTCAAAGTAGAAGTGCACACCCTCACCCTCTTTCATGTCCTCAACAAACATTCCCTCAAAATGGTCACCATTAGGAAGATCTAGAATACCAAAGCCATGCTTCTTGTTGTTGAAAAATGCGCCCTCATAGACACCTTTCTCTGTTGTCAAGGTTCCTGCGCCATGCCTGACACCATTCTTCCACTCTCCCGAGTACTGGTCGCCATTCGCGTAGTAGTAAATCCCACGACCGTGCGGGTGATTTTCACTCCACTGACCGACGTACCGCTTACGCAACTCGCCTTTCACCTTGACCCAGAGCGTGCCCATCCCATCTCGCTTGCCCTGCACCCAGTCGCCAACGTAACGTGTGCCGTTGGCTGACTCGAACGTCCCCTTTCCATGGTATTTGTTGGCCTTCCACTCGCCTAGATATTGCCCCGTCCGCGCGTAGTTTGCCTGTCCAGGTAGCTTTCTTGTGAAATAGATGGTCCTGCGCGGCCCCTCCCTTCGCGAAATCCACTCGCGTGAAGCAGAATCCAGCAATTCGTCATTCGCCATCGCGGGCCGAGCGAGCGGACAGATCGAGCGCGTGAGGAGGGAGCACGAGAGTGGTGGGGCGGGGGGGGGGGGAGGAGAAGAGAGGAGGGAGAGGGAGAGGGAGGGAGAGAGGGGGGGGGGGTGGGGGGGGGAGGGAGGGAGAGAGAGAGAGAGAGAGACAGAGAGAGAGAGAGAGAGATAGGGAGGAAGAGGGAGAGAGGAAGAGAGAAAGAGGAAGAGAGAGAGAGAGAGAGAGAGAGAGAGAGGGAGAGAGAGAGAGAGAGGAAAAGAGAGAGAGAGTGAGAGGGAGAGAGAGGGAGGAAGAGGGAGAGAGAGACGGCAGCGGTCGAAAGAAACGAAAGGGAATGCGAAACGGACGGGAGAGGAGATGATACCGAAGAGGGGGGGATCTACCGATGCTGTGAGTTCAGTTTTTAACTACTACTTTCGTTCCTCCCCCCCCCCTCTTTCAGCGGCCCTCACTCACTCCGCCGTTCCGAGTGGCGCGCCCTCCTCTCCCTCTCTCCCTCTCTCCCTCTCTCCCTCCTTCCCACTCCCTCTCCTTCCTTCGCATCCTCTTTGCCTCCCTCCCTCCGTCCTCCTCCCTCTTATCCTCTCTCCGCCTCCCCAGTCCCGATGGACGACGTGGCGCCGACAGACGAGCTTTCCTTCTCACAGGAGGACGTGACTGGCCTGTTGAAAGAGGTGAGGCCAGCTAACTGAACCAGCTGCTCGGCCGAGCGCCAGAACCCTTGGAGGGGGAAAGCCAGGAAGGGAGAGAGTGTGGGAGCGGGGTGGTGTGGTGTGGGGGGTGAGAGGAAGATTGAGGGAAGGGATGGAAAGGGACAAAGAGAAGGATCGGGAGAAAGAGGGGGAGATGGACAGAGGGAGCGAGAGGGAGATAGAATGGGAATACGTGGAGAAAAGGAGAGGAGACCACGGTATCAGTCTCGCCAGCCGCAAGACTACACGGGAGACGGGGGGAGTGGGGCGGAGGGGGGGAAGCGGGAAGAGAGAGAGGAATAGAGGGACCCAGACGGAGAGATAAGTGTAGAGTGAGAAAGGGAGTGGCAGAAAGACATCATCAGGAAGGGTGAAACCCAGAGATAGGGAGAAAGAGATTGTGCGGGGGAGAGGTGAGAGAGGCCGCAGAGAGGAACCCTACTTGATGGAAAGGAAATTGCATTGGCTTTTATTCACTCCAAGCACCCCTCGCTCTTCAGGCCATCGAATCAGTACTTGGCGGCGCGACGTACAACCACACCAAGGTGCCACAGTGGACATCCAATGTGTGGCGTGCCTCTGCACCCCTTTATCGGCTGGGCAAGATCTGGGTTGCGCAACCTGTTAGGCGGGGAGCCGGAACGCCAAATTGTGTTTCTGCCCACCGCATCTGCAGGTGATTGAGCAGGCGATGCAAAGATTGAAGGCACAACAGCAACCATTCAAATACATCGTGACGTGTGTGATCATGCAGAAAAATGGTGCGGGAATGCACATGGCTACTTCTTGCTACTGGGACAATACATCGGATGGGAGCGCGACGCTGAAATGGGACAACAAGACCATGTATTGTATCGCCACAGTGTTTGGCCTTGCTATCTAACCTTGACTCTCTTTCTTCGTCTTTCTGGTTATGGACGGATCGATGCCATGTTTTCTTAATTACCGCCAAACGTCAGTCGTACCATGGCTAAGCATGCCATGCATTTGATCCCACGCTCAACCGACTGTGAAACGACGGTGATGTTGCTGCTCTGTGGCGTGTAGAGGTAAATGCCTGTTGTATTTGCACGTGTCACGAGACATTCATAGTGAATATTTGTGGTTGCCTGAAGCTGCCACTGCCACATTATAGGGGTAGAGAGATGTATGGGCGTTGCGCGGGCAAGGTCAGTGGGGCGAGGCGCGGCCGAGGTTGAATGCCTAACGAACTATCTAGTTTTAGTCTGCACATTCTGAAGGCTGCTGCCATCTCCTAGCTACTATCGCTTAAGCTGTTGTGCCGAACGTAACTAATTCACGTAAGCATAAAAATAAAGGCACATTGCACATTGCACATGGTGTGTCCTATCCACCCTTCACCCTAGTACATGCACTACGACAAAAAATCTTAAAAACTAACCGCTACTTGCACGGCGTGAGGCAGATTGTTTGTGCTACGTGCTACTCCTAACTACCCTCCCTATCCTACCACATCCACATCCCCTTCCCTCTTTCTCCCTAGCGCCTGCTGCCTGCTGCCCTACTGGTTATTAGGGTTGTGAGATTCAGACTACGTATGGTGTTAAGCGCTTGCTTCAAGAAATCGGGGAGTTTGCTCGTCCCTCTTGTACTATCGGTCAGTTTGTGGGTGAGTATGGTGGTCAATACTAATTAATAGTATTGTCAATACCGCCGCCCTACCTAAGTTCGTGCGGCTGAACCTCAACGCCAGGGCAACCGGAGAACCAGGCGCCAGGCGTCTAGTACTTGCTTGAATTGCGCTTGCCTCGCGTCGAGGTAGTTTAGCATCCATTTTGCCTGAAGGGCTTTTCTATGGTTGTCCCAGTCTAGTAGGCCAAGCTCTAGTTGAGGCTCTGCGTCTGCATCGCCCTTTAGCGGGAGATCCGGGTATTTAATGCATTTAATCGCCTTAATCCACTTTTAGATTTTAGTGCCTTCCCGGTGCGTGCGTTTGTCGCCATAGTCCATAGTATTCTGTCTACAGATTTTTTGGATGCGTGGAAGGATTTCGGGGCCGCCAACGTTTGCAACCAGAACCTAGGGACGAATCCCAGGCAGTTCTACTTGAAGAAAGAACAGACAGTTCCCTCTGAAAAAGAAACGCTTGAAGGTTCTGCAGTCTACTACTACCTAGAGGGAACCCCTCGTACTCTCAGTCTGTGATGCTGCCCCTCGTACTCCCGTGTATCGGCAGCATTACGGTGACCGTCCACGCTTCCGACACATGCAATGGCACAAGAAAGAAAGCCTTGCGATAGCATTCACAATCGTTCGCAAAGCCTCGCGATCGCTCACTAAGCTCGGACAAGTAGCTTCATCCCTGATGACCTTTCCCAACCTATGCAGTAGCCGCAACGCGGCTCTCATCTGCGTTCCTGCCCACCTGTTGTGATTCAATACAGAAGCGCTGCCAGTCGGGGTTTTGACCGATGATTCGTGCCATCCACCTGGACCCCTCCTCGGTGCTTGCCCACAGCCAGCTATTCGCGCCGCTTGAAGGTATCCGGGAAATCGCGGCCGATCGCGCTGCGCGCCATGCGAGCACTCCGTCTCTGGCAGCCTCACTCCCAATGCAAGGTGGTAAAGCAAGTGAAAGCAGCATGGAATCGTCGGAGACGTCATCGCAGCCGCCAGTGTGAAAAGTTAAGGCTGGAATGTATATGGCGTCGCCAGGTTGCATATCTCTGTCCACAATGATCTCTGAACCAGCGGCTTGCCCAGCGACACGGAACCTGTGGGACGCGTCAGGAACTGTTGATCAACATTACTTCAAGGAATTATCAAGGCGTCTCTTGCGTTGATCCGCACAAGTGCGATTGAACCTCATCGCATAGAGGCTTTCTCACAGTAGTCAGTACCTGAGCATCCGCCACATGTTACCGGAATATGTGCCACTCACCGCTTTCTTCCATTGAGCAGCACCAAAAGCACGTCCACATCATCTATATGCCAACCAAGTGAAGCGGATGGCTTGTCATTCGTCGTCAGATATACGTCGGCATTCATCCATTCACGCCCTGTCCTCTCCTCGAGACTGGTGAGGAAGGATTGGAGCTGCGGAGATGGTGACGAGCAGCCATGGAAGCCGCCATCGGATGCGGGCTCTGCGGTGGCCTGCCCAGTGGGCGCGTGGGATGCGACCCGGGCCGAGAGCGGTCCACGTGCCATCTCGACCGCTTGGCGAAGCGTGGTCGCCGCGGTGTGCCCCGGGAGGCTAGCACAGCTGCCCAGCTCACACAGCCAGTCGAGGCCACTTGCGACTGGAGCAAGACTGTCGGCGGAGCCCGAGGGATGGAACGCCTTGACCAGCGCTAGACGAGAGATCTCCAAGCCGTACACCTCGCCGGATACCGAAGCGCACATCCCCGCCGGCAGAGCCGACGTAAGGAGCCGAGCCGAGCCTCCGCTGAGATCGAGCATCCTCGGCTCAGCCACGAGCGAGCGAGCGAACCAAACTTCTCGACCAATGAATGAGCTTTAAAAGTAGAGAACCCTTCTCCGAGTATCACCTAGTATGGCCCGTCGACGTTTTTTCTTGTGAATTTCTTGGATGGGAGTAGTTCAAATTCAATCTTCATGCAGATTACTTACCAAATTCCAAATTTAATAGTTCATGCAGATTACTTACATACAGGTAGTCGAAACTTCGCCACCGCTGATGGGAGAAGAGGGCAACTCCATTGGTGCTTCTCCGGCCTCGGCTAACGGCTAGCTCGGTCACTCACTCATTTTAACCACTATTTCCCACCTCCCCTGGGTGTCCAAGGATTCCGCAAGGTTCCCCCCTACCTGCCCCGCCAAGTCCCTCCCCCCTCCGAACGACCCCCTCCCGCCCCACGAAGGGCAATGGCGTCGGTCAGGGACCCCCACCCCTTCCCCTGCGCGTGGCACTCCACTCGTCTCGCCGATAACCAAGACACGAGGACACGAGATGCCGTCGGCCTGCACGGTCTCGACGTCACGCCTAATGTCGCCGAGCGTGGCACACATTTCGTCGAAGTGAATGGGCAGCACCTGAGCCGGAGACTCAGGCGGTTGACCAGCAGGGCGAAGAACGAGCTGTGCCGCCTCGGCGATATCTTTCGGCATAACGTACGCGGCACCGTGGGCCGTGGGCAGTGGGCAGCGGCACGTTGGAAAGCGAGATCAATGACATACGAGAGGGCCTCGCCCTCCCTCAAGGAAGGACGGGTGCGCGCGAGATGAACGAGCAAATCTTCAGCGGCCGGAACCAAAGTCAGGCGCGCTGAAAACTGGCAAAGCGGAACGACAGCGGAAACGGAAACGAGACTGCGAGTGACGAGTGACCGGAATGGACGGAGACGCGGCGACCAACGTGCGAGCCGTCTGAAAGAAACGGGACGCGGCAGCCGGAAGAGAGTCGGACGAGAATAGAGCAGGCTGAGAACGGAACAATCGACGGAGTGCGCGTTGTACGACGGAGCCGATTGTATTTCGCGCAGGTGATAAGAGCGCGCAAGATGGCGCGGCTCCGCGTCACTTACGAGTCGAGCCATGCCGCCTTGGCTGAAGAAGAAGAAGAGGCGGAGGCGGAGATGCGAGCGCAGGTGCGAAGCCGCAGGCGGAAGACGGAGGAGATGGCGGTGGCCAAAGTGTGGGGCGCCAAGCAGCTGTAGTAGTAGTGTGTAGTGTAGTAGTAGTAGTAGCCTATCCCCTATGTTTATGAGAGTGAGTGTGAGTGCCATTACTTGCTCCTAGACAATCAACAATCGCATTGACAAATACAACGTTGGCAATGACAATGTACAGTGTGTAGCTGTTTATGGTCTACGGCAGGGGTTGATGATCTCCGGCTGAGGCTCGTTCTTCCCGCGTGGTCCCCCACCGCAGTACAAGTTGCAAGTTGAGCAAAAGGAAAGAGAAAAAGCATGCAACACCTAGCCTTCCCGCGTACCGCAGTACAAGTTGAGCAAAAGGGAAGAGAGAAAAACATGCAGCACCTAGCCTTCCCGCGTACCGCAGTACAAGTTGAGCAAAAGGAAAGAGAAAAAACATGCAGCACCTAGCCTTCCCGCGTGGTCCCCCACCGCAGTACTACCTAGGCTCGACCCTGCTTAACTGCGCTGTTCGGATGGGAAGCGGTGACCCAGGGTGAAATGGCCGCATGTGACAGTATCGCACACAAAGTGTTTAATGAATCCAGTTATTCTATGTATGATGTATGGGTGGGCATCGGGGTCCTGACCTCCTTCCTCCGGGGCGGACTGAGGAGATTTCGCTGTTTTCCTGAGTAAGTCGATGTAAGGGGAGGTCGAATTGGCGAGCGCGGTCATCGCCCATGAGACAGTCTTCAGTCTTGCCCCATGCTGAGCTTATGAAGGGTGTAGCCGATAGCCGATATCCATATCCGATATGCGATATGCGATATTATGAATGATATATGATATATGATATCGGATATGCGGATATGCGATGTCGATATCGATATGCCGATAAGTAGTTTCCGTTGCCGTTGTGTCGAATCCACGTAAAAAAATCTTAACAAACTAATCGCTAATCGTTACTTGTTACTTGCACGGCGTGACGTGTGACGTGAGGCAGAGTGCTGATGTTACTCCTATCTACCCGTCCTACGTCCTAGCCTGCCACATCCCCGTCCCCCGTCCCCCGTCTCCTTTTCCTTCTCGCGGAGTCCCGGGGGCCAGGGGGAAGGAGACGTCGCGATGTCGCAGGTCGCGCACACTGCCTCGACCAAGGGCCTCGGGCGTGAGAAAGGGGGGTGGGAGTGAATGATAAAAAAAAGATCTGAAGGTTCAGGGCTACACACCTACCGCTAGACAGCGCATACTACTGCTACTGCACATCAGCCATCGCCCTTCCTAGTTGGGCTGTAAGTACTGATATTAGTATTGATGCATTAGTATTAGCTCCCCAGGAGCTGATATACTGATGTTAGTTCCTAGGCTGCCAGTTCAAAAATAAAACTGAAAACAAAACTCCGGAGCGGGAACGAGCCCCCGCGAACAAGCGCAGAGGCGCGCCAGCCCGCTCCCTCCCCCCGCCTATCTCTCCTGCTAGCTGCCCACCCCCCACCACCCACCACCCCACCACCTTGGACTCTTGGCCTCTTCACATGCACCTGCCAACTCGTGCTCTGTGTTTATTTGCGCTGCCCTCCCCTTTGCGCACGCGCCACGCGCTGCACGCTGAACACCCCCCAGTATGTACAAGTATAATAATAGCGATACTAGAAGTTATAATAGGGGTGTAAGCTGATATTAGTACTGATGTCAACTAAGTTTATACTTAGTTCGCCCATGGGGGGGCACGAGCCCCCCTCTCTCTCCACTCCTCCCCCGCCATGGGGGAGGAACCACCCATCCTCCTGGCACGCCTGATGGCTTGCCAGGAGGCCACTGCCCTGCTGACCCTCTCTCCCACTGACAGGCTCGCCTGATTCGCGCATCCTGGCCCGGCGTGGCCAGCCCATTGCTCCAACCCCTCCTCCCCCCCTGTTCGACAGGCAGACAGGTGCAGCGTGGGGGCCCCTGAGGCTCAGGAGCGCCAGCGAGGGAGAGGCAGGGGAGGCCAGGGCCCAGCCCCAGCCTCCTCTGCCCCCTGAGCTGGCCTCCATGAGCCTCCAGGGTCGCCAATGGGCAGCTGCAGGCCTGCCGCAGGCGCGCCATCGCGCGTGCCGCAGGAGAGGGGAGAGAGAGCGCGGAGAAGGGGGTGGGCGGAGCGGAGCTCCGCCCACCGAAAAATAGGTAAGTCCCGCACCTGTTTACAGGATAAGTCGGGACTGAGGTCGCCGCCCACTCGGAGACACAGGAGGAAGAGAGGGAACAGATCACCGGGGGGAGGCGCGGGCCACCGGACCATATCTAAGCCCTTCACCCCAATCCCCCTAGTAGTGCACGGGGGGAGCCGCCTGATGGCGGGGGGAGAAGGGCTGGGAGCGTGGGGGTGTAGAAAGTTTTCCTACGTGAGTAGAAAGTAGAGGGTCCACGGCTGCGTGCGCGGTGAGACTATTAAAAGGTTTATATGATATTAGTACTGATGTAAGTACTGATGTAAGTGTAAGGTCAAAACCACCGTAAGCTTACGGACTGACAGCCCAACTAGGTCGCCCTTATCTCCCTTTTCTCCGCCCCCTTGCCTTCCCCCCCTCATTCCTTTGTCTTCGGTGTCGGTGTCGGGGGTGCGGCCCTGGTACACTACACACTACCCAGGGCCCGGTTTTGGGTGTGGGGTCCGGGCAGGCCTTTTGTAGAAAATTGGTCCACTTGGGGTTCGAACTCGTGCCCAGCACCACACATTGCGAGGGAGCCGTCACCTGAGCCGCTAGGGGCCCGCTATCGTGGGAGTGAATGCCCAGATGGGACAATAGGCTTCTAATAGGTTCTATTAAGAGGTCAAGAGGCCTACCAGACCTGTTACCTGTGAATAGGTGCCTGCGCTTTTGCCGGGGCCTATGCTCCGGATGGCCTGTATTGTCTCTTCCACGCCAATGCGGCCTTCCATGCGGCACTTGTCTAGGTCGCTGAGAGGGCGGTCCGACAGTGCGGCCTCTAGGTCCGGGACTCTTTGGGCTTCCTTGGGTGAGTACAGCCAAACGTAGTATCTACGGAACTCTCTCCTGATGTCGTGGTCGGAGACCGCGGTCTCGTGTTCCGAGTGTGCGGGCTGGTCCCAATTCTTGGTCCGAAATATCTCGGTGATGTTGGCCTTCCACCTACGGGTCTTTAGTTGCGCGAAGAATTCTTTGGAGTGCAGGTCTTCCTGTCGGAGCTGGCGGTGTAGTGGTCGGTCCTTTAATGGGATCCTGCTGCGGATTTCCGCTATCTCTCTCTGGACTTGTGCTAGTTCCTCTGTTAGCTTCCCGTTCGGCCCTTGCTTCGCGAGCTGGATATTCAACCTCGCGGCTTTCAGTTCTAGGTCGGATTGTATCGTGGGTTTCGCTCTGGCTGCCGTTTCCTCCCTCAGGAGTGTGGCTACGTGGTGTTTAGTGTCCTCCCACACGGTTTCCGGGTCTTCCCCTTCGTTCATTTTGTGCATGGCCCTTTGCAAGAGTATTTCTATCGTCCGCGTCGTTCCTTTTTCGTGTATAATCTCTAGGTCTATCGGGGCGTCGAAACTGCGTCCGGGCTTGTAGCCCGGCGTCTCGAACGCTGCGAGGACTGGGAGGTGGTCCGACGTGGCTCTTCCCGAGAATAGATCCGGGCTCGGCCCGTGTTTCTGCCATTGAAAGGCATCTGTGTCTTTGCTGTGGTATATTCTGTCGATTCGCGTGTGAATCGTGGCCGCCATTCTTGTGTAGCCCACGCTCGGGTCTAAGCCCATCGTGTGGTGCACGTCCCGGAGGTCTGGTTCACGCGAAGGGTGGTGGTTTCGCCATACCTTTCTTGGAATTGTTGTGCGCAGTCTTCATTGACGGCTACGTGCCAGGGGCCTGCGATGGACCGTGCCCAGAAGTCTGGCTCTGGATCGACTCCCTCTAGCTCGAGGAGCAGTTCAACTATCGCGGCGTAGACGGTCGTGTCCAGAAAGGTGTAGTCCCCCTCTTGGTGGAAGGAGAGGTCGAAATTTGCGTCTGTGTCTACGCCCTCTTGCTCTCCATCTGACGCTGGCTCCTGCGTCAGGGAAATGTGGGTCGGCCATGAGTATGAGTTTGGTGCTTGGTGGCGGGCTGGTTGTTGGTGGTCGGTTCCCAGTCCCTCTTTCAGAGGGGCCCTGGTTGTGTTGTGTTGGGGCTCCAGTTGTGACATTCTTCTGTTGTAGTACGTATGCAGGGTGGGGTGTTGGTTGTGCCCATAAGGGCCACCCGGTCTCGGGCCGCGCCGCCAGGGCGGCGCGACCGTCACCAGGGTGGGAGGAGCCTCTGCCATGAGGCATGCCCAATGGTTGCTTTGTGCGTCTTGTCTGCTGTGTCTGTCCTGCTGTCTGCAGTCTGCTGTCCCCCATGGGGGGGACCAGCATGGCTGCTGAGGGTGGTGCGGCCGGGGCCACGGGCCGTGTGGCGCGACGCGAGTCGCACGCACCTGCTCGGCCTCCGCGGGTGGACGCGGTCGCTTCGCCAGCGACTGCTCCATGGGTACTGGAGGGGCGCCCTCGGCGGGGGGCCCGAAAGAGAGGGGAGTCGCGCCGGCGCGCTCCATGGCGACCAAGTATAAACTTAGTTGCCAGGATGGGTTAATACGAGTGTGTGTGTGCGACCCTGCAAGAACCAGCTTGCGACCGTACTAGTACTAGTGACACCCCACCCTGCTCACGAGAGCTCTGGGTTTTGCATGGCCACCACCTCCAGGCCATTCTTCGGCCGATCGCGGGCGATCGGACGTCGCGGAAGATCCGCGTTTCTATCACCGCTCTGATTCCCTCCCGTGAGCGCCCGCCTCAATCTCCCAAAATAGACCGCCATGCGCGGGGCAAGAGACAATTGTCACAGAAGGCAAGGCGTGCAATTGTGATGGTAGCATCTATGGTTTCGAAATTTTTTTGTCGCCGGGCACCACGCTAGGTGGCACGAATCTTCTCGGGCTGGGGCTAGTGGCGACATAGTCTACACATACCGTCGGACGCTGCTATCTGCGAATCTATTTCTGGTGCCAGTCCCAATCTTCCCATGGGCTATGGGTAATATGTTATATATGTTTGAAGTGTAGGTGTTTGTCCGTGTGTTTCAGCAGTGGCAGTGTGTATAACCTAGCTATGTGCTTCCATTCATCTTTTGTGTGATGTTTAGTTGCTTCTCCCATACAAGATACAAGTCTCGTCGTAACGCCATGCCAACAGGTAGGAGGTAGGGTCAACCAAGTATAAACTTAGTTGCACAAGCAGTATTGAGAGCCTGAGTATGGATCACCACGGAGGCGACGGCTTACACGGTAGCTTTCACACAAACATACAAAGTCACTTCTCGTCGTCGTTGTTTAGGTGAAATGGTGAAATATTGTCCGCGCCTATGGGCCAAGACGCAAGCGTTGCGGATGGTACTAGTACTAGTAATTGTGTAGACCGCTAGTTTCCGCTCCTCTAGAGGCAGCGACCAATCGACTAAGGCGGACCGCGAATCAATTCTACTCCTCACCCCAAACCTCAGCTTCACCCTCTCCTTCTTCGCGGAATTGCAGCTCGTCCTCATCATCGCCATCGTCATCGGAGAAGTCGGCTCCGACACCGCCACTTGGATTGCCAGATTGTCCACCGACCTCGGCCCCGATTTCCATGCCGTCCTCCCCATCACTGGCATACTCGTCGTCCTCTGCCCTATCTCCATCTTCTTCAAGCTCGTCCTCGTCATCATCTCCAAAAATGCCAAAGGCCTCGAGCGCGAGCCCGCCCCCAAGCTCCTCTCTCGTCATGTCAGCCGCCATTCCTGCAACAGCACCGTCCGTTGTAGCTAGGGCGTCCGTTGCTACCATGTCAGCCGCCACCGCAGCTGCAGCTGCCACCGAACGAGCCGCCGCCGCCGCCTCTGCTGCCGCCGTCGCGACAAGATTCGCTCGTGCCGCCAATCTCTCTTCTTCGTCGGCCGGTTCCGCCTCGGCCTCGGCCTCTTCCCCGGCATCCGGGTCGTCTGCTGCTAGATGGCCACTGGTAGCGACACTGTCGGGCGCTACTGCTCCGGGAGGGCGTTCCCGCACCATACGAATCATGGTGTCTTTGACAGCATTGCGCATGCGCTGAATGGTGGCCTCGTCGTACCAACCGTTGCGCTTGTCGCAGACAGAAGAGGTCGGCGGCGGAGCCTGCAAGTGAGGATTGGTATTGGATGATCTTTGGACGAGCAAGAGTAGGACGTCCGCTGATCAGGATTCATTAAGCGCGCAGCAAAGCGGCGAGGGGATGTACAAGACCCAAGACCAACTGTGCGGCGGAAGAGGGGGGGGGGGGGATGCCCACCTCATGCACAAGGGCCTTGATCTCCTCACCCTTCAAGTCGCACATTTGCAAGTAGACGCTCCGTTGTTGCGGCAGGTGCCGATCGTCGGGAAGGACCGCTGAAGCGGGTCCAGCGCCCCCTTCCGAGCCCCGCGTCGCAGCTATGGCGCCCACAACCCTACCACCAGCAGTCTCAGCGCCCTCGCCACCCATGCCGCCGCCGGTGTGGCGTCGATGAGGTGCCTTCAAGTGCCCAAGTCCTCGTAGTCTCCGTGGTGCACCGATGTCGGTCTTCTCGCATTTCCGGGGCACAAAGCTATCAAGCTCAGCAGGAAGCCGCAGGTCTAGCAGTTGGTAGATTCGCGAGTCGATCGAACGGCGCGGGTCGTAGCCGTAGACGATCCAGCAAGCCCGCCACCTGCGCACAAGGGCAGATGGCGAATAAGTTGAGGTCGCCGAATTCAAGCCGCTGAGCTGGAGCTGAGGGTGCGCGAATAGCCACGAGCAGTGGAGATGGAGGCAAGACACACGGTCCAGTGGAGAAGTAGTACGCCAGTTGAGGCAAGCGGAAGCGCAAGTGGTCCTCGGACTGGATAGCATCAGGTGGCAGCGATGCCCGGAGTGCACTACGTGACCAGATGGGCCTTTTTTGGAAGCGCTCAAGCATCAGCTTGAACAACTTGTCGTCGGGATCAATTGTCTGTTTGACTGCCTCAGGGGGCTCGCGTGGTGCTGTGCCGGACACAAAGTTGATCGAGGTGCCAAAATGCATGCGCTGGCCCAAGCCCTGGGCGCGGCGCCTCTTTGGTGGCGGCACTGGCGCATCGAGCGCGCCGCTCCGCTGCGGCTTGCGGCGAGTGAATCCGGAACGCTTGGGCAGGAAGTTGGATGGGAGGTCCGAGGCAAAGAAAGCAGGCGGCGGGATCGAGACGGAAAAGCGCTCGAGCGCCGGGTCGGCCGCGACGTTGGGGTCGGTCTGCGGCTGCTCCCATGGCCGTGAGAGAGCCGAGATTAACGTCGGGCTTGAGATGTACTGAAAATCGGCTAGGCCTGAGAAGCGGATGCTCTGCACGACCTGACCAACGACTTGCGCCTGCGGTGCCCCCCCTCGTCGCCGGCGCACGCGCAACAGCAGCGCGCTCGTGCTGATCCTCTCCCCGTAGAGTGGGTGCGAGAGCGGATCGGCTGGCCGGAGGGTGCACTGGAGGATGTTGCCATCGACAAAGGCGGAAGCGATCTCGGCAACCCCACCTAACATGGCCAGAGCGCGCTGCTCATCCTCCACGTGGCATGGGTGTTGCACCGCCAGCAGCTCGCGGCTCGAGGAGCCGGCGGACGAGCCCATCGGGGGGAGAGAGGGAGAGAACGGAGAGAAACACGGGGGGGGGGGGGGGAGAAGGGAAGGGGAGGGGAGGGAGGGAGAGCTAGAGGGAGAGGCTGAGTGACCTTTCGTGTGGGGTGGGTGGCTGTGGCTGTGGGGTGGGTGGAGAGACGGAGGGAGGAAGCGAGGAAGGGAGGGAGGGAGAGAGAGAGAGACGGAGAGCGAGGGGGCGCTGCCCTCCCCCGCCCCCGAGTGAAGCGCGGACGGGGCGCTTCCTATCCTCCTAACTCTAACTTGTTCCACCTCTTTAACTTTAGTAGATTCGAACCAGCTTTTGATCTAGCTTTCTATCCGTAGTGGATGTTATGCCTTGTAGGACAATTATAATTCTCATACGGCACACGCACAGCCTAATAATGGGTTGGGTGGGTTGGGAGAGCGAAATCCGGAGAGAAGAGTCTAGATTCACAGCGCCGTTCGAACGACGGTTACTGTGAAACCCAACATTCAACATTCGAACAAGCTTTTGACTTTTGACTTTTGGCCTTTTGATCTAGAGCTTTCTATCCGTAGTGGATGTTAAATTTTTTTAATTTTTAACAAATATTTATGGGTCGCGGCGCGGCAAAGGAACGGGACTAGCGTTCACTCAAGACAGGACACCATGCCGCGGCAAGCGCAAGCACCCTTCCCCCCTTATGCCACCCAGCTCTTCACTAGCTTTCTACCTGCGCTAGCCAGAGCGCCCCTCCCTCCACACTCAGACAGCCCCCTACGCCAGGATCCTGTTCTGGTCTCGCAGGCAAGGGGGCCTCATGGGAGGGAGAGGAGCAACTCCTCAGAGAGGAGCTGTGGGGAAGGAGATGTCTGAGTGGGGGCGCTATACCCTTGCGCTAGGCATGGGCAGCGACGCCGCCTCAAGACATGTCCTCCCTCTTGTCTTGAGTCGAAATTTTTGGTGCTTGAAACAGAGGGCAAGGGGGTTTGTGCTTCTTGGGTTAGTTGTAGTTGGAAGAGGGAGTGGGAGAGGGAGTGAAGTGTTGGAAGAGGGCCCAAGGCAGGGCACAGAGTTGTAGGTAATTGTGGCCCACAAGAGTGGGGTGAAAACGTGAAGTGTATCAACAAGGGTCTTGAGTTGAAATTTTTGGTGCTTTGAACAGAGGGCGAGGGGGTTCGTGCTGTTTGGGTTGGTTCTAGAGGGAAGGGAGAGTAGGAGAGGGAGTCAAGTGTTGAAGGAGAGCCCTCCAAGGCAGGGCACTGAGTTATAGGTTCTTGTGGCCCACAGGAGTGGGGTGAAAATGAGAAGTGAGTCAACATGTTGAAAAACAGAGGCACAAGTTGCTCTCCGTAGGAGATTGATGGTTGTGAAGAGCCCTCCCATGTTGGGTGCACTGATGGTAGAGGTTTCCACCATGGGGAGGGCAGCTGAGCTGCCCTCCCACATGAGGTGCTCTTGGGGTGGGAGGGTTTCCCACTGTTGGAGGGGGTCTCAAACAAAGACCCCCTGCATGCTACGCAGAGCCATGGGGGCAACCTGTTCGGTGCCAGTGCTCGCCACCCCGCGCGCTTGCGCGGGCGTGGTTTGGATGGGTTGGATGGGCTCTGAGAGGGCTTTCTGACGAGCCGCCTCGGGCGGCATGGGGCGTCCCAGGTGGGGCGCGGTGGCGAGGGTCGCCTGAGGCTCGGGAGCGGTCGCGGCACGCTCCATAGTTCAAACTATAACAATTGATCCGTAGTGGATGTTATGCCACCCACACCCCTCGTCGAAGACGGAAAGAAGAAGGGAGAGAAGGAATCTCACTCGTCGTTCATGACGGCATAGTGATGATCGAGGAGCCATCCAAACCAGGCGTACGCAACCGGCGTGGGACCGACGGTCCGACGGTGGGTTGGCTCCGGCCAGAATTTCGATTGAATAAATAAAATTAAAATGTTATATCCTAGCCAACCCCACTAGCTAATTGGACACAACTTTTCAGCCCCGGACTCCCGCCATGCCTGGCGAGCCAGGTGTCCGAGTGGTACCGGGGGGGGGGGGGGCATTGCCCCCTTCCCTCGATATTTGTCCTCCCCCCAGTGCAAGCACCGACCCTACGCACCCCAGCACACCCTCTCCTCGAGGCCACGCTGGGGGAAAACCCCTTTCGGGTAAAACAACGCAGGGGGGGGGGGGCACTCGTGAGTTTAGGGGCCTAGAGCGCTAATCTCCCTCGCCCGAGCGAGTGGCCGCGGCGAGCCGCGGCCCTTCCCTCCTGGCTCTGGCGCCCCCGTCTTCTCTTACCCAACTAGGTCTAGAAGACACGTAAACACCGGAGGGGAGAGCTGCCGCTCCCCCCTCCCCTCCCTCTTCCCTTTTCCTCCTCTCTTCCCTGCGGCGGGGGCCCATGGCGCGCGCCTGCGGCCCCTCGCTCAGGTCCCCAGATGGCCTGCAGGGCCTGGGAGCACAGCTCAGGGGGCAGGTGAGGCTGGGGCATGGCCCTGGCCCCTCCTGCCTCTCCCTCGCTGGCGCTCCGCGGCCCTGCAAGTCGACTGGAGCTGGCTGGGGGGTCCTGAACAGGGGGGCCCAGGGGGAGGACTCCGGTATTTCACCATTTGCGTACGCTTCGTTGAGCATGTCCGAGAGAGAGGTGTGGGACGATCATTTTTTCGAAGGTCTGATAGAACTCCATCGGGATCCCGTCGGGCCCCGCCGATTTTCCTTTGGCTAATTGCCGTATGGCCCGTGTCATCTCGGAGTGCGTGATCGGATTGTCTAGCATATTCTATCCCTCCCGCCCCACGAGGGGCAATGGCGCCGGTGAGGGACCCCCCTCCCTTCCCCCGCGTGTGGCGGGCTATTTTGGGAGATTGAGGCGGGCGATCACGGGAGGGAATCAGAGTAGTGAATGTAGGGCGCATCACCATAAGAAACGCGGAGCTTCCGCGACGTCCGATCGCGCGTGATCGGCCGAAGAATGGCCTGGAGGTGGTGGCCATGCAAAGCCCAGAGCTCTCGCGAGCAGGGTGGGGGGTCAATAGTAGGTCGCACACTGGTTCTTAAGGGTCGCACACACTCGTACTATAACCCATCCTGGCCCCTCGCACCGCAGGAATCGCTCGATTCGATCCGGCCCGACGCCCAGGGCCATGGCCCTGATTGACGTCGACAAGCGCTCGCTTGGACGCCTGGAGGTGCAGCTCCTCAAGTGGCCAAGCGGCGCGACGGGCCGGTCGCGCTGCTCGCCGCGGGCGTCATCCGGCTGCGGGCTTGCAACTTTCGCTCCCGCGTGACCCAAATTTCGGTCAAAAATTTTAATTTCGATGATGGACCAAAATTCCAAATTTTGTACCAAAAAATCTCGAAATTCTCGCCGGAGCCAAGTTCTTGCTCTCATGCTTTTGCTTTTGTGGGGAGTCGCGTGATTGTATCCGTTTCCGTTTGGATGTTTGGATGAAGACGCGAGACGCCGACCGTAGCTTCTGTCGCACTGCCGGTATCATCACCTGCTCTCTCATCATGGGATTCGAATTTGTCCACATCCATCGATCGACCCATCCATCCTTCTCAAATCACCCTATTTTCAGACCTGTTCGCTGGTCGCCGCGCTTGGCAGACACGCGCTCACTCATACGCACGCCAAATGCCCATTATAATCAACTATTAACTACGATACTAAAATAGCGGGAAGGGGGAAAGGGGGGGAGGGGGGTCCTCGACGAGGAGAGAGCCCGCCGCCGCGCGAGAGCGGCGCCGTGCGCACAGCTCCGTCTCCCACTCTCCCTCTCTCCCTTTCTCACTCTCTTCTCGCCTGTCCGGCCCCTCCCTTCCCGGGTTCTTTCCTTCTGCCGCCACGCTCCTCTCTGCCTCCGCCTCCGCCTCGGCCCCCCCCCCTCCCCCCCCCCCCTCTCTCTATTCAGCGATCGATCTCTGATGCCTCGCGTGCCGTACGAGAGCGTGAAGGCACTTCGCAGCCGCACGGGCCAGTCTCTCGTACGCTGCAAAGAAGCGCTAGAGGCGAGCGGAGGAGATCTCGACGGTGCAGAGTGCTGGCTCGCAGGCGTGCCTGCCAACGAGCTCGCGCCGCCATCCCAGGCGCAGCAGCAGAAGCAGTCTCTCAGTGGCTTTACTCCTCCCGGCTCGGAGAGGGGCTCAGAAGCGGACGGCAGCGTTCTTGACAGCTTTATGCAGTTCGCCACGCCGCCCACCGGCTTTGGCTCGCCACCCAGTGGAATGGAAGGCGGCGGCGTGGCTGACATGTTTGCGGGGCTCTCGACCGCGTCGCCCGCGCCCACTCCCAATACTTTGGGCGGAGGCCTCTTTGCTGGCCTGTCGATGGGGCTTTCTCCATTGGCGCCTGAGGTATATGAGACCGTGCAGACGAATGAGGCACCCGGCGGTGGGCTGGGCGACGACCTTATCGCGGCGACGACCTCCGTGCGCGCCTCTTCCGCTTCGGATGCCACGCAGGCCCGCATCGCCGCGGCGGCGGCCGCCGAGGCCGCGCCAGCAGCGGCGGAGGCAGCGGAGGCGCGCCGTGCCCTCGAGACGGCGAAGTACGAGGCTGCTGCACTCGAGGAGCGAAAGGAGCTCCTGGCTGCCGAGGCCTCGCGCGCAGCCACTGCTCTATTGGAGGCGCAACGGGTGGAGAGCGAGGCGGAGGCGGCACTCGCCGCAGCTGAGGTGGCGCTCTCGCAAGCGCGGCATCAGCGTGGGGTCCGCGCAAAACAGGCGGAGGACGCAGCCGAGGCGTCGGCATTGGCTGTGGAGGCATGCTCCCGCTCCAACGCAGACGTCTTCGAGCTCACCGCGCGCGAAGCCGAGGCGGCGGCGGTGGCGGAGCGTGTCCAGCGCGAAGCTGAGGCGAGGTTGCGTGCCGAGGAGGAGGACGCGCAGCGGCGCGCACAGGCCGAGGAGCTTAGGCGTAAGGCAGAGGAGTTACGACGACAAGCTGACGCACTGAACCCGCACTCAGCCGCGAACGACCGGTCGCGGGCGGCCGTTTCGGCCTCGTCTTCAATGTCATCACTCACGAGCTGCGTGGGTATGGGGGGCACGCCAGCGCCCGCAGTAGACCCCTTTGGGCTTGCGACATGGCGACATAGCGATGCTAGCTCGGCTGGCAGCGCCCCACGCACAAACGGCTGTTCAACGTCCGAGGACGCCTTCGGCTTATCGCTTTCGGCCGACGGCGCCGGCGCGACGCCCAAGGCAGTAGCCAACGGGTGGGGGCCTGATCGCGGCGCAGGTACCCCGTCATCCGTCAACGGGAGCCATGGCGTTGGCGCCGATCTAGAGCAGTTGGTGCTCTCCCTGAAGCTGGAGGCAGCCTCTGCTGAGCGCCTCCTCTCCACGCTGGCTGAGAATGAGGTCGACACGGTCGCCGCGCTGAAGCTGCTCACAGAGTCTGACTACAGGGAGCTGGGGATATCAATCGGTATGCGACGAAAACTATCTCACGCGCTGGGTGGCGGCTCCACACCAGTCTCACCTGTCCACGAACCGGCGGCTTGCGTTTCGGTCATTCCGATGGCATGCGACGCAAATGCGTTGGGCGGCGTTGCCTCTGGGGTGGCCCTGGGGTCGGCTCCCCCGACCCCGGCGAAGTCCGTGGCGATGCGACCACCTGCCGACGCGCAGCGCACGGGGATCGGTCTTGGTGACCATGCCCTGGCCTCCGCCGCCTCCGGGATCGACCCTGAGCACGCGGGCGGTGGAACGCCGCCCTGGCTCCGTAGCGCAGTGGCAACCCTCGATCCGCCTTCCACCTCGCCCGCTATCCCTGAGCCGGCGCCACCAGGTCCGTCACTCTCGCCACCCTTGCATCCACCAGCAGTCGGCGTCGGCTCCGTCGCGCCTCCCACCAATGTCGGCCCACAAGGGGCGCCCCATGCCCTCTCCGTGGGTACGGTTGCAATCTACCGTGGCCAGCCAGTGACGGTGGAAGCGGTCCAAAACGACGACCCAGCAGGCCCATACTACGCCGTGAGGCTGGCCGACGGGTCTGTTCGCGATGTCGACGGATCGCTCGAGGAAGCAACGCCCGAGTCGCTCCAAAGAGCGATGGACCAAATGCAGGCCGAGCTCCACAAACTGCAAGGAGCGGTGGGTGCCAGAGCGGGCTTGCCGCATAGCATGCTAGGGGTTGGTGAGGCCCGCGCGGGGCTCGACGAGTCGCGTGCCCATGTTGCGCACAGCGACCCGACAGCGATGGCCTGGGTGGAGCTCGGACGATCGTCGATCGTCGCGTCGGGCTTTGGAAGTTCGGACCAGCCCGCTCTTCAGGAAACCGGGGACTTGTCTCCAAAGGTGAGGAACGAAGGTTCGCATGATGGGCTTTTGATGGGCGACGGCTCCGCCCCGTCGGCGTTCAGCTTTCTCAGCACTCCGGCTGTCCCAACAGGTGTCACGGCTGGCGCGCTCTCTGCGAACATGTTTGGCGGTGAGCAGATCAGCAGCAGTTCGGAGGTCTCGCAGGGCGATAGTCTGGCGTCCGCACTGACGCCGATGCCCGATCCAGCCATCACTGTGTTCACCGAACCAACTCCAGATGCGGGCGGTGGTTCTGCCTTCTCGTTCATGGGCTCGTAGATAGTGGCTCCAAGAAGCACGGGCAAGGCTGGATCCTTCTTCTACATCAACTCACTTTTTCTAGCTAGGGCAGCGCAATTGATCAACTTTGGTCGGACATGGCACAGGCCACGAGCTATCCTGTGACTGGTCATTGCGCACATGACATGGGTTTTCGTCGCTTACCACTGTGCGTAGGGGCGGAAACTTCCGACCGCCCCAGTTCTTAACTTTCCTGGCGTCGGCATGCGTACACCATGTTGGGTCTGGTGTTCTATGCGCGGTTGCACACGTGCGCAATGTGGCGGCTGCAGCTTGATGGACGGCTCGCAGGCTCCGCATTCACCCTCGGTCGTGCCTTTGCAGTGCGGATATGCGGCTTCAGGGCTAAGAGGCTGGCTGTCGGTGCAATACGGCCGAGCCAGAGCCATCCGGCCCACTTGTTGGCTGGTGCATAGTGAAAAAACTTTGTAATATTAGGGGTGGGGAGGGGAAGAAAAAGAAAACCCCTTCAATCCTTCCTGGAAGCGAGTACTTTTTTCGTGAGAGGCGGCGAAGAATTCCTCTGCCGCTTCTTGTCTGCGGAGCGGAGGGATGGCGTCCGCCTCGCTCGAGGTGGTCGATCTCCACCACGCTCTTGTGGGCGTGTGGTGGGGTGCCAGCGGTGGTGGAGAGGAGAATGGACGGAAGCGCGTCATCCATGTCGCTGCTCTCGCTCTCGCCGTAGCCGACGATGCGGAAGGACATGAAGCTGGGTTGTCGGCGAGGAGCGAGGAGCGAGGAGAGAGAGAGAGAAGGGGTGTGGGGGGGTGCTGTGAAACGACATCTCCTCTCTCTTTCTTTGCAACTCGACCTCGTTCGTTCACATAAACGCAGTCGCGCAGTCGTGCAAGTGCCGAGCAAGTACCCACTTGCGCTCCCCCCCCCCCCGCACTTGCGCCGCGACCCCCCCCCTCTAAGTCACTAAGTTCTAACTAATAACTATAACTAAGGGGTAAAAAGTAGTAAAGTTGCTCGGTAAGTTGCTCGAGTTGCTCGATGTTGCCCGTGACCCTTAAAGATGCTGCGAGTTGCTCGCACGCTCAAACACCCCAAAGTTGCTCCAAAGGTTGCGCCGGCAACTCTTGTCAGCCCCTACTGGCCACGACAGGCCAGGGCGGGCGAGTCAGGCGGTCCTGTGGGGAGAGGAATGAGTCAGTAGGGCTGTGTGCTCCTGGCAAGCCATCAGGCGTGCCAGGAGAGTGAGTGGTTCCTCCCCCATGGCCGGGGAGGAGTGGAGAGGGGGGGGGGGGCTCGTGCCCCCCCATGGGCGAACTAAGTATAAACTTAGTTGGGCGGCCGAGAAGAGAGACCAAGATAGACGGACAAAGGCAAAGAAGTTGATGGATATATTTCATTTGTTTTATTATTGGTGCAGCAACTCATGCTACGGCGCGGAAACGATCACAGGAGCGCCATTCTTTCTCACTTAGTCACTGTGAGCTATAAGCTCTCTTTTCCTTACTCGTGTTGACGTTGCATGCAACAAACCATCGAAACACAACATGGGAAGCACGAAAGAAGAGCTTCACGGAAGGCTGAGCAAGGCCATGGATCTACGGGGCTGTGTACTGCGTCTTTATCCTAAAAATTTGTCGAGCCGCTCAACGGGACAGCACCAATCCTTCCAAGGTGGAGCCCCATACATGTACCTCACCCACACCTGCAACGTGGCTTAGTTGTGCATGCGGCACGTGACCGGACCCGGGCGCAGGCCAACATTCTTGCCCGGACAGGTATGCACAGACCCTTGTGCGCGCACGGCAAAGAAGACGGCGTTGCATGATGTCGCCAACCCTGAGATCACGCTCAACCGTCGTTCTCGTTCTTCTCGAGCTCCTGCTTCCACTTGACCTCGTCATCATCCTCCTCATCCCACGCTTCCTCCGGTGGCGGCGGGACCCATTCTTCAATCGTCTCGAACGTCGACTCCCATTGGCCTGCGAGCGAACGAGAGCTGTGGTTAGAATGCTGCCGAATGGCACGAATGTGAACGCACACGCCACGCCCCAACAAAAAAGGCAGGATCGCCCACCCGTGGACTCAGACTTCTTCTTGGGGAAGAGGGAGAGCTGCATGAGCCACTTGTTCTCGAAGCGCTCGCCCATGACGTCCGCAATGACAACATCATCACCGAGCACTTCCGAGCCAGCGCCCATCTTCCAGCAGCCCTTAGGGCCAACCAGGTCGTACTCGGCCGGGTCCTTACCCTACAATCAGCAAGGGCATCCCCATCTCCGTGAGTCGAAGGAACCCAAATTCGAGGAGTGGCGAGAGCAGACAGGCAGCCCGAGCACTCGACTCGGTGCACGTGAACTGCGCACCTTGTGGAAATTGAGCCACAGCTTCATGTCGCCCACGGTGTAGTCGGCTTCGATTGGAATCGTCTCGAAGACGCCCTCACCTGTCCAGAGGAGCAGAGGCTTGTGTTGGACCTGCTTGTACCGAGGCCAGGCCGCATGGTAGCACCCGCAGCTGAGCGCCCCTTGCCAGCCACAACACGCGACTCGAGATGCTGTCGTGCGGAAGCTAGTTGTACATGTCCGCACAGTACGCTCGCCAGCCGTGCAGGAAGCGCCCTCGCTCGCCGGCTGGAGCTGCAAGGCCAAGTGTGTGGCGGCCGCGACTCACCGTAAAGCATCAGGTAGGCCTGATCCTCGTCATGGGTGTAGTGCGCGACCGTCTCGATCGCCGAAACATCATCCTTCGAGAGCGGCATCTCCTGCGCACACGAAGCAGCGGGATGAAGCGCACGGTGGCACGTGAAAGAGGGGCTGCCACAGGCAGCGTCCGCTCCCCGCTCCTCTCCCTCTTTCCTCCCTCCCCGCCTCTCTCTCCCTCTGCAGCGCGCGCGCACGTGGCGCGTGCTCTGCCGGCTCGCTTCTCCCCCTTCCTCTCCCACGGGCTCGAGCGCGCGCGCAGAGAGGGAGGGAGGGAGAGGGAGAGAGAGACTCCCTCCTCCCCCCCCCAAGGCGCTGCCCCCCCCCCTCACCTCTCTCCTCCCCCCTCGGCGAGGAGCGCCCCTCGCCTCCCCCCCTCTCCCCCTTTCCCCCTTTCCCCCTTCTCCCCCTTTCTCCCCCCCGCGCGAAGCGGGGGAGAGGGGAGGGGACAACCCCCTTTCCCTCTCTCTCTCTCTCTCGCTTCTCTCTCTCTCTCTCTCTCTCTCCCCCCCCTCCCCTCTCTCTCCCCCCCTCTCTCTCTTTCTCTCTCTCCCTCCCTCCCTCCCTCCCTCCCTCCCTCTCTCCCTCTCTCTCTCTCTCTCTCTCTCTCTCTCTCTCTCTCTCTCTCTCTCTCTCTCTCTCCTCTTCTACCTACTCCTCTCCCTCCTTCTTTTCTCTCTCTCCACAGTCTCCTCCCTCTCCCTCCCTCTCTCTTCTCTTGGTCTCTCTCCCCTCTCTTCTCTTCTCGGCCGCCCTCTCTTCTCTTTCTCCCTCACAGACCTACTCTCTCCTCCTAACTCTTATCGCGTTCGTGCCGAGGACACCCTCCTCGAATATTCACCAAAACAAAGCCCCACAACTGAAGTACCCACTGCTTCCTCGTACGTCGTTCTGAGACGGCTGCGAGAAGAGATCATATATCCCTCCTCCCACCACAATCTTCTCTCTCTCTACATCTCTCTCTCTCTACGATTTCTCTCTCCTCTCTCTCTCTCTCCGCCTTGTCCCAAAAGTGGGTCCACCACGAGAGTCGCCTCTCTCCTCCCGCCGCCGCGGAACCCCCCCCCCCCCCCCGCCCCTCCGCGAGGAGAGAACCAGCGAGGGACCACACGATGTTGTATCTTTACGTGAAACAGGCGCAGAAAAACAAAAGACAACAGCGACCCGCACCACGCAGGAGAACCTACACAACACCGCGGATCGGAATCTGAGTATATCTCACCAACTCCACGTTTTACTCTATTATGACCGGGCACGGAGAGAGGCGGAGGAGGAGAGGTGCTGCGGCTGCCCCCCCCCCCCCCCCGCCTCGCGACCCGACTTGGCGCCCAAGCCCTTTTTGACCGCCGAAGACCGACCGCGGCCTGCAGCCATGGACTGGCTTCTTTAGAGGGATTTTGCAGCGACTCAACGGGGACTCAAGAGTTGCCGAGTCAACAGGCTTGATTCCCTGTTGAGTCGCTGTTGAGTCGCTCTTGCAAAAGACCAAATCAGACGGCGGAGACCCAACAGAGGGCTCCTCAACCAATCTCGCGCCGCCAGAGCGGCGGCGCCAACCAATTTCGCGAGAAATACAAGGACGTAGCGGACTTCCGTAACGCAGGCATCCCCTGCCCGATAGCGGTGAAATATCAAACCCTCGACGAAAAGACCAAGAGCCTCCCGCGCGCATCGGACAAGGCGATAGCCGGCGCCTTTAGAGACGTCTCGGCGCACCTGGTGGTGCGCAACTACAAATTTGAGCTGAAGAACCACATCACCATCAGCACTCTCGCCAAGGCGGTCGAGAACCATGGCTTCTACTTCATTCAAGGAAACCAGGAGCGGACCAAGATCATTACCAAAGAAGGGGTCCTTGTGACCCAAGGTAAGAAAGAAGTGTACCACTTGTACGTGACCCCGAAACAGGGCTCGTTCAACTCGTTCGACTTTCCGCGCAAAATCCTTCTCACCGTCAATGGGGCCCCATACCCCATCGAATACGCGGTACGCAACTGCCGCGAGCTCGGAGGCGACATCAAAGACCTCAGCATCCATGCGGGGCCCAAGGGCTGCAAAGGCTACAACAAAGGCTACGCCATGGCTTTCCACCCCCCGCTACGCATCTGTGTCTGCGCGGAGGAAAAAGCCGCCCGCCTCGAGCGCGAAGAACGCAAGCGCACAGCGCCCCCGAAAAAGACCATCCAAGAGGCCTTGAACCCGGACGCACCGGAGCTGTGCAAACGCTTCCCAAACGGAAAATGCCCCACGAACAAGCTGACTGACGGCATATCAGGAACAAGCAAGCTCCCGGCTTTCTGGAAACAGGCGCTACACAACATCCGCACTCTAGAACTCACACCCCTAAAAACGAGCAGGGAAGGGATACTCTCGCAACCCATATGGGGTAGCCCGACCCACCCCGGCCCCAAACTCAACCCCACATGGACAAAACTGTGGAACAAACTCGAATGCAACGCCATACACAATGTATTTAGAGACTTCGAGGCCACTATGCCGTACAGCAGAGAGGAATGCGCACAATACCTTAGAAACAACGACACGTACATACAATTTAAAGGAGAATATATCCCAAGGGACAACTTCCTAAAAACGTGGGACTCAATAGTAAGTCACGCAACGTCGTCATTGTCGACGTTGGGAGATACAGATGAGAGAAGAGGCGCAACACAGAGGACAGACATCGTAGAACATAACAACCTGGAGCCCCCCCCCCCGAACTTCACATCACGCAAGAGGGAGAATACTATGTGAAGACCAAGGGCATTTGGTACGAGGCGGAACTTTCGTACCTTGGTACACCAATAATCGGAAAAAGAACCGACGCCCCGTCAAACCTAGATACCTCCCCGCCGGCGAGGTGAGGAGAAGGGTACAAATCCAACAAGAGACTCGAATACCCGCTAGCGGATGAAAACACCCTGGACGGTAAGACGCCACTCGATGCGACCGAAGTAACACACCTCACAAATGCCCTACAGCGAGCAAACCGCAAACGCAAGCGCCTCACGGGACCGACCAAGTGGGAGGAGAAACTCCAAATATCAGCAAACACATGGGCACACCTAGCTCGGATATACACGTCCCCGGTAGTGACGGCGCGAGACACGCACTTACACTTCAAACACATAACGCACAGAAGGATGGGCACGTACAACCGATTCCCCGACAAAGACAAAGACAACACATGCCGCATATGTGGAGCGGCAAACGAATCCTCGTTGCACCTGGGCGAATGCCCCAGAATAACCGGCATACTGGGCACGCTAAACAAAATTGCGAGGTTCTCGCCCGACGCCGATAGAAGCAGAGAGGAAGTCATCATAGACAACCTTTTCATATACCCCAAGGGAGACGCCCCAAAAGCGATATACACTCTATACCTATTAGCATGGAGATACATCATGACGGACTTCTATAGAATCCATTATGAGAACATAGCCTACTCGGAAGAATCAATACTCATAAGAATAATAGAGAGATACACTACCTGGTGTAAAGCACTATTATTCGCATATGAAACCGACTCAGCGCGGACGGCCCAAGCGGGCATGGGGAGACAACCTAAGAAAAGAATAGATATGGGCGACTTAAGGCCCGTATTTCACATAAGCGGCAAAGGTGGGCTCAAACCCAGCGAGGAGCTAGCCGAGCTGGCCACAAAACTCGGGATCGCACACGCTATCCAAGAGACAGAGGTGTGCAGCGAAGTGGACGTATAAAACACTGATGCAGACAACGGGAACGGGCACCACTAGAGGCAATGTGACATAGACAGGACCCCCACACCCAAACACGGCCGCAAGGACGTTACACGAGAGTGACCTTACCAAAAGGCCTGCTCCGACCCCACACTCCAAACCAGACCTCAGGTAGTGCACCGAGGTCGGACCCCGAAAACCTAAGAATAAGGAGAGAAGGGGGGCAGGGGAGGAGGTGGAGGGAGGGGAGATAAGGGCGATGGAAATAGAGAGGGTGAGTCCTGTAGACAGTAGGTGTATAGCCCCGAATCTTCAGATGTTTTTTTTTAGCGACGGGGTAATCGACGACGTTGCCACACCGGCAGTAGAACTGACACGTCTTCTTCAATAGAACTCAACTCAGACACTCTGATTTTATTTAATAGTAATAGCAGCCCGGGACTTGCTCCCCCCCCCCCTCCCGTCCGTCGATCGGCGCCGCGCTGGCCCCGCTCTTCCTCCCTCTCCCCCCTCTCCCTCTCTCCCCCCTCTCTCCCTTACACCCTTCCCATCTCCCACTCTCCTCCTCCCCCTCGTCCCTCCTCCCCTTCCCCTTCTCCCCCTCTCGCTTCCTCTCCCCCTCACTGCCGCCCGCGTCAAACGCCCTGCTCCTCTCTTTCTCCTCCCTCCCCTCCCCCTTCCCCATTCCGCCTCCTCCCCCCTCCTTTCTCCTTTCTGACGCCGCACCCTGGTGACCCAATGACCTCTGTGCTGCGCCCGATCGACGTCGATGCGATGCTCGACCGGATTGGCTTCGGCCGCTTCCACTGGCTGACAATTCCAGCAATCGGACTGTTCGTCGTGGCGCAATCGCTGCAGACGAATCTGCTAGCTTTCCTCCCGCCTTGCGCCGGAGACGCCTTCGGCATATTGCCAGAGGACGCCGCGCTGCTCGCCTCTGCCTCGTTTGCCGGCTCTTGCCTCTCCACCCCAGCTTTCGGGCTGCTCGCGGATACACATGGGCGGAGGACGGCCACACTGCTTGCGATCTACATTATGTGCCTCGCCGGCATGGGCTCGGCCGCTGCACCTACCTTTGGCTGGCTTGTCTTCCTCCAGGCGCTTGTAGGTATCGGGCTCGGTGGTTGTTGCAGCCCCTTTGAGCTCCTCGCTGAGCTCTCGCCCTCCGACTCCCGGGGGCGTGCGCTCAATGCGGTCTCGTGGTTCTGGTCGGCAGGCTCACTCCTCACCGTGCTACTTGCCTGGATGGTGCTCTCGCCCGCATCGCCGGCCGAGCTTGGCGAGCTCGGTGTCAGCTCCAACTCGGCCGGCGCCGGCATGCACTTCGTGTCATTATGGCTAGAGCCTTGGCGGCTGCTCCTATTTACAACAAACCTTCCAGTGCTCTTCGCATCCTGTGTGCTTCCTCTTGTCACTGAATCACCCTCATGGCTGCTCGCCCGCGGCCGCCGCGGATGCGCCAAGCGTGTCCTCTGGCACATTGCCACGGTCAACCGCGGTGGCGATGCCTCTGTGTGCTTCTCCCCGCGCACGGGGCTCCTACTCTTATCATCAGCCTACATTCCGGTTGTGCACGGTCGAGCAGTTGCACCTCAGCCAAGTGCAGCTTTCTACCGCACAGCCGCCGGCTCTTCAGAGCTCGGCCAGCCACTGCTCCCGCCTGCTATGCCGCCGTCGGCACAGCCCCACGTGCCTGTCGCACAGATCGCGGACCTCCAGCTGCCGGAGGCTGCTCTTGGGCCCCCTGCTGCCGACGCACCTTGCGGTGCCCCTGCAGCAGCACTTCGCGTGTGTTCCAGCGAATCCGCTCTCAGCCCTCGTCGAGGCTCGTGGTGGCTAGGCTTGAGCCCACTTGCGACGCCTGTCACTGGGCCGGTGCGCAGTGCGCACGCATTCATCGAAGAAGGTCATACTAGTGGCATCGTGAGCCCGGAAGCGAGCCTAGCAGCGAGCTGCGAGTTGAGCCAGCCATTGAGTGCAGAGGGTAGCGATGATGCGCAGGCTTACGTCGGAGCGAGCACCCGGCGGCGTACAGCAGTGGTCGGAGCTAATCTATATCCACAAGCAAGAGTCGCAGCGCACCCAAGAGCCTTTGACGCTCCGTCGCCGACAGACTCCGTCCATTCGTTCGTTCCCTCGCTCCACCAGCGGCTCGCAGAAATCATTTGCCTTCGGGACCGGACGGGCCTAAATTGGCTCACCGTTCGGCATTGGCTCCTTTGGTTCGTTGCCGGCTTTGGGTGGGCGGGTATCATCTTCTCCGGGGCACTGTCTACGAGAACGTCGCCGACTGAGTGCGATTTCAATTTTGGCGAGCAAGCCGTGATTTGTGCGATGGAGCTTCCGGGCACTCTTCTCGTGCAGCTCGTGGTGGATCAACCTCGCGGGGCCTGGGGTCTGCTTGGTGGCCGGAGAGGGGTGCAAGTGTTTGGCTTTGGCGCCGCTGGACTCGCCGTTCTGACAAGCACTCTCTGCGCCGAGCAAACAGTAGCCACACTGATCTGCAATATGCTTGCGCGCAGCCTTGTGGCTGCTGCCAACTCCGCCATGTCGATCGCCGCACCCGAATTGTACGAGACCACGGATCGCGGGCTCGGCTCTTCACTCGCACGGTTGGCCTACTTGGTGGGCTCGGTGCCCGCCGCCTCATGGGCATATGCATCGGTCGACCGGAGGGCCATCGCAGCAGGCATCAGTGCTGCCAATCTCTTGGCCGCCGTGGTTGCGGCGACGCTGCCGGAGACGACGGGGTTGCAACTCGCCTCGCTGCAAGTGACACAACAACCAAGCTCAGGCGCCACCGCTTGAGGCGGCTGGACGCTCTGCAACCCGCCCTGGATGGCCAAGGCGCGACATGCGACTTTGGTGGCGGCTCATGGTGGCAAAGCAATGGCTGGGGCGCCGTTGCATAGCTACGGCCATAAATTGTCATGGCCGTCCTACCGCACGTTACTGGTAACATTTGGACATGCGGGTCTGCTTTGTCACGGGTCATGTTGTGATTGCTAGGAACCACAAGCGTCATGCATGCGTGGCGGGACGGACGCAGGGTCCGTGTGCCATATGCGGCGGCGGCGGCACAGTAGCCTGGTGTTAAGCATTAAGCGGGCCCCTGCATGCCCAGCCGCGGAGGCTAGTCGCCGGCGAAGAAGCGGGCCGATTCGTGTCCGGTGCGCGCATGCGGGCCACGCCCCTAGGCAAGACGTGCAGAATGCATGCTGCCCTACCCACAATAAAATTAGGTAGTATGTAGTATATGCGAAATTGTTGGAGGCGAAAAGGAAACGCTTCTCAAAGATTTCGGCGGCCTCAGCGCAAGCGGCACAAAATTGTGCCCGTATAGCGTGGCCGCGCGACTTGTGGGACTTCGGGCAGTGTGCTCATGCGCTACTCTTCAGTACCCATGCTTTCCGTAATAAGACCTTAGCCCACATCCCCGTCACCTCGTCCGTCCCTAGTTCCTGTGAAAGCGGAGAAAGCACGCACTAGGTGAAGGGAGCGTGGGCCGTGGGAACTGCTTTGACCAAACAAAGGCGTGCACGTAAGAAGGGAAAGGCCATGCTGAAGTGAACCCTTGACCTCCGAGCTTTGGGGGTCCTATGGGAGGGGGGGAGGGAAAAAAAGACTCTGGGGTCCCATGCGAACCTGAGGTCCCCGTCTCTAAAGAGCGCGCAAGTGTCACCTCAAAGTCCGCGTCTCGCGGCCTTATGTTAGTCGCTAATCATATGCCAACCACCACTTCCTTCTTTCTCGATGGTTCACTGATGGATACGCGTAAACATTCAATTTATGTTTGTTAGGCCGAAATCTGTCGTGGGCGGCCTCTTTGCATGCAAGAGTGTGTGCGTGTGCACTCACGTTGCGGAACCCCGGCCGACGCAGCGCCGGCACACGAGGCGACGGCAAGCCGCCAAGTGCTGGTACTGCTGTGCGCGTTGGCAGCGTGACTCCGCTGTCCACTTGCACATCAATCTTCAGTACCCTCACCTTCCTTTCCCGTCTCTCCCTCTGCAGTCATTGCTCGGGTAGGCACATCGTGATGGAAGGACAATGCTTCAGGAGGGTACTTGACCTCCATTAGATACAATCCGTGGGCGGGCGCAGGATGAGGTGTGAATCGCGAGTCGGAGGCCCTAAGAAGTTGTTCCATATCATCCGGCTTCATCTTTCCCTGCCCGACGTGCAGAAGCGCGGCCACCATGTATCGCACTTGGTGCTGTAAGAAGGAATTCCCTCGGACGCGAATGGAGATTCTTCTTGAGCAATCGATGTGTTGCAAGTCCAGAGCCGAATCAGGCTCCTCGCTCACATCAACCATGATCACCCTGCGGATCGGTGACTTCGCGGTGCACTTCTTCGATCTGAAGGCGGAGAAATCATGGACTCCGACAAAATGGGCAGCTGCGCGCCTCATGTCCTTCAGACTGAGCTGGGCAGCGATGTACACGACACGATGGGCCTCATGGCCCGATGCCCAGCCGCGCTTCAACAAAGACTCACAGCACTGCGCACGCAGCGTCAGCGGCTCAACCCCGTCATGCTCGTGCTGCATCTGCTCGACGGGACTATCTGCCGCCTCGCAGCGCAGCAAGTACACATACTCCCTCTCCACGGCCGAGCGGCGTGCATCAAACGTGGCGGGCACCCTCCGTGCGCCAACGACGCCGAGTCGTTCTGGCAGGAAGAAGTTGAGTGCTGCAACGAGCTTCGTCGTCGGCATCGGCGCCAGCTCCACGTGCGCCACGTTGCCGAGAGCGTGTACTCCGGCGTCTGTCCGTCCTGCGAAGCAGAGAGAGGGAAGAGGAGCTCCAGCAGGTACGAGGTGGGCCAGCGCTTGCTCGAGCGTCTCCTGGACGGTGGGCCGAGAGGGTTGACGCTGCGAGCCGCGGAATCCACTCCCAACGTACTCGACGATCAGCTGGTACCGCACGGGCGCACACGCGAGGGACGCAGCAGAGCTGGCGGCCGCCATCCTCCACCCACGCTCTCGCCCCCCATTACTTCCCTTCAAAAATACTACCCCTCGTTGCCAAAAGTTTGACGTTCTATTTTTGGAAAGTGCCGGCAGGACTCCCGCTTTCATCGGGCTGATCCGACACATCTGGCTTAGCCACTATGCGGGCTGCCACAGGGCTCCCACAGGTGAGACAGAACCGCAGGCACACTGCCCTGCCAGCGTTGCTCCGTCGCGCACGCGTCGTTCTCACACGACCGTCGCAGCAGGTGCAGGTGGAGTGTGGAGTGGGCCCAAAACGGCGGCTGTACAAAAGTCTGACAATAGCGTGAGGCGAAGACCAAAAGCGTTCAATTATCCCCATCCCTGCTAACACCTTTCGTTGTCACCTGGAGGTTACTTGACACCTCACATGTTGAAACCCACACGTGGTCTGACTCCATTCCTTCGATTTGGGACAGGGTCGATATCTCGTTGAAATCACGATCCACGTCTCACACATCACACACGCTCATTATATTTTTGAAAATTTTTGACCTTTCATCATGTGCACCACCTTCTGGACTCTTCTCTACATAGTCATCTGCAGTGGATGCACATCGAGTTCTTAGGGTTCCCGAGTCATTTATTTGCACATCGACTTCTAGACCTCGCCTTCATCTTGGGGATCTCAGCTCACTCTAGATCGACTTAGTGCACCTAAGGAATCTCACCCCTTCATTCATCAACACTTACGACGTTTCATCGGCTCATACTAAGGCAATACTCGCCGATTCCCTAAATTCTTGATTCCTTCTCTGTTCCCTCGCACGCCTTCCTGTTTGTCTCAGAGTATTATCCAAAGACCCGCGGTGGGGTATATGTAAGGGTTTGTGCGAGGTGTAAGTGTTGTAGAATCACCGTGCCCCAGGGGTATCTTCATGAGTGCCCCAGTGCTCCAGGTGTCCCAGGTTCTGCCCCTATCACTGTCTCACTCACCATCTGTCATGACCCTCCTGCTTTTTGTTGCCGCCCTGGCTGCTCCCTGGCAGCCAGCGCGATAAGAACCAAGCATCTAGACCGTGCTTCCATGGTTGTCGACGAGCCTGAGGAGGACGTGTAGTTTGTTTATAGTATACTACTGCTGTTATAACACATTTTAATCTTAGTGACTACCTGATATTAGGCTGATATCACGTCCTAATATCAGTCTAAGGTCTAAGGTCTCCCAAACCTGATAACCTTTGACCTGACGGCCCATCCGGGCCTAAGGTGCGGGACTTCTACCGTCCCCGCTCTGACACTATGTATATATGCGGGCTAAATTTTCCCCCGTGTTCGGGTGGTGCACTGGGACTTTTGATGGCCCGCACCTTCTGCGAGACCAAAACGGGATCCTGCTAGCGTTGGGGGCTGTCTGAGTGTCGAGGGAGGGACGCTCCGGCCAGCGCAGCGCATATAGAATTCTAGTGAAGAGCTGAGTGGCATAAAGAGGGAAGGGTGCTTGCGCTATGCTGCCGCGGCAGGGAATCTTGTCTTGAGTGAGTTGTGAGCGCTAGCTAGCGCTAGTCCTGTCCCTTTGGCCCGCGCCGCGACCCATAAACCATAAAAACGGTAAAAAATTAAATTAATTACGCCGACAGACTAGAGGCTCAGAGTGGAGCGAGTGGAGGCTTTTCAGTGCGGCGCCGGCCAACTAAGAACCAAGAACCAACCACACGCCGCACTACGCACTACGGCACCGCTGATGCTGATGCGGGCAGTTCGGGCAGTGGCAGTGGCAGTAACTTAAGGCGGCCTTGGGCTCATCCGCTCTCGATGCCCGACAAAAATAGAGGAGCAAAATGCAAAATGATGAAGTGGTATTCGACCAACTCCAACTCTTCGATTTGATTGGAAGCGGCCAGTACCTGCCCCAAGGCCGGCAGCGGAGCAGCCTGCTTGCGACATTTGAAGCACGTTAACTCCCGTTCGCTGCCGCACACTTCATCCTCGTTCACCGGTTCATCAGTGCTAAATCCACCAGCAACACTAAAAACGCAGCCATACGCGTACGCATACACATTTGACCACCAGCGTCGTCCACTACACCACGGCACACCTCAACACGATGCATTCTATTCGTTCGCCTTCAATTACCAGCATGGCAGGCGACAGTCTCGTCGCGATTCGCATTGGAAAGCGATAATGCGTCACTCGAGCCGACGCGCCGCTCGGCAAAGAATGGATTGTGAATGCACTGGCCGCCACGCGGTATGCTCAGCCTCTCAAGCCCTGCATGTGATGAAAACCGCTCATAAAGGTCAATCCTCATCTGGTCCAACTCCATGCGACGGTCCAAAGGAGTCCTCGCAGACTGACTATGCTGTCTCCCGCGTGCCCGTAAGGCACGCTGTGCGACATCTAAGCACCGTTCTTGGCTGCCATCAGCTTAGACATGCCCGACTCGAGGCCCTCACCCGTCTTGGCAGAGCAAGCCTGCGTCGCCCGGAGGGCAGTACGATCAGCCCTGTTGTGCCTCAACCAAGGAGCTTCGCACGTGAGGACAAACTGCAAAATTCCGCTCAAGTACACGAGGCTTGTCGCACGCGCGTCTCGCGCGTGTGAGTCTCCCCGCTACAATGTGGGGAGTACAGCGGCTTACCTCAACATGGACCCACCGGTCCTTAAATGAGGTGAGCTCGAGAGCCTCCATGATCTCGGCACCCGTCATAGCTCCCAAAAGGTCCTGCTTGTTGGCGAACACAAGCACAGGCACACCCGCAAGATCATCCTCTTCCATAAGCTGGCCCTGCAAGGCAATATAGGCGAGACGGCATGTCGGGAAAATCTGCCTAGACGGAAAATCATCTACGATTGATGCAGAAATTGCGCCAGACCGACAAGACGACTCAGCGCACCAGCTCATCAGCCGCCTCGTCGGTCCTGCGTCTATCCGCCGAATCAACCATGTAGATGATGGCATCGGTGTTCTGGTAGTAGTTCTTCCAGTAGGGACGGATGTGCTTCTGGCCTGCGCGATGGAGGGCAACGCAATGCGTTAGAGTCGTCGCGCCAGCGGTTTGTCAGGTCACGACTACGCCTCGTGCCTGCGCAGCATGCACCTCCAATATCCCACACATTGAGTTTGAAGCCAGCTTGCTGGACCGACTTGATGTTGAAGCCTTGGGTCGGTGTGATGTGGCTGACATCCTCCTGCAGTGACATACAAAGAGTCCCAATGTGAGAACGGATGTCACACGCGTGTTTCGCACGCGCGGCATGCACTCGTATTCCTGTGCGTGAGTGCGCGTGCACTTCGGTGTGGTGCACGCTCCCCCACCAGATGCTTAGCGAATGGTGAGAGACAGGACGAGGGGGGAGCGTGGTGGGGCAGCAACAAAAGAGAATGCAAGAAAGGGAGAGCAAGAGGGAGAGCGAGGAGTGGGGGCCAGAGGAAAGGAGAGCACGAGCGCGAGCGAGAGCAAGAGAGAGAGAGTGCGCTAGTGCTAGGGTCCTCTCCCCATGCGTTTTGCCTGGTGCACGCACCCCCGCGAGCTGCTTGAGCGCTGTGGTCTTGCCAGAGTTATCGAGGCCGAGCATCAGGATGCGCTGCTCCTGTGGGCCGCTCTTCAGAGTCTTGAGCAGGCTGAGCAGACCCCTGCGAGGTGTCAGCGGGCGAAAGATGAGTCTTCCTCTCTCTGTCTCTCTCTCTCTCCTCTCCCCCCCTCTCGCTCGCTCGCTCGCTCCCGCCTTCCTTCTCTCGCTCTCTCTGTCTCGCAGCGCCTTGTGTGTTGGGGAGCGAGATGGGCGGAGGGGAAGCACAGGGGAAAGATGGTGGAGGAAGGGGGGGGGAAGGGGGCGCAGCGCCGCACATGGCTGCGGAGAGAGAGAAAGGGAGAGCTAGAGAGAGGGAGGGAGGGGGGAGGGAGGGAGGGAGAGAGAGACAAGAGAGAGACAAGAGAGAGAGAGGAGAGAGAGATAGAAGAGTGAGTGAGAGAGGGAGAGAGAGAGGGAGAGAGAGAGGGGGGGGGGGGGGAGGGAGAGAGAGCGAGAGAGAGAGAAGAGAGAGAGAGAGAGAAGAGAGAGAGAGGTAGAGAGAGGTAGAGAGAGGTAGAGAGAGGTAGAGAGAGGTAGAGAGAGGTAGAGAGAGGTAGAGGTAGAGGTAGAGAGAGAGAGAGATGAGAGAGAGAGGGAGGGGGAGAGAGAGAGAGAGAGAAAGGGAGAGAGAGAAAGGGAGAGAGAGAGAGAGAGAGAGAGAGAGAGAGAGGAGTGGTGACTGGCCGCTCGGCGCACCGTCTCCTTTTCTTCTCTGCCCAGACCTCTTCTCAACATTTGTACAGAGAGTGCTCCATACACGCGGAGAGCTTACAGTAGTAGTACCCTCTCTCCTCTCAATTCTCCACAGTACAATAGATCTTGTGCATTATTATTCCTTCCTCTCTGTCTCTCCCCTCTCCTTCTGATTTTCTCTCTTCCTTCTTCTTTCTCCCTCCCTCCCTCCCCCCAACGCCCCGCCATCTCTCCCCCACCCACTCACTACTAAAGTACTCCCTCTCTCTTGCTAATTCACAAGCCTTCCTCGCACCTCGCCCCGCCCCACCTCAGTACTCCTACCCGTTCTTCGAATATTTATTAAATAACTCGGTGGCCGTTTTGGGCGACTGTCAACGGGGGAGATGGAAGAAGGGGGAGAGGGGCGGGGGTCATAGTGGTAGAGTTGAAGTGCATCACTTTATACGGAGGAAGAGTAGAGAAAGGGGAGGAGGAGGACGATGGCCGGGTGGGGGAGAGAAAGAGGAGAAAGAAGAGGGACAGAGGGTATGATAGACTTGGAGGGGAGAGGAAGGGCGTCAGAGTTTTATTGTTGTGTTAGTATAACCTTAGTGCTGCGGGACCGTAGCCCTTCGACGGCAACGGAGCCCCTCCCCCGCAATGGGCGGTGCGCGGTGGGCGCATGGCTCGTCCGGTGTATGTGGCTAGGAATGCTAGCTAGCAAGATGTCATACGACGCTATAAGTTCTAACGTGGTACCCCCGCCGAGAGGTCACCGCAATCTCCATAAAACCAGCGCGCGCGTCGACGCTCAAGGGTGCAACACATCATCGAATGGACTCGACGCATTCGATGAAAATCTTTCCTTCGAATTTGTGGCTGCCGAGCGGGCCACACGTTCCCACAACTGGTGGGACCTGGACAATATGGTCAGTCTACACAAATTCTTCAGTGGTGGCCGATGAGAGGGTGCAACCTCAGGTTTGGTTGTTTTTTCCGCAAGTGCCCCCCATGTGGACGGTATAAGTTCTACTTAAAGGACCCCCTTATTATAGTACAAACGGGATCTCCGCGGCATTTGCGCCGATGGTCGGGCGGCGGAGGTGTCCAGGCACTGCCCGGCGGGAACCGCGTCGGTCGGCGAGGTGGTGATGTACTTCACAGTCGGCGGGCGACGACCACTCGGTGGTGTGCGGGGTGCGTGTCGTCCTCCGGACGTCACGTCTTTAGTGTTATGGCCTACGCAACGAATTCATCATCCGCTGCCCTCTTGGGGTGAGGACCTTACCCTTTGGCAGGCTAAACCGCCACCATTTCCATTTCCACGCCATTAACAAGAAAAGGAAGGTCATTGCGACGCTTACTCCCAGCGCGATTCCAAACTGTATGGCGTGGTTCAATCCTGACTTCAGTAAGAATGCCATGGTAAAGACGCCTGCTGCGAAGATGGCAGTGACAAAGACTATAAACAACCTTAGTATCGCATCTTTTAGCCCAATGACGTCGTACTCGTCTTTGCTGTATCGAAGGTAGATCGACATGGTGCACCCGCCTTTAACATTATTATCCAAAAAAGTTTGGGTGCGTGTCGTCCGCCAGACGTCACGTCTTTAGTGTTATGGCCTACGCATCGAATTAATCATCTGCTGCCCTCTTGAGGTGAGGACCTTACCCTTTGGCAGGCTAAACCGCCACCATTTCCATTTCCACGCCGTTAACAAGAAAAGGAAGGTCATTGCGACGGGGTGTGTGCCTGCACCACCAGTTGAAGCGACTTGCGGATTGTTGGAGTTCTCTTTTTATTTAGCCTGTGGCGCGGCATCGTGTCCCTTTGGATTATTTTCGGTGGACCGCTTGTTGAGTAATTTGAACAAGAGAATGATTACAAATACTGCGAGCACGATGGCTCCCAGCAAAAATGCGGCTCCCTTTGCGAATATTTTAGTTACTTCAGCTTGAAATTTGTCTTTTCGTTTTGCCGCTGCCGAGTCCGGATGGCACTCGACTTTTAGGGAGCGCACTGGTTGAGTCCACCCGATCGCCTGTAGGTCGACGTCTTCCCACCGCACGTCTTCTGAGCTGAGCGACTCGGGACTAACTTGTTTGAAGTTGGTAGGGCAAAAGTGCTATCTTGGTTGATAGTGGTAGTGGCACAGCCCTACCTTGGTTGATAGTGGTAGTGCCCATGGGGGGGGGTGTTACCAGGGTACCAGTAGGTACCGGGATACCAACGTCCAACGTACAAAACGGGCAATATAGGGGCGTCGGGGCGTCTAGCGTTTAGACCTAGACCCGCCTGCGCCTGGGTTCCCCCTCTTCCTCCCCCTCCCCCTCCCCCTCCCCCTCCCCTTCCCCTTCCCCCTCCCCCCTCCCCCCCCGCCCGGGGGGGACGACTTTTGAGTGGATTGTGGATTAACGATTAATTAACTCAACTAAGTTTATACTTAGACGCGATGGAGCGCGCCGCCGCGACTCCCCTCTCCTCCGGGCCCCCCGCCGAGGGCGCCCTCCCAGTACCCATGGAGCAGCCGCTGTCGAAGCGGCCGCGTCCGCCCACCGAGGCCGAGCAGGTGCGTGCGACTCCGGTCGCGCCACACGGCCCGTGGCCCCGGCCATGCCACTCATGGCAGCCATGCTGGCCCCCCCCATGGGGGGCAGCAGGCTGCTGGCAACACCCCAATAGTGTCAGGCTTGTGCAGCCGCTCCTCCATTGGGCATGCCTTATGGCAGAGGCCCGAATCACCAGCCCATCCTCTTTGACCGCAACGTCAGCCTCCATGAACCAAGCCGGAGGGGTGGACGTGGACAACCAATATCTTGGCGTTCCGTAGATTATGAAGTTTACTAGTAGCGTCCTTCCATGAATGGAGAGGTTCTGAATTCCCTTCCACGCCGCGACTTTCTTCTTCAGCTTAGCGTAAAGCTTCTCCCAAAAGGAATCATTGTCGGGTCCTTCCCAGAATGGTACTCCTAGTATGGTTGCGTATTCTCCCTCGCCTAGTGTTTTAAGATACGCTAGCGCTACGGGGACTCGCGCCTCTGTAAGTGATCCCATGCGTATTAGTACACTCTTCCTTTTGTTCACTCTAGCCCCGGTGGCGGCTCCTCCATAGATGTCTAGGATCTGCATCGCCTTTTCTAATGACTCGAAAGAGCCTGCTAGAATTTGCGTATCGTCCGCAAACTGCGAAAGTCTTAGCTCTCTTGGTCCTATCGTGATTCCCCTCATCTCGGGATCAGCGTTGACCAAGCGTGTTAGGCCCTCGGCCACTAAGAGAAAGGCGAGGGGAGATAACGGGCACCCTTGGGGCATGCCAGAATGTATCGTGAAGGGATTGCTCCGCCTGCCATTGGCCTTGTCTGCGCCCACCTCCTATGTCTCTGTCTGACTTCTGTCTCTGTCTCATCCGGTGCCGTCGCCGCTTTCCCTTCTTTGCTTGCGCTTGCGCTTGCCCGACTGTCCCCTTCCGCCCCCCACCCCCCCTTCGCTTGCGCGCTTCCCTCCCGCCTCGCGTACTCCCATCCCCCCCTTTTTTTATCCATTTTCGGCCCGCTCTAGCAGCAAGGTGTTAACGTGTTAACGTACAATGTTAACATGTTAACACCCACCACTGTCGCCACTAACACTACCAATCTATGTAGCTATAGTCCACTAACACTACCAACCTATGTAGCTTTGGGCCACTACCAGGTTGAAACACGTTTGGTAGGGCCGGTTGGTGTTCACAGCCTTAGTCGTGGCTCTCTACGCCGCGGCGAGCAAGAAAGCCCAAGATCTTGCCAGAGCGCCTCACAGCTCACAGCGCATGTGGCGGGGACCCACCACCCAAAGCAGGACTCATCTTCTGCTTCTGATCTTGGGTGGTGGTGGTGGGCTTGGCAGGCAGTGGCAACTCTGGGGACTGGGGATTGGGAACGAATTTTGCTATTGTTATAATCTCATCTCAGACCCCCTTTCTGAGGAATCCTGCGCCCCCATTGAGATACCGTTGACCTCATCCCCCCTTCCTAGTCATCCGCCTCGCACTCTACGCTCACATCCGCATACAATGACCTCGATCGCATGCCGTATGGATATTGCCAAAATGCCGTGTAAATACGCCGACAAGAATGTGATCTGTACGATACACGCACTACCTGCGGCCCCCCATTGATTTAGTGGCAATGAAAACTGCCACCGCCGCATGGCAACTCAGGTAGATTGATGCTTGTGAGAAGCGCTCTCCATAGCCGTGAGTGGGGTGGGACGCGCCCATCGCACCCGTGAATTTGTCGGCACACTAGTTCGCAACCCGCTCCACTAGCCTAGAAAGGCGCGAGCTGAGCAGCGCATCATCGAAATTGTCGGTGAGCGAGCGCATGGCTGTGGCAAACGGACCACCCAGCTCGAAGACCTTAAACAAGAAGTCGATAACCACTGACTGGCAATGCTCGGGTCCATCAGGGAAGAGCATGCGCAGCGAGGAAAGCAGTGTGGAAAATGTGGGCAGCGCGCCTTCACCGACAAAGGCAAAGAGAGACCGTAGTGCGCTCGCCATGAGATCGCAGAGCTCCTCGTCGCACAAGGACACATAAAGGTAGTCCTTGCTTTCCATCAACCAAGCCCCCCAGGCCTCCGTATCGGCGGGGTCAAGTGGCCCACTGGTGAGCGCTTGAATGACCTCCACGTGCTCGCGATCGAGATGCTCGAGCGCTGCCGCCTTGGCATCGGTCATAAGCTGCATCGCCACGGTGAGGGGCTGCCAGCTGCGGAGCGTGCCCACCTCAATGTGGCTCCCCGCGCCCGGTAAGACCATCGGCTCATCGCCTTGGGCCAGAAGCCGTGAGCGTTGGGAAGAGGGTAGCGCAAGCAGCGAGGCGACGAACGTGCGAGGTAGAATTTCGTACGTGCCCAGCAGCGGCACAGCTGCGCAGAGAGCCGCCGATTGCACCGCAGGGGAGCGCGTGTTGAGCAGGCGCACAAGCATGTCTAGGACCTTGGGAGTTTGGACACCACAGCTGCCCGTTCTAAGAAGAGCGGAGGCGACTGCGGCCAGCTGGGCTTGGACCTCCCACCAAGGATCCTCGAGGAGCACCGCTAACCGCGGCAGCATATCCAGCACGAGGGAATGGGAGTGCTTACATATGAGCGGAAGCATGGAGATCGCAGCTGCGCGCACCCGAGCGGACGGCAGAGACAATGCGATGACCCCATAATATACGTATAGGTCGAGAAGATCTTCGGAGAGCTCCGTCTCAAGACGAATTAGCTTCGTCAGGCAAAGAATGAACGCCTGCTGGTCACCCATGCAGTCGTGAAGCGCCTTGATGACAGCAATGTGAGCATGGTCGGCCTGCGCGGTGAAAGCGTACATGGCCTCGAGGAGAGGGATGGCGTGCGAAGGGGTTGCCTTCAAAAGTGGTACTAGCCGCGGCAATCCAAAGTCCGTCAGAATCTGGCTGGCGAATTGCTGGTCCAGAGCGCAGAGCACCAAACCAACCGCGGCGAGCGCACTGGCCGCAGCAGTAGCAACACCGAGATCGCCGGAGCACGCCATGGCCGAAGTGAGGAGATGAAAGAGGGCCCATGCTTCGCGTGGCGACGCAAGGCACGCTTGCGCCAACACTTCCGCATCAGCCGCGGCCGCTGAGAAGGGCGCAGCCGCAGTCTCGGCTGGGAGTGTTGGGAGCCGCTTCAGAAAGTCGTTGTAAGCATCGCTTGCCAGCCGATCGGTCAGCTGCAGCTTCGACGCAACGGCGGTAACATGGTCAGAGAGGATGGCGATCACACTACGAGCAGGCTCACGTGCCACTTGGGATCCACTATCGGAAGGAACGCCAAGCCTCGGCATAGCTTCAGTCGGGCTTCTGGCGCCTGCTACACTACCAGGCTGCGAGAAACCTACACCAGAGCTCTGCATGTCCTTGTTTGCACGCAGCTGCGCGATGTTCCGCTCTACTGCGCGGACCTTGACCTCTCGAAATGTTACCGGGACCGCAAGGGAGGACTCTTGCGACATGGGTTTTGGAGCACCCCGTAGCACGCGTTGCATCGCCACGGTGCCATAGTTGGAAGATGTCGTGGCGAGCTTGGATGCGAGAGCCGCATCCTTCAGCTGCGCGCGCGTCGCCGCCTCGTGCGTGCCGATGATCTCCGAGGTGCGGCTGGCGTGAGTGTCACGATCTTGTAGAATGGTCTGCTCCTCCGACTCCTTAATGTGAGCACGGAGTAGGCTCGTCTCGTTCGGCCGCGCGTAGGAAGGCATGGATGAGGGATCGATCAGAGCAGGGTCACGCACTGCGCGCCTTGGCTGGCGCCCCGTGAGGAGCGTGTAGATGGCAGAGATGAGCTGAGCGGGCGCTTCGTTTGACTTGCAATGCACTGAGAGAGAGAGAGAGAGCGGCAAGTTAGCAACCGCGCGCTAGCCGCCGTACCAAGATACCAGCACGGGCACCGTCAGGCTTGTACATACCGACATCGTTGATGACATTCCGATCGAGCTGTATGTTCTTCTTGTTGAAGAATTTGTGCAGTTGCGCCCAATTGTCGAGCTTTCTCTGCAGCGATTGCCCGTTGTCGTACGAGTGCATCTCGACGTCCTGCGTGTAGTAGCGCGAGAAGATCTCTGCGATGAGAAAGCCATTGGAGAAGTCGCGCTTCACGTTCTTCACCGAGTACGAAAGGTCGAGGCTCTGCAGCCACTTGAGCTCTTCCCTGCGCAGCGCAGACAGCCACGTGAGAGAGAGGGGGGGAGGGGAGGGGGGGGAGGGGGGGGAAGCGGGGGAGGGGGGGGGGGGGAGCTAGACCCGCTTGCTGGCGGACGCGTGGTGCGGCGTGAGGTGTGCTCAGCACACCTGCCCAACCGCGCCGCGCTCGATCCGCCCGGCGCCTCGAGCACCATCGGTCTGAGAGAAGGCAGGGGCGGGGGGGGGGAGAGAGAGAGAGAGAGAAAGAAGAGAGAGAGAGAAGAGAGACAAGAGAGAGATAAGAGAGAGAGAAGCGAGAGAGAGAGGGAGAGGGGAGGGAGGGAGAGAGAGAGAGAGAGAGGGGGGGGGGGGGGGGGGAAGAGAGGGAAGAGAGACAAGAGAGAGAGAGAGAAGAAAGAGAAGAGAGACGGGGAGAGAGGGAGAGAGAGAGAGAGAGAGAGGAAGAGAGAGAGCCGCCGCTCGTCATGAAACGTCAAGGATACCGGTAGGGGGGGGGGCGTTGGAGGGGTTTGGATGCAGTTACATCGAGAGCTATGCAGTTGCTAGGGTTCAGGTTAGGGTTAGTTAGTTAGGGCGCTGGTTTGTTTCTCGCTGTTACCCCGGCAGACGCATGCGGCAGAGTTTCGATCTTAAACCTCCCTTAGATCTTAGATCTTAAACCTCCCTTAGGCCCAAGGTCGTGTTCCATCGAATATGGGACGGACTGGATATGAGCCATCGAAGGTCCATGGTTTTGTTGTATTCAGGCATTCAGGCCTCCTGGCATGAATATTTCGGTATGGGTACGTGCCTTCGTCGTTATATATCGTCTTCTATGTTCGTCTTGGTCACTCAAGGCGTGCAGATTCGGATTCTCCCTGGGCTCAAATCCTGGTCCGCCGATTTTCGTCTCGAAATTCGAAGATTTGAGTTTTATTTTTACCGTTACGGTAATTGTCCACGCGTTTAAGGTAAGAGATGCAGGTAAGAGAACTGGGCCACCTTCTGCATTCCTTTCCCCCCCCCCTCCGCAGATCCCCCCCCCCTCCGCCGCGGCGCTGGCCTGCGACCTGCTGCTGCGCAAGTGCGACGCCACCTTTGCGGCCAACGTCCCGGGCTTCGCGAAGGACTCCATGTCCATGGAGTGGGATTGACTAGTTGCTCGTGAAGCCGGCTCCGACCTCCAAGAGTTGGCCAAGAACCTGGTGCGCGCCTACGTCCGCAAGATGGGCGACGCCAATGTCGACGCGACCACTGTTTGGGATCATCCGAACATGTCGCACGACATCAATCAACGGTTCGAGGCAATCATCCGGAACGACAAGGTCGACGTGGCCCGCGGCTTGGACAACGCCACCAAGTTCGGCGAGTCTAGACGCAGGCGGCGACCCAGCTGGAGGCCGAGTCCGAGTCGGACCCAGCTGGAGGAGCAGACGTCCTGCGTCTTCGACATGGACATGCTGCGGTGGCTCAGGAGCGTGGGCCACTTCAACCTCCACGACGCCGCGATTGAGGCCGCGATCCAAGGTCAGCGAGTCCAGACGCAGGCGGCGACCCAGCTGGAGGCCGAGCCCGAGTCGACCTAGCTGAGGAGCAGACGTCCTGAAGGGGAGGAGCAAGGTGAGGAGGAAGGTGAGGAGGAAGGAGAGGAAGAAGACGCACAAGAATTTTCACAAAATCAAGAAGAAGAAGACAAAGCATTGCAACTAGGCCTATTAAGGCGCCTAGGTCAGTCGCTGCTCCTACTGCCCTTCCCCTTGTTGATGATCAGACAAAGTCCAAAAGTTCGGCTGCATCCTCCACGTCTTCCGCTTCTCGGCCTCAGCCTTCAATGGTGAAGGCTCAAAGCCCAGCTGCTGCGCCCGCTGCGCTTTCCGCTTCTCGTCCTCAGCCATTGATGGCGAAGGCTCAAACCATTCAGCGCCAACTCGGAGTATATCTCAATGTAACGGAACGATTTGCACCTGTGAAGCGCCTTGCGCACGTCCGCGTCGACGTCGATGAACTCCGATAGTTCGGTCTTGTCAAGCCTTCTGGTCGCTACCGAGCCGTCTCTCGATTTCAGTTTCTGCAGTAGCTCGGAGAGGAGGACGAATTCGAATTTGGATTCGCTGTGGTAGATGCAGACCATTCGATTGCGTGGTAAGAAATTTGTCAATAGAATGCCGCTGGCAAAAGGATGGGAATGGATATCTGGACACTTGTGACACTCGCAGGCGCACTCGTTGGTGGTGCACTTGGTGTCCTTGATCATGTTGCTAAGGAGGAACATGACGTAGTGCGGTTCGTTGAAGGGAAGCACCGAGTCCTTGTGGTGCGACAGTGCGAGATTCATTAGATTGGAATGTCGTATCACCAGAGGGAGCAAGTGTACCCATGATGGACACTTGCATGGCTTGCGGTCATTGAAGAAGTGGATGTGATCTTTGGTGTTATTGCAGCGATGTTCCCCGAAGACGCCCATGATCGAGGCTTCGAGCTCTTGAATCGGCGTCCTCACAAAGTATTCTTCTGGCTTCTGACTCGACGTAGTCATTGATCAAGGAGAGCAAGAGAGCTGCGCCTTCCGCTTCTCGGCCTCGGCCAAAAAGTCAAGTTGCCTTCCGCTTCTCGGCCTCGGCCAAAAAGTCAAGTTGCCTTCCGCTTCTCGGCCTCGGCCAAAAAGTCAAGTTGCCTTCCGCTTCTCGGCCTCGGCCAAAAAGTCAAGTTGCCTTCCGCTTCTCGGCCTCGGCCAAAAAGTCAAGTTGCCTTCCGCTTCTCGGCCTCGGCCAAAAAGTCAAGTTGCCTTCCGCTTCTCGGCCTCGGCCAAAAAGTCAAGTTGCCTTCCGCTTCTCGGCCTCGGCCAAAAAGTCAAGTTGCCTTCCGCTTCTCGGCCTCGGCCAAAAAGTCAAGTTGCTTTCCGCTTCTCGGCCTCGGCCAAAAAGTCAAGTTGCCTTCCGCTTCTCGGCCCCACTGCTTCTCCTGCGCCCCAATCTTCTACCAGCCTCACCGGCGCGATCGTTCATGGGAAGGTGGAGGTGTTTGCGTGGTACCAGTCGGCGGGGGTGCCCGCCCCTCGTGAAGAGAGAAAGGGAGAGCGCTAGCGTTAGGTCGACGAGTTGGTGATAGTGGAAGACAAGCGGGTTGAATGTGTTGCGGCCGTCCCGAAGCAGCGTGCCTCGGCATCGCTCACACCCAGAAGAGCCGGCTGCGACAAGCTGCCCTGCCCACACATTGGTCTAGCCGGGAAGTCGCCGTCCCGGGTCCAGCTTCTCGTCATCTCGCGAGCCCAGCTGCACGGCAGCGTGCGTGAGCGGGCGCGTTGCGGCCGCACCACCGCTTCGCTTAAGCAAAGGCGTGAAGGTCTTGTGGATGTCCTGTTCAATCGACCGCGCAGATGCCGCTTGTTTGGGACTTGTAGAAACTTTTGTGGACGACTCGAAGGGATCACTCTGAAGACTCAGGGCTTGGGGTACTCAGGGGGTTGCACGTCACCAACAGGCGATACGCGATACAGTCGCCCAAAACACACAAAACACTACACACTACCCACTACCCCACTCTCCACTCTAAACTCCAACATTAACAATAACAGTAACCAGAAGAGACTGTCCGCGCAGAGGGGACGGGGGGAGACTGTCCGCGCGAACCTCTCTAGTAGCACCACAGACCCTCAACCGTTTGTTGGGCCCTTCGACCTTCGAAGGCCCTTCGGCTTTTTACCATAACCATTTTTCATTTTGATTTTGCATTTTGCATTTTGGGGGGCCAGATTTTTTGATTTTTCCCACCCGCTACAATCGCCCTCCTCGCGGTCATCAAAGATGGGCCTAAGGGAGGTTTAAGATCGAAACTCTGCCGCATGCGTCTGCCCGGGTAACAGCGAGAAACAAACCAGCGCCCTAACTAACTAACCCTAACCTGAACCCTAGCAACTGCATAGCTCTCGATGTAACTGCATCCAAACCCCTCCAACGCCCCCCCCCTACCGGTATCCTTGACGTTTCATGACGAGCGGCGGCTCTCTCTCTTCCTCTCTCTCTCTCTCTCTCTCCCTCTCTCCCCGTCTCTCTTCTCTTTCTTCTCTCTCTCTCTCTTGTCTCTTCTCTCTCTCCCTCCCCTCCCCCCCCCTCTCTCTCTTCTCTCTCTCTCTCTCCCTCTCTCTCTCTCTCTCCCCGTCTCTCTTCTCGCTCTTCTCTCTCTCTCTCTTGTCTCTCTTGTCTCTCTCTCTCCATCCCTCTCTCTTTCTTTCTCTCTCTCTCTCTCTCTCTCTCTCTCCCTCCCTCCCTCCCCCCCCCCTTCTCTCTCTCTCCCCTCGTCTCTCTTCCTGCTCTTCTCTCTCTTTCTCTTGTCTCTCTTCTCTCTCTCTCAATCCTTCTCTCTCTTCCTCTCTCTCTCTCTCTCTCTCCCTCTCTCTCCCTCTCCCTCTCTCTCTCTCTCTCCCCCTCTCCCCTCCCTCCACGCCCCCTCTCCTCTCTCTTGCCTTCTTCCTATTTTCCTCTCTCCCCCTTCACACCCTTCTCTCTCCCTCTTCCCCCCCCCCCTCTCTCTGCGCGGGAAGGCGATGCGGCTCGGCTGGGTTGGCGTAGGCGTAATGGGCCGGCACATGTGCGGCCACCTGATGGCGGCAGGGCACGAGACGGCGGTCTTCTCGCGCACGACGGCCAAGTGCCAGCCGCTCGTCGCGCAAGGAGCGCTTCTTGCCCCCTCGCCCCGAGAGGCTGCCGAGAAGGTGAGAGAGAGGAGAGGGGATGGGGGGAGAGGAGGGGAGGAGGGGAGGGAGAGAGGGAAGGAGGAAATGAGAGAAGTAGGGAAGGAGGGAGGGTGGGAAGGAGGGAAGGAGGTAGGGAGGGAGGAAGGGAGGGAAGGAGGGAAGGAGGGAGAGAGTGCGAGAGAACGAGGGAGGCAGGGAGGGAGCGAGGGAGAGGGGGGCAGCGACAGCAAGGCAAGGAGGGAGGGAGAAGGAGGGAAGGAGAGAGGCAGGGGGGGGGGGGAGGGAGCGCACTCGAGGGGAAGGGAGGGGGTTGAGGAGGAGAGTGAAGGAGAGAAGGTGTTGCTTTGCCTGCTCTCACTCGCCACCGTTTTCCGTCCCGCTGTGATGTTCTTGCCTGCTGCACACGGGCGGAGGCCCGCCGCCTCGTCTTCCCGTTACCCTCCACGCGCGAGCTCACTGTTTGAGCACTTTGTGCGGCTTGAGCGCTTTGTGCGGACGTTAGGCGTGTTTTAAATTGTAGGGCTACTGTGCTGAACGATCTTGCACCATCCTGGCCTCCCGCAGGCAGACGTGGTCTTTACCATGGTGGGTGCTCCATCTGACGTCGAGGAGGTCATCCTGGGTCCGACAGGTGTGTTGGCCGGGCTCAAACCAGGTGCAATGCTGATCGATATGACGACATCTACGCCATCGCTCGCCCGGACCGTTGCTGCGTGGGCTGCGGTGCAGGGTGTCGCCGCGCTTGACGCGCCTGTTTCTGGCGGTGATATTGGCGCCAAGGCGGCAACGCTCTCCATCATGTGTGGAGGCAGCGAGGAAGCCATGGCGCGAGCCATGCCGTTGCTTGAGCTTCTAGGGAAAAATATCCGCCGCATGGGCGGTCCGGGTGCAGGGCAACACACCAAGATGTGTAACCAAATCCTTGCCTGCAACAACATGATCGGCATGACAGAGTCGTTGTTGTATGCGAAGAGAGCAGGGCTCGATCCCCACGCTGTGATCAGCGCTATCGGCTCGGGAGCTGCTGGGTCATGGGCAGTGAATAACTTGGGCCCGCGAATGGTAGACGGTGACTTTGCGCCAGGCTTTATGATTGAGCACATGGCAAAAGATCTAGGCATCGCTTTGGTGAGCTTCTTCAATTATCTTTTTCGCATGCCACTGTGTCGCGTTAGGATCTGGCCAATGGCTGCCCTCACGAAAGGGGGGTCACATCTCTCAATATAAGTGTTGCTAGCCTTGCCAAACGCTGAGCGCTAATCCCGGCCGGTGTCTTGTATGCAGACAGAGGCAGACCGTATGGGTCTCACTCTCCCGGGCCTTGGCCTTGCGCGTCGCCTGTACTCGTCGCTCCTCAAGCACGGTCATGGGCGCGATGGGACGCAGGAGCGTGCTGCAAGAGCCCCGAATGCTCCGTCAAAGCGACGCATAGGGTTACTGATGCGGCATCCGGAGCATGTGCATCTCGTCGTGGGCGGGGAGCTTCTCTAACACCGGGTCAGGATGTATGCAATCACGGTTTTAGGCCGGAGGTGTCCTACGATTACCCTTCTGCCCCGCCCTTGGTGTTAGGCACTCGTATTGGCTCTAGAGGATACTGCCAAGTACTTGGATGATGACTCGGTAGCGGCGAGATGAGTGATGTTTTGAGTTAGGGGAGACGTTAGGACTTTAATGTGAAGGGATGTGCCACACTGTTGGCGTCGACCGTAGGCCTTAAATGGTCTGTCGGAGTGGTGAAATGCGGTACCTTGGGAGCTGAAGCTATCACGAGGCGTATTGGTGATTGTGACTGTTTGTGGCTGGGCGTAGGGAGGCGGAGTGGGCTGTGCAGTGTACTAAGATGGTTCCGCCTATGAATTGGACGGGCGAGGCCAACTAACAGCCTTCGTTCTATCCAGTAGCATCTAGTAGGCGGTCATTTTCCGTCCAAGATGAGAGGGTGCAACCTCAAGTTTGGTTGTTTTTTCAGCAACTACCCCCATGCGGATGGTATAAGTTCTGCTACTTGCGGGACAACCTCAACTATCGTTATAACGATAGGGTCATGGAGCGCGCCACGCTCCCCTCCTCTCTCTACGCCCACCCCACCGCGCCGGCTGACCAAGTGATGGCAGACGCCGCGCAACCGCACCGTCCTCTCCCAGAGCCGAGGCCGCACGCCACCCACGCCGCCGCTGCTCTCGCTCTCCCCCTCATCGTCGTACTCCACGAGGCGGAGGGGCATGTGTTGGCGAGGCGGGGCGTCAGCGTGGCGAGCGAGAGGGGCAGAGGGGTTAAAGTTAAAGTTGCACGCTCGGCCTATCTATAGATCTAGCTAGGAGGGGTAGGTTGCTCGTCTAACGGGCCTATCTATGGGTAAGTTGCTAGGTAATTGCTCAAGTTGCTCAATGTTGCCTGTGGGCCTTAAAGTTGCTCAAAAGTTGCTCGCCCTCTCAAACACCCCAAAGTTGCTCAAAAAGTTGCCGGCAACTCTTGTCAGGCCCTAATACTAAACTACTTGGACGCAAGACAAGCTCAATGGAAACAAATCCTGGACGCATGGTTTTGCCGCACGCGCCTGGGCAGAGCGGCGGTACTAGCCGACGTACCCGCACACAAGCTAACGGACGGGATAAAAGGGAGGAGCAAGCTCCCGGCCTTCTGGAAGCAAGCCATAGCGAACGTGAGAACGCTACAACTGAAACCTCTCTCTAAAGATGAGTAGAGTCTAATTAAATTAAATTATTAATGTTATATCCTAGCCAACCCCACTAGCTATTTGGACACAACTTTTCAGCCCCGGACTCCCGCCATGCCTGACGAGCCAGGTGTCCGCGTGGTACCGGGGGGAGAGGCATTGCCCCCCCCCCCGGTACTTGTCCTCCCCCCAGTGCATGCACCGGCCCTGCGCACCCCAGCACACCCTCTCCTCGAGGCCACGCTGGGGGAAAACCCCTTTCGGGTAAAACAACGCAAGGGGGGGGGGGGCACTCGTGAGTTTAGGGGTCCAGAGCACTAATCTCCCTCGCCCGAGCGAGTGGCCGCGGCGAGCCGCGGCCCTTCCCTCCTGGCTCTGGCAGCCTCCATCTTCTTTTACCTAAACAGGGCAAGAAGATACGTTAGCACCGGAGGGGGGAGCTGCCTCCCCTCTCTCTTCCCTTTTCCTCCTCTCTTCCCTGCGGCGGGGGCCCATGGCGCGCGCCTGCGGCCCCACTTCAGGTCCCCAGATGGCCAGCAGGGGCCTGGGAGCACAGCTCAGGGGGCAGGTGAGGCTGGGGCATGGCCCTGGCCCCTCCTGCCTCTCCCTCGCTGGCGCTCCGCGCCCCTGCAGGTCGACAGGAGCTGGCTGGGGGGTCCTGATCAGGGGGGCCCAGGGGGAGGAGGGGCTGGTCAGAGAGATGGGCAGGCCACGACGGGCCAGGGCGGGCGAGTCAGGCGCTGCGAGCGCTTCGGCTCCGGCGGCTTGGGGCGGCCCCGGTGGGGCGTCGTTGCGGCGGGGGGCTGGGAGGTGGGAGCGGTCGGCGCGTGCTCCATCGCTAAAACTATAACAATAGTTTCTAGTGGGAGTAGTGGTACTAACGCTCAGTTGTTTTATTATTATTACCTAGCAGCGGAAAGAGTGTGAAGGTAAAGGGGGCGAATCATCCCAAAAGTAGATGATACCAGGAGGGAAAAGTTCTTAGGTATCCTAGCAGGCCTTAAGGCTGTGAATAGGTTTGGTTTACAGCTATTATATTTGAACCTAATAGTGCTCTCGAACTATGTACATAGATACAGATAGTGCCCTCCAACTATGTACATAGATACAGATAGTGGCCGCTCCTTGACTATTAATAGTATTATGTGTATTATCTAGATAGTAGGCGCGGGAAGCGCCCGGCGCCCGGGCGCGAAAAGTCTTTGCAGGCGTCGCTCGCTCGTCGCTCGCTCCCGACCTCCCTCCCTTGCTCCTCTCTCCCTCCCCTCTCCCCTCCCTCCCTCCCTCCCTCCCTCCGCCTCCCTCCCTCCCTCCATCCCTCCCGCCCGCCTCCCTCCCTCCCTCCCTCCCTCCCTCCCTCCCTCCCTCCCTCCCCCCTCCCTCCCTCCCTCCCTCCCTCCCTCCTCCTCCCTCCCCCTCTCCTCCCTCGCTCCCTCGTGCACGGAGGCACGCAGGCACGCAGCGCGCTTTCTCGAAGGCAGGGCGGCTCCACGATGACATGAAGGCAGGGCAGTCCGATGACACTTTGGAGCATGCCCTCCTTGCGGGCAAGAACTGCGATTAAGCTGCTTGTGTATGTGTCTTTTTTTTGGTCATGTAGTCGATATGTATGGCGCGCGCAGCGCGCGCTTTAGCTCTGTACGCGTCTGTCTGCTACCTGACGGTGTGTGTTTGTGCGCGCACGCGCGTTTGCGCCTTAGAGGGGCCTATTAATACCTTATTAGTAGCTTTGGCAGTCACAGCTATGTACATAGATATAGATAATGGCTTGGGCACTATTAGCATTGAGGTAGATAGTGCGATTTGGAGGTAGATAGCCTAATATCTAGATAGTAGGCTAATATATTCACAGCCTTAGCAGGCCTGCAGCAGGGTGAGGCCAAATGAACAAATGAACGCTTCTCGCCTAACGCCTAAGCCTAAGCCTAAGCCTAAACCTATGCCCACATGCCCACCCCACAACTACAACACTACAACTACAACTACAACCTACAAACTACAAATACAACCTGAACCTGCACCCTAAATAAATAAATAAAAGAATACAGTCTCTTGTGGGAGTGAGGATCGTTGAAACAGCAGGGTTGGAATAGCGTTGGGGAGCTTATTATAACTGTTGCAAACCCTGTACCTAGACACCGACCGCACTAGCTGGGGGGCCTGGTTACTAGGCCCTTTTATAACTTTAGGGAAACTCCGCATGTACATTTATACTCTGTCTGTACTCCTAGCTTGGTCGTCGCGAGAGCGAGCGAGCGGCGTGGACGGCGGCGCTGCGTGGCGGGCGTCTCCCCCCTCTCCCTCTCCCTCTCTCTCTCGCGGCTCTCTCGCGGCTCTCTCTCTCGCGCGCGCGGCTTTCGCGGCACTCTCTCTCTCGCGCGCGGCTTTCGCGGCACTCTCTCGCGCGTCTCTCTCTCTCTCTCTCTCTCTTGCACACACGAGCTCAAGCTAGAGGAGAGTGGGCAGACACGGGGGCCCTTAGTGCTGGCGGCGCAGTTCGGCGAGAGGTAGCTGTCGGTCATGAGCCCCTCCACCGACATCTCGGGCGCTGTCGAGTGGGCGGAGCTCTGTCAGCACAATGGCAAGATGCGCGCGTGGGTCGACCAGCCGGGTGGCGGAATACTCTGGACAGCCAGCCTGATCTTGCTGCGCCATCTCGAAGTGGACTCACAGGTGGAGTGGCGTGGGAAACGGATCCTGGAGGTCAGCTCAGGCTGCGGGCATCTCGCCGTTGGCCTTGCTCGTCTTGGAGCGCACGTAACGGCGACAGAGTCTGCAGAAGAGAAGGTTGCTGGCGATGGGTTCCTCCACATGCAAGGCTCAATACAGCGGCTGCTAGCACAACGGCCAGAAGGGGGGCAGGATGCGCATGGGCGCGGGGAGGAGGGGGCACTCACGGCTGGTAGAGGCCCGGATGGCATCGACCGACAAGGTACAGTGCGATTTCGGAAGCTGCATTGGGGTCTCGACGATCTCCCCCCTGCGGATT